>CM040242.1:199964166-200018670 GCA_022545495.1 Chrysanthemum lavandulifolium
CATTTGTGTTTGGCGGTTTAAGTCTGTTTAGACTTGACTGTTTACCACAGATCAAAATTTTAGCCCATTACTTGAGGCTTTAGCGTGTGTTTAGCCTTTTCAGATCCATTCTTGCACATACCCCATCTTTTGTAAAAGTTTTTGTAAAGTTTTCAAAAATCAAAAGTTCATTAGCACTTTTCCAAAGTGTTAAAACGCCAAAGATTTTCGATCTTTGTTTTTGCATCATGTTTTCAAAACACCAAAAATATTCCTCTTTATCCTCTCACCTTTTGATTCTTCATTTCTTACCCTCTGTTAACCTTTGATTCTTTCTATGTCTTATCCTCGCCCTCTTGGTTGTCAATGGTGTGGTGGTCCTTATAATGGTGGCAATTGCCCCGGTTGTTGCATGATGGAATCGGAAAGCAGGTGCATCTATAACCAAGATCCCTATTCCTACCATAACACGATGATTTATTCCATCGGCTACCACACTGTGAGACTCGGCTAGTTTCTTGTTGTGAAATCGTGGTGGTTCACATTCCGATTCGATTGTCAATCGAAACACGCTTGTCTATGGCGGGTTCACGATAACAATTATGACTACAACACATACCACTCACACCACATCGGTTTCTGTTGTGAGTATTGTGGAGGTCCTCACTCTAGCTCGGATTGTCAAGCAGGGAACCCATTTCCTTGTAACGATTACGGCTCTTCATATCATGACCAACCTCTACAAGACCGGCTGATTCACTTCCTCAAAATCTTCTCCTTGATCTTTTGGATTTAGTGAAAGATTTAAAGGAATCTAAACACTCCCATGATAATCCAAATGAGAAATCCATGGAAGATTTGTTAGCGAAGAGCGGTGCTAAACTAGATTCCCAGTTGCGTTTGAAAAATCATTGGGAATCAATTACAATAGAAAGCGGCCAAATCTAGCTCTCGATTCCGTTTCATTCGATGGCGATGATGATGAAGATATCCTTGATATCCTACAATTTTATAACGGTTCATCAAGTTCATCGGTTGAAACTCCTTCCATGAAAAGTCGGGGAGAAAAGACTATGATGGAATTACTAGCGAAGAACAAATGTTAAGCATTAAACATATGTATGCTAGTCCTTCAACCTCCTCGGTCTGTTGTTATCACACGATATTCCCACTCACTCTCTAAACATGGGATGAGCTTCTTAGCACTATTCGAAAATGGAATCGTCTAGTGTTGAGGACCTTATCCCAATCCCGAGAGTCACGAGAATTCGATCATCGTGATATTCCTTTCCTGCTTGAGTGTTCTCGAGATCATTTTGAAACTTTCTACGATCTTAGCGGCGATTGTGCTTCCTATGGAAACATCGAGTTTGTTGAGGCATCACTTCCAAATCGATCTTTGATCCCCTTTTGAGGAGTTCTCCGGTGAACTCACTCGCATCAATCCACTCTTTGATTTGAAGTCGATATGGGAGGCGAAAGTCTCGATGATAATGATCGTTCACTCACTTCTTATCCTAACAGGTCAATAGAGAATGTTGATCACTTTGTTCCGAAACATTCAAAGCTACTTTCACCAATCCTCTATTTGAATTCGATTACGAATTCACATCAATTCTGAGAATCCACTCTTTGATACTCATCACGAGGATAGTGATGAGCCCACAATGGAACAAGAGTTCACAAATTCACATTATGTGATTGATTCTCTTCATGAGGAGTTCTCCGGTGAACTCTCTCGTATCATATCTCCGTTGGAGTATGATTGCTTGGATGGCAAAAATCATGATCGGGAGAGAATCTCAATTTGCATAGTTATGACAAATCTTCCACCCTCCCCACGAGATGCCTTCAAACCTAAGAGCTCAACCAATAAAATCCAAATAAGTGCAATTGCACTTAATCCAGGAAGAAGATCTAGTCATGATTGTTATCATGATTTTCCTTCTTTCTTCACCTACTCGGTGACTTCCTCTCTTCTTCACTCCTTCGGGGTGAGGACACTATCTTTGACCCATCTTCACTTATCATTTTGAGCCGGTTCTATCTATATCTCATCGGTGTGGAACTTTCACGCTTCAAATGTTTGTCCAAACATCTTGAATGAAAGTCGATGGAGATTGTTTCTTCCACTTTGCTTCCCATGAACAAATGAATTAGAATCGAGTCAAGCTAGCGACTTTCGGTAATCAAAACATTAGCTAAACATGGGTTTTCACCCGTGTGTTCCACCTAAGTGTGGGCGATGCCCGCATATTATATATATATATATATATATATAAAAAAAAAAAAAAAAAAAAAAAACCTTTCTAAATAATGGCGTAATATTTCCCTTTCACGTTCTTTGTTTTGGCATAACCGCGGTACTTTGAATATTGAGGGCAATATTCATTTCTAAGTGTGGGGAATTCTCATAATTTCATATATTATCTACCCAATTCCCGTTTTGGCCAAAATTTTTTTTTGGAGTAAGTGTTTTACACTTTCTCATTTAGTTATCGATCCGCCATATGCAGAAGACAAAAGGATTAGCTAATCCGAGCAAACGGCTCTTGGTAAAGATTTCTCAAATCCGTTTATATGGCTTGCAATTTGCCCAAATTGTATGGTTCTCAACTCACCATATCCTAAAAAGTGAAGAGTTGGCTAGCCCGCAAGATTATGGCTTGTGGTAAAGGCGATGGAAAAACCATAATTGGTAATCAGCTCACCAAAGATAATATTGATAATTTATCTAAGAGTTGGCTAGTCGAAGGGTAAAACACGGTAAAGACAAATCAAATCCGTTGAAAGTGGTGGTTTGCTCAAAATCACATGGTTATCGGTGTACCATGGTTCTTACTGAGCGAAACATTTGGCTACTCGAGTAATGGCTTTTGGTAAAGAGTTTAAAATCCATTATGTTTTCTCAAATCATTGCTAGGGACTAGCAATATCTCGATGTGGGGGATTGATGAGTGTGTAAATACTCAACATTTTATACAAAATAAAGCGCAAAATCATCGAAAACACTCGAAACACATCAAAATGGTCAAAATATCACAAATCAGTGTTTTATGTGTTTCAAATGCAAAATTATCAAAATCGGATGAAAAACATTTCAAATTTGCAAAATTGCGCTTTAGTCCCCAAGTTTCAAAATTGTCAAAAATAGTCCACGAGCCCGAATTTCAAAGTAAAAATCACCAAAGGTCCTTTTTAAATCAAAAGTTGTCAAATTTAGTCCTTTGGTGAAAAATATCCAAAAAGTTTGAGAAATTCGAATAGTCCTTGAGTTTTCAATTTTGGCGAAATGGCCCTTGGAAAATGGCAAATTGGCAAATTTGGTCCTTGTACTATTGAGATTTTCAATTATGGTCCCTTGGAACAACTTTGCAAGATTGGCAGTTTAGGTCCCTCCATTTTCAGAAAGTACATGAAAGGTCCTTGATATTTAAAACCTTTAAACCCATTATGACCCTTTCACACCTTTTGGACCCCCTGTCAATATACAATTTGAACCCCCCTTTTATAATATCTGGTCAAACCAACCCAGTCAAACAAACACACCTCTCCCCCGTTTTTCCCTCCCATTGTCTGCTACCACCATACCCAGCCACCAGTCCACCAACCCAGCCTCCTATCACCTCTTTTTGTCTCCCCCCACCTCAACAACAATACAAGATACATTTAATGATCCCTCACCCTACATACTCAACCTACAATTTATTATACTCATTTCCGCTAAAATAGTTTCAATGGCGGGATCGATTTGGTCATCCAATGGTGAAGATTAATGATGGGATTTGGTCGAAAGTAGAGAAGGTGCTTGGAGCTATAAAGAGGAAGAAAAGAGTTTGCAAAAGGGTAGTTAGTTTTGTAATTTTGCTTAATGTCGTTTTAAGTTTTTAAACTTTCTAGTTCATGTTTAAATTTTCAAGTACTTTGTAATATTATTGGAGTGTAATGAAACCTATTTCCATTTTCAATTCCGGTTTTTACATAAGAATTCAAGTCTTGCAATTTTTATGTCCAAATTCTCAAATTAATCAATTGTTGCTATTAGTGGTAATTGTTGTTTACAAGCTTCTTTAAGCTCTTAGGAAGCCTTCATAAGCTATCGAAACCTTTGAATTCAGTTTGGCTTCATAACTCAAAATTCTCAAAAATCAAGAAAATCATTGAAAAATCAAAAATAGTGGGTTGATGAAGAAGATGATGAAAGCGTTGGTGAATTTGGAGTGCTAAGGGTATTAGGAGCTTATTGGGAAGCTAATAGGTGTAACCTTGTCCTTGGTTCCATGTTTCTCGACAATGCATCTTGTAAGCTCATTTTCTCAATTTTGCATATTCTTGTTTCATTCCTTTTTAGCTTTAATTTACATTTCTCTGTGTTATTTAGTCTTAGTTAAGTGTGTTTAAGCCTTATAATCGTAGCTTGTCCTTTTTAATTTGTAGTTTACATAAATTTAATTTTAACAGTTAAAATTGGATAATGGTCATTTCTAAGTTTCATGTTGCTATTCTGTTATTTCATGCTTCTCTAGTCTTATTATATGATTATATAAGGTCTTAAATCAAGTTCATGGTTTAAATCTTTGATTTGCTTTGAAAACATTCAAAGCAGTTAAGATAAAAGGGTGTTTGGATTCCTTTTGTTCATTATGCTTTAGGTTGTTTGAGTTGTTATTTGAACTTGTTTCATGTCACATTTGGTCCAATTATCTCAAAGAAGTCAAGAAAACCCGGTGGTAATTGGGTGAAAAGTCAAAATTAGTTTTGGATCAAATTGTGTGTCCTTGTGTTAATTTTGGTTTTCAAGGATCATGATTTTGTGTTAGCAAGTTGTTAAAAGTACTCAAATCGGTCTTAGTTCACCTTATAACAACATATTCAGTTCTTAGAATCAATCCAAAGTTCATCTTGGTCAATATCTTGGTTTTAAGAAAAGTCAAAATTTTCAATGGGTGGTTTTGAATAAACTTTGGAATTTCATTGTGTGTTCAATAGTGAGTTTTAGTTTAAAAGCTCTTGGGGTATTAAATTTTGGTTGCTAAAGAAAAATACAAAATACTAGTTCGGTTTTAATTAGCTTTTAAAGTGCTTATTTTAAGCTTGTTTTGACCCCTTTTACGAAAAATGCCATGTGCAACAGTGCTTATTTATGCTTATTAGGTGCTTATTTTCAAGTTATATTGCTTATTCGGTTATAATATTAGCTTATAATCGATTATCTAGCTTATTTCAATTCACCTTGTGCTTATTGAGTAACTTCTCAGCCATTTAGCTTAATAACTTTTGCTTATTCAAATTTTTTTTTTGGCTATCAAGCTTTTCAAGCTCTAACGACTTATTGGCTCATTTTTGAAAAAGTTTCAGGTTGTAAAAATGCTTATTTTAGTGTAACTTAAAGATTTGTAAAATAAAATCCAAAAAAATAGTTGAAAAAAAGGGAATCTTGGGAATTGAACACATGACCTCCCGAAGCCTCCTGCACTTACACAGAGACCCGCTCCAACCATCGCACTAGGGTGTTTTTATGTTTATTTTGAAACATTAAATACTTAACCTTCTTTGCCGATTTTAGTTCATTAAGCCTATACGAGCTTAAGAGCTTATTTGTAGCTTATTCGAAGCAGCTTTTTCCAGTTTTTTATTTTTCTTAAATTTGTAATAGTATAAAGTATTTTCTATAAAAGTTTCAGATTTTTCCAATAAGTTTTAGTATTTTTAAACATTTAATTAGTGTTTTATAGTAATTAATTCATAATAAAAAATATAAAAGTCAAAAAAATATAAATCTTTTTTCTAAAATTTTCTTTTGTCATATAGTGCGTAATAAAATTAGTTTTACACTCGTGAGCCTTTTATTTCATAAATTTTAGGTTTTGCTTGCTTCCAAATAATTTTTAAGCGTAACGCTCGTTTTCATTTTAAGTCACGTTTTTAGATATTTTAAGTTTCGTTTTAGTTAAAATAGTTTATTTAAGTTATTTTGTTTTATAAAATCATAAAAACATCATTGTAAAAATAGTGCTAAGCGTTTATTTAATATTTTTAAATTTTAATTTCTTTTAATTTGCATTTAAGTCGCTTTTATTTTATAACCTTTTCGATAGTGTAATATTCAATCCTAATCTTTTACGATCGCTATCATTAGTGATCATTCTATCGTCGATCATGTGTTTAACACACCATTGAGTCTCCGTGGGACATAACGACAGAGAATCCTTTGTATTCTCGATCTTCATTGCATTTGTGTTTGGCGGTTTTAAGTGCATTTAGACTTGTTGTTTACCACGGATCATAGTACCTCGAGATGAGTTTGTCTTTGGATGGGCGACTTGTGGTGAAGAAGAGACCTTGGGAGAGACCATTGGAGAAATCTGGCCATAAAAATTGTGTGCAGATGGGTCCATCATCCGCATCAGTCGTATGCATCACAATCGGCGACTTGAAAGGCATTCGATGATTGTGACCTATCTCCTGAATAATTGCTCATCCACATCGCATCATAGGTCTTGGCATTGCCCTCGACAAGAAACAACAATTCTCTTCATCAAAGGCACCATTATCACGAGCTTGTACAAGCGACATCTTATCTGAAGTAATCGGCGTGCAGCGGGCGTTTTGGAGATGTGCGACTCCTTGCAATGTGTCCTCACCACCACAGTTATAACATTTGATCGGCTTAGCTTGACCTTGATTACCATTCCTTCCTCGATTCGATTACCAACATAACCTCTACCAACTCCACCTCTTCCCCGATCATATTGTCTTTCTGGAATGGTTGCACGATCCTCCATCTTTAACGGTAGCTTGATTGTGTGGGTTAGATGTTGTTCGAGGTTGTTGTTGGTTTGTGGGAAGAATTCATGTTTTGACTAATCGAAGAGCTAGTTGATTAATGATGTTACCACGTGTGCATCGGCATCGACTTGTTTGAACATAGGATCGGGAATGAGTTTGTGATTACCATTACCCATGGGTATGACTTGTGAGGCTTTGGTTGTGATTCCGATGTTTGAGTAGAAAGCGGTTGAGTCATTAGATGAGCTTGTCTCTCCACGGTTGGTTTTGAAGCGATTAAGAATCATTTTTCAAACATAGCATGTCTCTCATTACGAAGGAGGAAGGCATAGAGTTGCTCATAGTTTGTATTCTTCAATCCTTTAGTGAGCTTCACGAGGTGACAAACTTGTGCCATTCGGGATTCATGTTGTTCACAAATTTTGAGTTCGGTTTGAATGTCGGGCATAGTCATTACGATGTTCCTCATATCATTCGCCAACTTATGAAATCTCACATAGTACTCATAGACACTCTCATCGGTTTCATCTTGAAGTGTTCAAATTCGTCATAGAGTTGTGATTCTCTGTCTTCCATAGTTAATTCGAACACGAGAGAAGCATCTTGACATTATCCCATCTGCCTTTGCTTGGTGTTGTGATTGATCGACTTGTAGATGTCTTTAGGAAGACCTTGAAGAACAATGTTAGAACCCGATATCGACATCAAATCTCTTTTCTCCTTATCATCAAGCTCATCATACATCTTTGGTCCATCCATTCCGTGAAATCGAGTTCCATCTTGACGATATCAAGTACATCTCTAGTCGTCTCAACTCGATACGGTCCTTCATCAATGGATTTTAGAATGTTGACACCATTTTCCTTTCCAAGGCAATTACAATCGATCGTTGAGCCCAAGAATCGTAGTCGATTACATCAAGCATGGGTGGACAGTATCCGAACCGGTGCTTGAACATCCTCGACAGCGATGGAGATGATTGTAGAAAGCGTTGGTAGACATGATGACAAATTAAGCGGGATTTTATAACTCTATGATTAAACGGAAATAGATTCTTTCACGAGTTTTACTAAATCAAGAGAAAACCGTAAAGAAATCACCCAAGTCGCTGAAAATTATGCACCAAGTCGCTATCTTCTAATTCGCTATTCCACCAAGTCGCTAAAGTCCCAGTCGCTAAACAAAGACAAGTCGCTAAATAGCAACTCGCTAAGCCTCTGGTCGCTAGCAAAATTTTGGCGACAATTAAGCTAAGATACAAGTCGCTAAGGAATCAAGTCGCTAAATAGCAACTCGCTGCTTACCAAGTCGCTAACACCAAGTCGCTACCGTGGTGGAGCATCCACTACTTGTCTTGATAGTCGCTAGGCCTAAGTCGCTAACTCCACTAAGCGTAACTCGCTACAAAATGTAAAGCAAGTCGCTAGCAAGAAAACATCACAAACATCACTTTTCAATCCAAAAACAACCCAACCAAGATGATTCAAGCTTACCAAATGAAAACCTAAACACTTGTGATGATTTTAAACATAAAGTACTAACAAAATCCAAGCTTTAACACAAGAAATCAACCAAATGATGCACAAACCACTAAACTTTTCAAACTCAAAACCACCTAAAACCACTAGAAATCCAAAGATGTGCAAGATATGATCTAACCATGGCTCTTGATACCAATTGTAAGATATTGGTTTTCACTTACACATCAAACCATAACACAAAGTGGGCGAATAAGTGGAATTCTAGAGAGAAAGTTAGAGGTTTAGGGAACTTAGTGAGAAAGTGAAAGATATTATTATGAGCTCCAACTCTACCTTGGGAGGTAGAGTATTTATAGTCTTACATAAATCGCCACACAGCAGGTGTGGATCGGGCATCACGGTGGGTAAAGACCGTCCAGTCCTCCACGGTGTTACTTAACTAAAACTACTTAGCTTAAAATAACTACGACTCTGAGCTTTCTAACGATTACATATACTTGAGGTGACCGACTCTTTAATACACAGATTTCTAATTCCTAACATTTCGTCAACATAAGCTCCTCTTCGAGTCATCTCCATTAACCATCTCATCTCCCATAAGAGATGAAACAACTCTCTTTGGCTACTCCTACACCACCTCCACAATCACCTATCATTCTCACTTACTCCACCACCAACAAAGACTCCTAGCTCACCACCACGGCTCCTATCCAAACATCAAAATCACCATCACCTCCAAAATCTCCAACACTCTTCCCATTAGAGTTATTCTCTACATCACTACATCTCCGAATCCATTTTTGGAAGACTTGGAAGACTTGCCTCCTAGGCCCGATCATCCATACACCACTACCGTCTTTTGGTACTATTGAGCGAATAACTCATGAGTCTACACGTCCATCTTTTGACCCAAACGTCCCTTTAGGGCCAAGACCTCTTCTTTTCCATCCCATCCACAAGGAAATCTATGGTCCTTTGTATGGGGATCAACCACTACCTACAACATCAATGCCCTCTCATATAGAGGACATTGAGGAATCCATGTGGGATGATCACCCCACCAAAGAAGAGATTGAAGCCGAGCTCAATCATCTCCACCAATTTTCCAATATGGTGGATTCTTATCTTAGTGATGCTATGCAAATGCAAAGTGCTTTGCTAGCCTTCATAATCACCACTCCAAACACCAACACCAACAACTCCACCATTCCACCACCACAAAACCATGAACCATACTACCCTCTGAGACATGGTTGCTCCAATTGTGAGCGAACCGCCCAAATCACCGAAAGGACCGGGTGATGGTCCATGAGCTTCAAGACGAAATGAGGTTCATCCTCGATCATATCCTAGGCGCATCAATGCTCTTGCTCATCCACCACCTCAATAGGAGGTCCTAGTTTATTCTCTTTAAGCATTTTAATTTTTCTAGGCTTTTCTTTGTATTTTTTTTTCTAGGATAATTTTTTAGGATTTTATTCTTGTACTAACACTTCATTGTGTTCCCTTTTCATGATTTTTATATCATGAAAATTTTTAACAAATGATTGGTGTTTCTTAAATTGTTGTTGATTGTTACATGGTGTTTAGAAATGCTTGTGATGATGCTTATTACTAACAATTTTTTTTTGTAGCTTTTCATAATCCATGTATCTTTCTCTTGGCACCCAATTTAGGGAGCATTGGTCGAGGAGATAATGGCTCAGACTCATTACATATTCGCCTCGCATCTTCTTTTGTTGAGACAAAAATGGGAGAAATATAGAACTTGGTTAAACTTGACTTTTATAAAAGTCAATGCATACTTTGACTTTACGAAAAGTCAACATCATACTTCAACTAATGAAGACTTTGAATTTCTAATGAGAAGTCAATCGCACTACTGACTTTCGAAAAGTCAACATCATGTCTAAATTGGACATACTTGCATTATCGTTTTTATCTTTCAAGTTCTAAAACTAATATTTTATAACTCTTGTACAATCTTTACATCTTTTATAAAAATAAAATTTATATTTTGTCCTCAACAAAAGGGAGATTGTTAATACAAATATCGTCATTAAGCGTTATTTATATTTTATGATCTTTACCTAAGTTTTGTTAACGACAAAAGTAAATTTAATTCTTATAAAGCTTAAAGCATGTCAAGTTTAATAGATATTAAAACAAGCTTTTCAAATAATATCTTCATCACTCAAGCATTTACATTTTGATTAATCATATTTTGATATGACTCTAAACCATAATGTGTTAATATTTTAGATAAAGAATGTTTTGGTTTCCTAAAACAAAACATTACATATGTATTTACATTTAACATATTTCTAAAAATAGAAAAACAAACACATGACATCGTAGTGCATCATTGAAATCCTTAGAAGATTTCACTAGATACTTTATATAGATTTAGACTCCACATATCTTACACAATCTTGGATAGATATGGTTGACTTTGGTAAGATTTTGGTGATCTTGTTGTCAGACCTCGGAGGCACCAATTATTAACACGGACGGAACCCTTTTGAGGGATCCGTGGTCCGTGGTGCCTGCTGAGTATTTTGGCTATAAATAGCAAAGCCAAACCAAGTTGTTTTTCATCCCTTTTTATCATATTCACATACATTCCTTTTCTCTAACATCTCTAACTCAGTTTCATAACATATTAGTGATCTCTTTTATAGCAAAGAAGATCAAGGCATATTCAAGCTTCAACAAGTTGTTGGAAGTCTTGTTTGTTTGTTGTTGTATGATCTTGTGTTGATTCATACATCATTGTTGTAACAAACCATCATAATCTTGTGAGTGTGAGTGGTTAGTATTTTAGTCCTTAAAATACATTGTGTGTGGAAGTGGTTGTACCCTTGAAAAGAGCTCGACATCTAGCTTAGTGTCGGAAATAGTGTGTGGCGAAGTGTAAAGGTTTCTCCATGGGTGAAAGGAGCTTGTTGACTAGTGAGTTAAACTCTCGAGTGTGAGACTCGAGGGTGGAGTAGGCAAGGAAAAAGAGTCCTTGTAGACCGAACCACTATAAACAACTTGTCGTTTTTTTTTTTTTTTTTTTTTTTTATTGATTATCATTCACTAACATATCTAAGATCAATATCAATTGATCTTTCAATAAGTTTCAAAACAAAGTTTTTAATAGGTAAACTATTCAATCCTCTTCTAGTTTTCCACGATGTCTATTTAGCAAGCCCCTCGTGTAATTGTGTGTGAATAGTGTAAAGCATCGAGGGTAAGCAACATGAATAGATGGATTTGAATTATTTGCAATTTTGGTCCTTGTACTTCTATAATTGCAAGACTTTTGAGGGAGTGTTAAAATCTTTGTCAGAGTGATCCAAAATTAAAATAGTAATGATTATGAAGATGATTTAGTGGGTTGAAAATAAAATTGATACTAAGACATACTCTCTCTATCCTAAAATTATTTTTCAACTTTAATCTTAAATATTTTAATTTGTGTTATATAATAGTTTTTGTAAAATATATGAATGGATTGGTTTTAAAATGTATTTTTTATTGATATAATTTTTATCAAATATTGTATAACACAAACAAAAATATTAAATATTGAAGTTGATAAAAAAAGACTTTAAAAAGTCCAAAGAGGACAATAAATCAGGGACGGAGGGAGTACTAAATTTGCACTAAAATTATCATCAAAAAATTTGTTTAGTGAATTCGATTGTACCTGTTAAGCTCTATATAGCTCGACCCTGTTTAAAGGCTAACCGTAGTTACATCATCGTCTTTGCAAAGTTACTAGCATTGATTGGCTATTCTAGTGATCGAATTTATGCATATGAGACTTGCAACTCAAAGTTTAAACGCAAAGAAGTATGATGAAACTATATACAACTGAAAAGACAACATATAACAACATTGGTGACTTAAATGAAATGGATAACTTGTCATGACAAATTTGTAACATGGGCTTTACTTAAATATTTTCATTGACATTGTCATGAAAGCTAAAACATTGGTAAATGAAACATGTTGAATGGTCTATTACTAAAATTGCACATATGGTCTCTTAATATTATAAACGGAAAGGATGGCCTTTGACAAAATTATGCTCAAGCATGATTCCTCCCTACAAATTGTAGAGATAAGTTTTTGAGATAGTTTTCGAGTTAAAAAACTTTTAAAGCAAATTCCAAAACCGAGACACTGCATTAAAAGTCTAAAACCACATGGAGCATCCATGTAATTTACTCAATAGTTACAAATAGCTGCAAGAAAACATTTTATAACGAAGGGACTAAAATCAAACATTTGTATCATGCAATGACCATTGTTGAGTCTAGTAGAGTAGTAGTGGTTGTCCATGTTCTCTTTATTTGGATAGAAGTATCTAAAGAATACAAGAAAAAAAAACAAAAGAGACCTTTCCAAATTTTCTCCTTTTCTCACAATTTTTTTGTTTTGTCAAAATGAATGCTTATTCTCTTGATTATATAAAGCCTGTAAAGGTATACTTCTTGTTGAGTCAACATCTTTATATAGTCAAACTTATGCCAATGACATACTTTCATACAAATAACTTAGAGGTCGTTTTTTAAATTAAGTGGCTTGGAGTAAAGATAAGGTTTTATTGACTTCTCTAATAAGAGTAAACAAAAGTTTATGCTCACTCTTTAAGTGGCAAAGAAAACCCCTCAGTATAATGTTAAGACTTTAGACTATGAGTGAAACTGTGAAAGTAACAAAACAATAGCATCAATGCTTCATGAACATATAGCATCAATGCAATAGCGAAAGTTATCTACATGAAGTAGACGGTTAACGTAAGATTCTTTATTAGTATTTGATTTTAACTTTACAATAAAATAGACATGCAAAAAACCTATATAGTGTGTGTTAGTATTGAAGTAAGACGAACATGTTTTTGGTGTGTTCCTAAATATTCTCATTGAATATGCTTCCAAAAACATATACATCGAAACTCAACCAAACATGTGCCATCCTTCCAGCAACAAAATAAACAACTTTCAAAGTTTGAAACTTTGAATAATTATTGTAGCATAAATATATTAGATGATTACTTTTGCATGGCGACAACGGTGTATAGTAATATTAATTTGTGTGTACAATATTATTTTTCATGTACATACTCGTGTATAGTAAGTGTCAGGAAAAAAGTTAATGTATTAAATCGTAATTGAGTACTTAAATATATAACAAATTACATTAGCTAAATAAATGTAAGTTTGAGTCATGATTAAATTATATATGTGTTATATGTATTGCTATGTGATAGTTAATTGGCATTAAAAAAAAATCATTTTTCTTCGCAAAATCTCTAACTCAAAATATTCAATGTTGTATGTGTTGGAATATAGACATATTAAACATGTAATAATTACAGTAAACGTAGCGGATAAAAGATGAAGTATAACATTTAATCAATTAACATAAACACAAGAAAACTACCTTGTTTACCTTTTGTTGTTGTAATTTTGATCAAGAGCGGAATGAGTATCTGGTACTAATTTCCTCAAGATTCAGGAACAAAACTATAGAAAATTTAAAGTAAGAATCCTCTATGGTTTCACACACATCACGTTTAATAGCAATACAATTAAAATGCTAGTTCTTGTATAACGATAGGCAAAACAAATCACTTGGATTATTTAAACCAAAACTGAATCCCTTGGCTTTAGGGGTGTCGATCGGCTCGAAGGAGGAGAAGAAAAAAAAGTTTTGTTTAGGGTTTCCAAGAAATCCCAAATAATGTACCAAAGCAATGTCTAGATACATTGTACCCTTGGTGGCACTCAAAACCCATGGATCATATCCATAACCCATGGTATTAACCCATACCCAATGTCTAGATATATTGTACCCTTGGTGGGCAATCAAAACCCATGGATCATATCCATAACCCATGGTATTAACCCATACCCACAAGACTAGATACAATGTACTCGTTAGATACATTGAATCTAAAAGAATACCCATGGACCAACCCATAACCCATGACCCATGACCCAAAACCCATGGGTAAAAGGGAGCGTCCCACGGATCCCCAGTAATACATTGGACGGATCCCTCAAGGGAGGGATCCGTGGGATCCGGGGAACAGTGGCTAGTTTTCTTCTATAAATAGAGAGCCATTTCTTCATTGTAAGATACACCTTCACACATAGTTTCTCTCCACCATTTCTAGGATAGTTAGATCATTAGGAAACATGTAAACCACCCTCATCTCATATGATCATAATGCTTCTAACTCTCATTTGTTGTAAGCATACTCCCGAAGTGATCCTCCAAAGCAAGCTTAGAGATCTTGCTTCCTTACCTACTGAAGTGATCACCCATCACAAGATACAAGCACATGAAGATCTTCTACAACAAGCTTGGGAAACTTGTCATCTTCATTCATAGAAGACTAACTACATCATGCTTTGGGTTCTTGATGTTTAGTCTAGGATTTCATATCCATTAGACACATTGTCTTGGATATTGTCTAGTATCATATTCTTGTATCTATGACTAGACTAGATGGTTTATGTATTTGTGCCATAAAACACAAGGTTTGTTATGTTGGGCCACAAAACATAACGGGTGTCATAGATGTGTCAAAGGCATTAGTGAAGAATGCTAAGAGAGTCAAGATGAAGGCATTAGTGAAGGGTGCCGAGTAATCTAACCAAGGGCATTAGTGAAAGGTGCCTAAGGTGTACATTCGATATGGTGTGTTTCGATGTACAAGATAGAGTAGTATTAGATCCAAGGATGGTGATATCCTTGATGGTGTTGTAATAAGGAGTGGATCTCCTTGAGATTAGGTGTTGTGTTGTGATGGGTAGTAGTTCCTCCATAGTAATGGAACTAGGTGCTTAGCCTAGTACCTAATAAAGGGTAGGCGATGTTGTGATAGGATTAGTTCTCCTTGGAGTGAAAGAACTCAGTGGTTAGCCTAGCACCGTATAAAGGGTAGGCGACATTGTGTTAAGTGTGGTTCGCCTTGGTGTGAAAGAACTCGGTATTTAGCTTTGTACCGGAAAAAGGTGTAAGCGATGTTGTGAAGGCTTCTCCGCCATAAAGAGATTTGTGTTGTGTTTACGAACTCCCGAGTAGGTGACTCGGGGAGTGGAGTAGGGCAAGGAAGGTGTCCTTGTAGCCGAACCACTATAAATCCTCGCGTTGGTTTGTCTATCCTTTTACTTATCACTTTACGTTTATTCTTGCATTACATTGTTTACTTTCTATGTGGTTGATGTCTATGTTTGTGATACATACTTGGTCTTTCATATAGTCACAAACTATATTTAACACTTTACATATTATGACACGCTTGATCAAGAAAAAGCAACCGGACTAATAATGGTGAAACTTGATTTATAATGAACCATTAATCTTGCGGAATCTTATGTGATATTAAGGGGTTGGCCTTACATGTCGTAATGCGTTAAATGCATCCTCGCGTCGAGATTAGCAAGTGCAATGGTTTATACTATATTTGATACAAAAGTTTTAAATTTGAAACGGAAACGTATTCACCCCCCTCCACGTTTTCACAATTGGTATCAGAGCGGGTTGGCCCTAGTTTTTAAAACAAATGGTTTTCAAAACGAGTAAGGTCCTCGTATCAAATTTTTGGTGAAGTCAAGCATAATATGAAAAGTGTTTTGTTGATTTTTTTCTTTGAAGTTTTGTTGTTAGATATCTTGTTAATCAAGCTTGAATAAAGGTAAAATGGTTAATATAACTTCACTAAAAAGTATACAAAGGTTAAACCTTTTCGCCGGGTTAAAACGCACATTTTGTAATTATGTGTCGATCCGCGGATCCCTCAAAGTTACAATGGACGGATCCTCAAGCAAGGGATCATGGGATCCGTGGGTACGAAGACGATTTTTGTCGAATTTCAAAAATTCATAACTTTTAACCGTAAGTCGTTAAGTTGTGCCACCTATCGTTTTAAAGGTATTTGAGTCTACTTTCATTTAAAAATGATTTCATAAACTGATTCAAAACAAAAATTTATAGAATCATTGATTTACAATAGAAATTCATTTTTTGGTCATAACTTTTGCACAAACTTTTGATCTAATTGGAGACGGATGTTTTCATCTTTGAATAACAATGTGTCCTCTTTTGAAATTAAGGTTTTGATCATATTTATAAAGGAAACTAATCAAGCTTGGTATACATGTTTAATACAAAGCGATGAAAAGAACTTTCGTATGCTATGCTAAATGATAAATTGTTTCCCTTGCATTACTTGATTATTTGCTTATCTCAAATAGCTTTTGTGCTTGTTTGATTGATTAACATATGTGGTTTCCTTACCTTGCTATTCATTCTCTTGCTTGTCGATTTCGTAATTTTCTACTAATCAATGTGCTACTTGAAGGAGTGTTTGGGATAACATCTAGTTGTGTCGAAAATGTTAGTTTTATAAGTTGAAAATGTTTAAAACATATAACACACTAAAATGGATTTTGATTGAGTTTCTCATGTGCAACATAAATGTTTTATGTGCCTATATGATTTCTTGATTTCATATTTTCTTGTATCGTTTTCTGAAAACAACAAGAATGTACATCGGATCATAACCTACACTTGTGTTGATGATGTACTCTCCCGTTTTCCTTTTCATGATCGCTCTCCAAGCTTCATAGTAGGATTGACAACTTGATTATTTCATCAGATATACTCAAGTAAATTATTTTGCAACGCAAATATAATTGTTCATATCCGAAAGTCCAAACTCAAAGCTTTCCAACAACATATGTTGAACTAGCTCATCCAACCATTTTTGTTCACCATATGGACAACTTTTAATTTTTGACACCTTCATCACCTTAGTTGTTTCAAGTATAATATTAATATAAACGAAGCAAAGTATCATCATTGTTACTCTTCGATAGGCCATTGTAGGAATATAAATTTTCCTAACTTGAGAATGAATCTTGGAGAACTTATTGCACTAGAAACTCAATTTGACCTAACGGTTGAATTGCTTCCTTGAGAGAAGTTGGGTATGTGGAATCGCCTGTAAAATTGTCGTGTTTAGCCGTAATTAAGCACCGCTAGTAATAGTCTCATATTCATTCTCTCACTTGAGAAATTTATACTCATATGTTCTCCTAAAGTAAGTTTACAATGGAAATACTTTGCATTGTCTTAGGATTACTAATCAAACAAGTTGTAAAATTAATTTTTTAGTTAATCACAACCACTTGCCTCATCATGCGATTATCTTGCTTTGATCGAGAAGAGCTACATGACTTCATGGACAAAGCTCATTGTATGCTAATCACCATCCGTAATGACTAGATTGTCCTAAACTAACACCTCACAACTCTTTTGTCTTGAACACCATTATGTGCTCTTTTCTTTCTAGACACATACCTTGCATGTCATTGTTAGTGTAAATGATTTACTAATGTAACAACTCGCAATTTCAGGTCATTTCTCAAATTTACTATTCACCGGTTACTATTCAAAATTTTACTATTCACCGTTTTCGAAGTCGAAGTAATATTCTGAGAACGTATTTAAAAATTTACTATTCAAGAAACACTATTCATTCCCGGAGAAAATTACTATTCAAGTTTCACTATTTCATCAATTATCGTAAACTAGGTTTACGAGTATCAAATTCGCGTAACCTTAATGGTTTAGCTGCGAATTCATGAACAATCATCAAGGACATTTCATATAGACTAGGTTTAGTCTACATATCATTAGCATCATTATCATCATATTAGTTCATGCATGGTTTTACATTTTATATTAAACGTATAATTTTTATTAAATAAACGCTATCGCGTAATTAATTATTTTGAACAATTGATCCGATACTTCCAAACATTATCCAGATATATTTTTATACTTATATTAAGATTATATAAATAGTATTATGAGTTTACCCAGTGTTTTAAATTTATTTTGTATATAAATTGTTATATTTATATAATTAAGACGGTTTTCTTAAATACTATACGATAATTATTATTTCACTCAAATTTTGCAAGAAATGTATTTTTATAATTTTTATGACCTCAATATATTTTATCTTGACCCGTTAAAATTTATTTTTAGCTAACGCTACCCTAAATGTTCAAAAGTGTATACAAGCTACTACTTATCTTTACTTAACTTAATATTTACTTACACTTATACATTTAAATACCTAATATAAAAAAAAAGTATTATCTAAAGACTAATACCCCTTGTCGACACAAGGGGTGAGTCATTAATTTGCTAAATATCTATTCTTGTATATTCATATTATACTACATATCACACATACAACTCAATATTGCAAAGTGTAAGATCAAAATAACCTCTCTTCCTCTCTTCACCTAAGAACCGGCCAACCATAAGGATCAAGAGGAGATCATCAAAAATTTTCAAGACAAGTTTATTACACTCTAGTTACACTCTTAGTTTAGGTTTTGAAATAAAAACCTAGGGTGTTTTAGGATTAAACCTTTGTTCATTAACCTCATCAAGTTACTAGTAAGCATCTCATATTCATGTTCATCTTTCATATTTATTTTATGTTCATTTCATCATATTTAAGAAAAACATGCAAGTCATAATGATGTTTATACCACTTTTTATGGTTTTAAGTGTTATATATATATATTTATCATCCTATAATTAATCCTTGAAATATATCACTTTTGGTGATGTCTAGGAACCCATGACACCCTAAGAAGGTGTATGGTAGGATTAGAATAGCTTCGGAGTTGTTTTGAATTGGTTAGAATAGGTTTTGCGCGAGAAAAACTCATTTCGACAAGTCTAATTAAGGGTCTGTCCATATTTTTGAATTCTGGAATTTTCGACAGAGATAAAATTTTGGCCTATATTTAGAAAATATACTTTAAAACAAAACGTGGCCGCTTGAACGGGTTAAAACGGAGCTATAACGAAGAAGTATGAATTTTTCAAGTTTGATGACGAAAACTATAAAATCCTGAAAATTCAGCATGTTACGTCCAATGTGTATGAGTCAAAAATGAGGTTTAGGCGTTATGAAATGTGTCGACTTATCAAAAATATATTAGTATACTTTGATACGAAGCTAAGGGTATATAAAACGTAGAAAACGGACTTGTAACGATTAAATTACACGAGTTTACATGAAGTTGCCGTAACAATATTATATAAGAAAAACTAATATATTTCTATTAGACAAACCTTACGGCAACAAGTGACCATGTTGAGGGTCGATTTTAACATTGATGTAGAACTTTTTATAACGTGATGTCTTCTAGTAAAAGTAAGTTCACCAAGCATATATTCCAAAATGTCCAATCGTTCGTCAAGCGGAGTTGTAACAAATAAAATACGGTCACATAAACTTTGCCGAAAACCACCCTTAAACGATATTTTGGACAAAAGTACCATACTTAACCTATATTTTCTCTATGATCGAGACCTCTAGGATGAAAAACTTAAATGCTAAAACTTTGAGATAATGATACAAGCTTCCCAAAACCGTTGAGTTCGTTTCCTAACACTCGGCGTGCACCATTTTACGACTAGCCTTTTGAGGCCGTTTAGTCACTTTCATGAAAATTTCAACGACATTATTCTACGAAGAAAAGTTATAATTTCATAATAAATCACTAAATGATTATCGCCGGATATCATTTCAACGTAAATACATGTAAAGTAATTTAAAATGGTCAAGACGTTATAAGATCATTTTCAACGATAAGTATTATTTTCAAAAATTCACAAGTGGTATAAATATCATACGAATTGCATGCATAGCATTACATCATAACTTATCATAGAACATATCATTCATAATAGGTCACGGTTAGAGGTTGCGCCTCATTTCGATGTGCCATTATATCATCATAAACATTGCACCGGTGAGTCATAGCCCCACTCTTTAATTGTTTTGAATTACTTTTGGGAGATTGTAACACCCCCAAAAATGGTTTGCAGCGGAAGAAAAGGTTTTGGGATGCTACTCAATTGGATCATGACACAAAGTGAATAATAATAGCTTTTTCATAAAAGATTTCATTTATTGAAGTAAGAATAGAGTTTACAAAGTTGATTTATTTCGGAAAATGGCCCATTAATAAAATATGGTCCCCATAAGTAAATCAGAGTCATCTATGACCATGCCATGCCAATGCCCAAGCGCCTCCAGAGTTAGCTATCGCCTTTTCATCCTGAAAATACATGCTAAAAGTCAACACAATGGTTGAGTGAATTCATAGGTTTAGTAAATAAGCAGTTGATCACAAGATTTTCAAGTTTAAGATAAGCCATGGGCTACGTTGTTATACGCCCATAAAAGATAGTTGATATTATTGCACTAAGCTCATGACACCAAACTAACTGCATACACCTAAATTATTGGTGTAAGTAAATAAAATTGCCCCTCTGAGATGTAATAGCCAATTACATAGAGATACCAAATATAGTGCGCCCCGGTTATTTCCGATAACCGAGTCGGGTCACAATTCCCATAGTACTATCCACGATATTTGCGCTCACTGCAAGTGATTAATGGTTCATGATGTAGGGACTTTTGGCAAACCACTTAGGCAGAGTCATAATATCAAAAGTACAAAGAAATGCTTTTCAAGCAATTGTGATCATAAAAGCGGTAGTAGCATGTATTCTCCCCAAGGAGTTTATCAAACAGTTAAAAGAGTAAAAGTGGGGCTATGAACTCACCTCAATGAAGAAATCTGAAATAGCGTAAATTCACATAGTAGGAGCACGAAGTACCGACACGCGACCTAGATTAGTATAAGAAGTCTTAGTTTATAGTTCTAGGCTTAAGACTTGATGAAGTTTAAGAAAGACTTTCAAGTGGTTGTTGTCGTTGTTGCTTGTGTGGCAGCATTTAAGTATAAATAGTTTTCTAAGTGTTTGAAAGTATTGGCTCTTGGAAGTGTATAAATATATAACTAGATACATCGAGGATGAAGAGGACCTTGGATGAACGATAACCGAGTGATGATGTACGGAAAGTAATGTCATATGATATTTACTAAAGTAAGTACATATATTATGAGAAATGGTTGGATTTCGATACACCACTTAACTAAGGATATACATACATTTTAAGTGTATATATATTCTCATGAAATTTATTGTCAAGATAGTGACTAGAAAATGTTTAAGTGTAACCTAACTTATATACACTCGTAATTGGAAAATGATGTACGTTTCAAAATACCATTTCACGTGTCTAGGTATTGTTTAAAATAAGTGTAATTAGTTTTAAAAAAAAGATTAAGTCTCAACTTAATTTTATAAGAAATTTGTGTAAAAACGTAAGTAGGTCTTGAAAAACTTTAAATCTAATTTACTAGAAAAATTGTCTTGCTTGTTTTCAAAACTGCGTTTCGTTTGTAATTGCGAAATAATCTATGAAAATCCGTCATAAGCCGAGCGTATGTTTTATTTAAACAAGTTTCATCAAGTTAAATGTTCAATTGTTAATAATCGAAATCATGCATTTACGAGTCTATATTCCATATGGTTAGGAGTGTTAACTCTTTTTAGTTAAGTTGTAAGTAGTGAAAATAAATTTTATTTCAATTTTCTTATTTCAAAACCCTTATTTATATCATGAGTCTGTTTATTTCTCGCTTAACATTAACATTATATGTCGTGGAAGTTTAGTTGAGACGTGTTCAATTTATGTCATGCCGCAAATAGAATATATGTTGGGATGAGATGAGAGAAGATTTGAAAGAGGCGGTATTTGAGTCGAGGAGAGACTCGAGATTACACGAACACTAATGCCCGAGTGGGCTGTTAAACTAAACGGATATCATAGGATTGGGCTTCGCCCATTTTTACTAGTTACCTTAACAATAAAAGCCTTGGACAAACAAGAATCAACCTTATTTATTATGTATATCCAGTGTTGGGGTTGTATGACAGCAAAACAAACACCCATGATGGGGTTGTTATATGCAGGACCAAACGCACTCCTTTGTGCAAAAATAACAAGCAACACGCACCCCTTTAGGGGCTGAACTAAACAGATCCAACGCACCCTTTTTAAAGCTGAAAATCAGCGAACAAACGGACCTTTTATGACCTGAAAATCAGCGGGCAAACAGCCCCTTAATGAGCTGCAATTTCAGCGGGCAAAGGACCCTTTTTGAGCTGAAAATTAGCGGGCAAACGGACCCTTTTAGGGGCTGAATTCAGCAGCTACAAATGCACTTTTGGTGCTGAAAATAAACAAACAAAACGCACCCTTTTAGGGGCTGAAAAACGCAGCCTTTAAGGGCTGTAATGAGCAGGTCCAAACACACCTTTTTGAGGCTGAAAAACGCAGCCTTTAAGGGCTGTAATGAGCAGGTCCAAACGCACCTTTTAGTGCAGAAGCTAAGTGAACAGAAGGCACCCTTTGTGCAGAAAATAAACGAACAAAACGCACTAATTTGGGGCTGAAAATTTAGTAGTAAACGCAACTCAAAACACACCCCCTTTAGGCTAAAAATAAGCAGAAATAAACGCACCCTACAGAAGAGAAGGCGAACACATTTTGTAACATTTGGAAATCAAAGTACTAGGAACACGATACACTAAATTTATGACACTCAAGGAACAAGAGACATGGTACCAAACGCATTCTAATGCACAAGAGGGAAGTAAGGTTTGTAACTTGTTGATTATCAAGGAGCTAGAGGCATGGTACATGGTTTTGTACCATTCTGACATTCAAGAGTAACAAAGGATAGGATATTCAATCTGACAACATAACTGGTTCAAAATGGTGTGTAACTCATGAGTCGAAGGCTCACATTAAAGACCAAAGGACTATGCTAAGCGTCTCGAATCAACCCAAGTGTCGTGAACCCTTTGTGAGGCAATACCTCACAAGTCCAATCAAGACTCTTGTTTGACTTTAGCACATAACAAATATACACGCAATGTTTTGACAATGAGGTGAGCGAAGTGTGAGTCAAGGACTCGAACCGAAGGTGACCAACAATTCTCTTTTCAGAATTAATCCTAACCGTCATGCTAGTAACAAGTTAAACTGAAAAATGGCGAGCCATGACTATCAAGTTTTGACGCGAAGGTGCCTAAGCCGAAATAAGTAATCTATTAGGCTGATTATACATAAGCCGAAAAATCAATAATGATTATTAGTTAGTTCTTGTGTTTCCTTTTTGATTGCCACACGACACCAACAACAACATAGTCATCAACTCGTAAAAATCAAATTAAAACATCAATCTTATTATAATCTTGACATTGAATATTACAAGAAGAAAGATTAATGAAACCTTACAAATACGAAGTCGATCGGAAGGGAAAACAACAAAGTAGAGCAAACCCGCCAAGCCGAATCCACAGGAACCACTTAAACACCTCAAGCACTCTTTTAGTTTTCCTTTCGATTTGAAAGTTGTGGTATCTAACCTGTGGATTGGTGAGGGTATATAAAGGAGTAAAATGAGTAGTTTGACTTAGTACTTTCGAAAGTGGGGCTGAGATATTGGTCTTCTTTGAGCAATAGCATCAGGTCTTCACGTGGCTCCTCTGTCTTCGTCTTCAGCCGTGGTCCAAAGAGGACAAAGGGTCCTTTATTGTTGTCGATTTCTTCATGGAATAAGCCAAGAATGGTTTCAAGAATGGTTTAAGGTTAACTTTTGATGTAGGGAAAGTAGTTTGGAGGGTTAGCTATTTTTGGAGAGGGATGAGCAGCGTGCGCAGGGGAGTGGGGAAGAGAAGGAGGCGAAAATGGAGGTGAGAAGGGTAGCAGGGTTTTCAGAAGTAAGAAAGAAAGAGAGAGTGGGTTTGTGGGGATAAGGAATAGGTTTTGGTTTTATTTTATTTTTGTAATTTAGTTATTAGTAAAAAAAAAAAAATAGTAAGTATTTATTAGTTGTGTATAAATATTGTACATAATGTATTTCGTGCTCCGCTGTTTGGTTTGCAACCGTATACTGCTTAATGTAAAAATTATAATACTCACACTTCCGGACACGTTTTAAATAGACTGTCACGATGAAGTAATTTTTGATTTTTATTAGTTCGTTTTTACTTTTCGTGTTTTCTTTTATTATGCCGGTACGCGTGCGGACTCGTAAGACAAGAAAGCTTTCTTGTGAGACTGATTGAGTTATCAGTAAATATTAGGCATAAGTAAATAAGACTACTCGAATATGCATAAATTTTTATGCAAGAAAACGAAATGCACATGCTAAAATGCTCAACTTAGATCAAATGAATTTTGATAAACAGTCTAGTTCATTAACTTGAAGATTTAAAATAGTGAAATTTTACAGGTGGCTACAGAGATACATGCTCAACTATTTTTATGAAAATCATGATTATTTGCAAACTATATGTTTATCTGAACTGAATGTTTAGTCATATTCTATATCATAAATCATAGAACTAAATGTCGTGGTATAATCATTGAACTAAATGTCGTGGTATAATCATTGAACTAAATGTCTTGGTATAATCATTGAACTAAATGTCTTGGTATAATCATTGAACTAAATGTCTTGGTATAATCATTGAATTAAATGTCGTGGTATAATCATTGAACTAAATGTCTTGGTATAATCATGGAACTAATGGTCTTGGAACAATTTGAAACAACACTCATATGTGTTATGTCAATTAACTATTAATACATTGTTACGCACTATTATGTGAATTCATTTGTCATCATGCGCTTGAACATAAACTATACACATTTTGGCAATGGGTTGTAAACACACAAGTTGCAAGTTTTGTAGACATGAACTTGGAACTAAGTGGATTTATAATACCTTTCACGCATGAATATTCTTTAAAGGCTTTACATTTCAACACAAACTCTATGAACTCACTCAACCTTTGTGTTGACACTTTTAGCATGTTTTATCTCGTATCTAAGGTATCACTTCATGGCATGCATGTGGACATATCATAGAGTCGCTGTGACGACGCGTCTCACTGGGTTTTATGAACTTTAAAACATCGTTGACTTGTAACAAACTTAATTCCGCATATGTTGACTTTCATTTGGGACCTATCTTTTGTAAACTCGATTGTTTTATTAAATCAAACGATGTGTTTTCCAAACGACACTTTAGGTCGCTCAATATAACTGTGATTGTGATGCTATAATACCAATCCCGAGAATTCCATTCACGCAAAATAGGTAACTGGGGTGTGATGATTGGCATCGAGCTTCAATTATAGAAACTAGGTTTCATCATTGACCATAGACTATAACTACATCATCATAGCATCTCATCATTTCATCATAAGTGCATATTCACTTTACATGCGGTTTATACGCATATTTTTCGAGTTATTTACTTTCATTTCAAATCGATTGTCACATGGATGCCTTCAAATACCCGCTCCATTATCCTTTCTTCATACTCCAACGTGAGAATGCCTTGTCATTCCCTATCACAATTTTAATATCACCGATTCATCACCGATAACTTCGAATGCCGAGATAAACTTTAAGTAGGGGAAAGTCACTCTCACTCCTTTGTTTCACCACTAACATGTCGAGTTACACGCTATTCACACACTAAGTCACTAAACCGTCACCCATCTTGAAAAGTAACCTCAAACTTATCACCTCACATCACATCTCTTTAGAGCGCTTATTCTTAACATAGAACTTTGCTACGTCTCATTTTTCCTCTTATTTTGAAGAGTTATGGCGCCAAAGAAAGCTGCACTAGACATGACACCAGCTGCTATCCAAAAGTATGTAGAGGATAGTATAGCCGAGGCACTAAGGAAAGAACGAGCAACAGTAGCTGCAGCCGAGGCACGGCCAAGTCGTTAGATTTGCTTCGCTGTGAGTCGCAGGAGGGTCTCGAGTTCAAATTGTACATACAAGGACTTTAAGAACCGTGATCCCACAAAGTTCAAAGGCACGGAAGGAGCCATCGCTATGGTTCGATGGTTTGAGAAAATGGAGTTTGTGTTTTTCTATGCAATTGCCCAGATGACTACAAGGTGAAGTTTGCCACCGTACACTCTTAGATGGCGCAATGTCATGGTGGAATCTGATGCGTAGCCTATTGGTATCGAAAATGCTTACAAGCTCACGTGGGATGAGTTCAAGAACTGTAACTAAGAAGTATTGTCCACGCACGTAGGTGAAGAAATTAGAAACGGAATTTTATGAGTTAGTTAATCATTGGTTATGACATCGAGACCTACATCAGGAGGTTTCAAGAGTTGGCTGCACTATGTCCATCAATGGTTTCGGACAATGAGAAATTACCAGAAAACTTCATTGGAGGACTTCCACAATGTATTCAAGGAGATGTAACTTCTTCCGATCCACAAACAATTGAAGAGACTATTAGGATAACCCAAAAACTCATGGCTCAGGTTGTGAAGAGGGAAAACATTACCAACAACAACACCAACAACCAAACTAACCACAACAAAAGAAAATGGGAAAATGACCAGGGAGGTTATAATAACAACAACCAAAACCGTAACACTAACCATCATCAACAACAGAATAGAGGACAAGGAGCCGCAATGGTTTATGTTGCTGCACCAATAGAAGGCAGAGGTTATGCTGGAACCTACCCACTATGTAATCGATGTAAGTATCATCACCAGTGTTTTGCCCCGTTAAGTGCTACAAGTGTCAAAAACTAGGACACCTTGCCGAATTGTAGAGGCAAGACCATAGTTACATGTTTCGATGCGGGAGCAAGGACATTATCGGAATCAATGTCCTCAAAACCAAGGTCAACAAGTTGAAGGTGCTCATGGGAATGCATACATGTTAGAAGGAGGAGAAGCTCGCCATGGTCTCAACAACGTGGAAGACCAAGAAGTTTAGAAATTAATGCCTCATTTTCCTTATGTACTATGTCGTACTAAGTTTATGTCTTACATCGTATCCGGATCTTTATAACTTAAGATGTATTATTGCTTGATAAACCACCCGTTGTAAAATATTCTCATCTATCGTACTTTCTTTTCCTTCTGATTCATTATCACTTACTAGGATTTTACTTCCTTTACTTTAACTATCAATTGAACGACATGGTTTAAATCTTTGTAAACATTGAGAGTTATAACAACTAAACCGAACGTCACATTATCGCTCCTTAATTATACATAGCCTAGCTAACTATGTCTAATTTTGGAGGATCATGTTATGTTGAGCGCTTATTTATAAATCTTAGTGCAAGCAAAATTTTCACATATTTTAGAAAGTCAAAGTGATGCTCATCGGAGATATTCATCCAATTTTTTTTTTACTATGATGTTTTATACACTCAATCATCGATAACCGTGAACGACACCTCTTCATGTCTTCTCTCCTCGTTATTCATCACAAACTAACAAATTCGATAGACTAACACGAACTGAATTCTGTGGACCGAATTCCTTTTGGGTGGGCGAATGTGACAACTCGCAATTCAGTCATTTCTCAAATTTACTATTCACGCTTATTATTCAAATTTTTACTATTCACCGCTTTCAAGTCATAATATTCGAGAACGTATTTAAAAATTTACTATTCACGTAAACACTATTCATTTCCGGAGAAAATTACTATTCAAGTTTCACTATTTCATCAATTATCGAAACTAGGTTTACGAGTATCAAATTCGCAGAACCTTAATGGTTTAGTGCGAATTCATGAACAATCATCAAGGACATTTCATATAGACTAGGTTTAGTCTACATATCATTAGCATCATTATCATCATATTAGTTCATGCATTTTATATTAAACGATAATTTTATTAAATAAACGCTATCGCGTAATTAATTATTTTGAACAATTGATCCGATACTTCCAAAAATTATCCCGATATATTTTTATACTTATATTAAGATTATATAAATAGTATTATGAGTTTACCAGTTGTTTTAAATTTATTTTATATATAAATTGTTATATTTATATAATTATGATTTTTTCTTAAATACTACACGATAATTATTATTTCACTCAAATTTTGCAAGAAATGTATTTTTATAATTTTATGACCTCAATATATTTTATCTTGACCCGTTAAAATTTATTTTAGCTAACGCTACCCTAAATGTTCAAAAGTGTATACAAGCTACTACTTATCTTTACTTAACTTAATATTTACTTACACTTATACATTTAAATACCTAATATAAAAAAATGTATTATCTAAAGATTAATACCCCTTGTCGACACAAGGGGGTGAGTCATTTGAATTTGCTAAATATCTACTCTTGTATATTCATATTATACTACATATCACACATACAACTCAATATTGCAAAGTGTAAGATCAAATAACCTCTTCCTCTTCACCTAAGAACCGCCAACCATAAGGATCAAGAGGAGATCATCAAAAAATTCAAGACAAGTTTATTACACTCTAGTTACACTCTTAGTTTAGGTTTTGAAATAAAACCTAGGGTGTTTTAGGATTAAACCTTTGTTCATTAACCTCATCAAGTTACTAGTAAGATCTCATATTCATGTTCATCTTTCATATTTATTTTATGTTCATTTCATCATATTTAAGAAAAACATGCAAGTCATAATGATGTTTATACCACTTTTTATGGTTTTAAGTGTTATATATATATTTATCATCCTATAATTAATCCTTGAAATATATCACTTTGGTGATGTCTAGGAACCCATGACACCCTAAGAAGGTGTATGGTAGGATTAGAATAGCTCGGAGTTGTTTTGAATTGGTTAGAATAGGTTTTGCGAGAAAAACCTCATTTCGACAAGTCTAATTATGGTCCCATCCATATTTTTGAATTCGGAATTTTCGACAAGAGATAAAATTTTTGGCCTAGATATTTAGAAAATATACTTTAAAACGAAACGTGGCCGCTTGAACGGGTTAAACGGAGCTATAACGAAGAAGTATGAATTTTTCAAGTTTGATGACGAAAACTATAAAATCCTCGAAAATTCAGATGTTACGTCCAATGTGTATGAGTCAAAATGAGGTTTAGGCGTTATGAAATGTGTCGACTTATCAAAAATATATTAGTATACTTTGATACGGGCTAAGGGTATATAAAACGAGAAAACGGACTTGTAACGATTAAATTACACGAGTTTACATGAAGTTGTCAGAATAATATTATATAAGAAAAACTAATATATTTCTATTAGACAAACCTTACGGCAACAAGTGACCATGTTGAGGGTCGATTTTAACATTGATGTAGAACTTTTATAACGTGAATGTCTTCTAGTAAAAGTAAGTTCACCAAGCATATTTTCCAAAATGTCTAACCGTTCGTCAAGCGGAGTTGTAACAAATAAAATACGGTCACATAAACTTTGCCGAAAACCACCCTTAAACGATATTTTGGACAAAAGTACCATACTTAACCTATATTTTTCTATGATCGAGACCTCTAGGATGAAAACTTAAATGCTAAAACTTTGAGATAATGATACAAGCTTCCCAAAACCGTTGAGTTCGCTTTCCTAACACTCGACGCACCATTTTACGACAAGCCTTTTGAGGCCGCTTTAGTACTTTCATGAAAATTTCAACGACATTATTTTACTTACGAAAAGTTATAATTTCATAATAAATCACTAAATGATCATCGTCGGATATCATTTCAACGTAAATACATGTAAAGTAATTTAAAAATGGTCAAGACGTTATAAGATCATTTTTCGACGATAAGTATTATTTTCAAAAATTCACAAGTGGTATAAATATCATACGAATTGCATGCATAACATTACATCATAACTTATCATAGAACATATCATTCATAATAGGTCACGGTTAGAGGTTGCGCCTCATTTCAGTATTGCCATTATATCATCATAAACATTGCACCAAAGTGAGTCATAGCCCTACTCTTTAATTGTTTTGAATTACTTTTGGGGAGATACATGCTCAACTATTTTTATGACAATCATGATTATTTGCAAACTATTTGTTTATCCGAATCAATGTTTAGTCATATTCTATATCATAAATCATGGAACTAAATGTCGTGGTATAATCATTGAACTAAATGTCGTGGTATAATCATTGAACTAAATGTCTTGGTATAATCATTGAACTAAATGTCTTGGTATAATCATTGAACTAAATGTCGGTATAATCATTGAACTAAATGTCTTGGTATAATCATGGAACTAATGGTCTTGGAACAATTTGAAACAACACTCATATGTGTTATGTCAATTAACTATTAATACATTGTTACGACTATTATGTGAATTCATTTATCATCATGCGCGAACATAAACTATACACATTTTGGCAATGGGTTGTAAACACACAGTTGCAAGTTTTGTATGGGCGAAACTTGGAACTAAGTGATTTATAATACCTTTGTTGCATGGATATTCTTTAAAGGCTTTACATTTCAACACAAACTCTATGAACTCACTCAACCTTTGTGTTGACACTTTTAGCATGTTTTATCTCGTATCTAAGGCATTCACTTCATGGCATGCATGTGGACATATCATAGAGTCTCGTGACGACGCCTCACTTGGGTTTTATGAACTTTAAAACATCGTTTGACTTGTAACAAACTTAATTCCGTGATATGTTGACTTTCATTTGGGACCTATCTTTTGTAAACTCGATTGTTTTATTAAATCAAACGATGTGTTTTCCAAACGACACTTTAGGTCGCTCAATATAACTGTGATTGTGATGCTATGACAACAATCCCTCGTGAATTCCATTCCACGCAAAATAGGTAATTTGGGGTGTGACAACTAATCTAGACCATAAATGCTTTTGGGCTTCTTGAATAGTGCTTGTTAAGTTTGCTAAATCTTTGTGTCATTTGTGAGCTCGATCTCATTTGATTGCCTATATGTTATCTCTACATGCTCTTCTTGCTTTGCTTAATGTGTATACATGTATACTTGCTGTAGAAATCATTAGTTTCATAATTCGAAACATAGAGCAAAATTCTGTTAAGAAAATCTAACGCAGGATCCCTTTGATGCAACTAGACGGATCCCTCAATTGAAGAATCCGTGGGATCCGGGTGGACAGAAGTTCCTTTTTAACCTCCTTGCATCAATCCAATATTCTAGACCTTATTGGACTAGTTAAACATGCTACATTAGAATCACTTAAACTTTCCTTAGGCTCACTCATGGATGATTTAGGATCACATTCAAAGTATTTTTGATTTATCATTACTTCAAAACTTACCATCTATCCGCCTCCAATGTTTACACATTGTTCCTTTCATCTCAAAACACCTAGTTTGATATTTCTCTCAATTTTAGCAAATTGATTTTAGTCATCCTTACCTCAAAATAGACCAAAACGGGTTTTAATTTCTTATGATTTTTAAAGAATTCTCCAAATCTCTTAAGTCATCATCTGATCTCTAGGATCATTTAACACCACTTGACACTCTCAAATTTCTTAGTGTCATCTTTGATCATCCACTGGTGCTCATAAAGCCCCATTTTCCATAAAAGGCAATCATTAACTACCATCAATCATTCTCTCTTGATCATTCAAGTCCATCTTCATATAAGACACTTAATAGACTGAGTAACTTAGGATATGTAGGTGCTAGACCTTGCTAGAACCCAATCACCCCTTTTTCACCTCATCCATTAGCTTGATCCCTAGACTTGTTAGCCGGATCCTCTAGTGAGGAACCGGAGGAACCGTGGATGAGGGTACATTATCTCTTTAGATAATCATTTCAAATTTCCTTTTTCCACACAAGCACTTGTTCAACACTTAGGATTATCGGTTTCTTATATGTTTATAAATGAGTTGCATTTATATGATTCTTTACGTGTTCTTTCTTTTCGTTTCATGATTTTATGTGAACAATTTATCCATTTGTATAAATGTTTTCCTTTGTACTAACTCTTTTGATTCTTGTAGGATGACAATGATCGATTTCATCATCAAGTCAAGTTGTGCTCATTCGCACATTTTTGTTCCTAATCTTGCATCATCCTAACCATTTTACTCCACTTTGATCACTACTCACAAAGTCATCATGTTCACCGCGTCTCATTGAGTCATCAACCAAGTCAAAGATTCACCTTGATACCTCTCATCACCTCTACCACAACTTCCATACCTCTAAGTCATAATGATGATTTCTATCATTATCAACGTGTCCAAAGGTCTAGTTCATGAACCACGTGATGAAGTATATCTCATGTTCTACCACATCCTATTTGTGTCAACCACATCCTACAAGTGTCTCACTACCACTACAATTCATGGTCGCTCAACCATCCTTCACAAACATCTATGTTGTCAAAAGTCAAGTGAATTTCGAATGAAATGCGCCTCATCCCTAAGCACATTTTTTTTTCTTACCTTGAACAAACCTTACAACCTCTAAACCAAACATGATGATGCAAGTAGTAGGATTATTTTCTTTGACACTAATCCTTTCTTTGTAGGTTCATATATATACACTTTGATGTATATGGGATTCTCAATCTATTTATGGACTAATTTTACACTAATTTTTTGTAGGTTCTTCTTGACGCCTCGAGCTAGGGGAGCTTTCGTCGAGCGCTTATAAAGTGCATCATATGACTTACTCGCCAAGGACGAATATAATTTTGCACTAACTTTTTGTTTTGTAGATTTTCAAAACACACTAAGAGAACTTGACGCCTCAATAAAGGGAGTTTTTCAAAGCAAAAACATTGCAAATTTTGCAATAATTTCGCCTTAGCCTTTCTAAAATACTTGACGCCTTTAACAAGGAGGAGCAACAGCAAGGGGAGCATGCACACATTCATTCTTCAAAATTCCTTTATGTTTCAACAAAAGGAGATTTCTTTCTCATCACATATTTTTCCTTTTTCTTTTCTTCTTAACACTAACCTTGATGTAGGTTGCCTAAAAATTTGATCCATTGAGTCGCTGGCAATAATGGTTATAATTCAAAGGATCTTTCATTTTTGTGTGTGTGATTCTCTAGGTTCCTCTTAAAGGCGAGATCACCACCTTTTGAAGGCAAGCTCAAGGTCATGAGTTGCTAAGCTTCGTCATTAGTGTTTCATGTTGAAGGTATTGGCGTGGTGTGCCAATTGGAGCAATAAGGTGTTTTTATTTTAACTTCACTAGGGATGATGCAAACTCGCCATTCTTGGGAGAAAGGACACACCCTTTTTGTTTCGACAAAAGGGGGAGAAGAGTGTAAACGAAGAAGGTAATGTATAGGAAGTACGGACACAAGTAACTTTGACATTTTACCTATCTATTACGCTTACATATATTTTGTCATCATCAAAAAGGGGGAGATTGTTAGTGCAAATATTACGATATTTAATCTATACATTCTCATTTGTTTTGTTGATGACAAACATATAACTTGTAATACATAACGAAATGTATAAGTTACTTGTAATTATATTTTCTCTCAACATACTCTCGGCACCTCTCGACGACTCAAGTCCTTGTATGCTACAACACGAGTTCGTACATGTTTGTTATGTTGCGTTATGATCAAACCCCAACAAACCATTAAAACATGTTTATTTAAATAGTTTATGTATAACAACTAGTGTTTACATATTGGGTAAATATATACATAACTAGTATGTATTATAATGGTTAATATAAATGGGTAGAAACTTAAGTATTTGACCCATTGACCAAATACATTGAATGTAGTTGGGTAAAACCCAAAGTCCATGACCCATACCCAATGTCTAGATACATTGTACCTGGTGGCACTCAAAACCCATGGATCATATCCATAACCCATACCCAATGTCTAGAGACATTGTACCCTTAGTGGGCACTCAAACCCATGGATCATATCAATAACCCATGGTATTAACCCATACCCACAAGACTAGATACAATGTACTCGTAGATACATTGAATCTAAAAAATACCCATGGACCAACCCATAACCCATGACCCATGACCCAAAACCCATGGGTAGTGGAGCGTCCACGGATCCCCGAATATATGGACGGATCCTCGAGGAGGGATCCGTGGGATCCGGGAACAGTGGCTAGTTTTCTATAAATAGAGCCATTTCTTCATTGTAAGAAACACCTTTACACATAGTTTCTCTCCACCATTTCTAGGATAGTTAGATCATTAGGAAACATGTAAACCACCCTCATCTCATATGATCATAATGCTTCTAACTCTCATTTGTTGTAAGCATACTCCCAAAGTGATCCTCCAAAGCAAGCTTAGAGATCTTGCTTCCTTACCTACTGAAGTGATCACCCATCACAAGATACAAGCACATGAAGATCTTCTACAACAAGCTTGGGAAACTTGTCATCTTCATTCATAGAAGACTAACTACATCATGCTTTGGGTTCTTGATGTTTAGTCTAGGATTTCATATCCATTAGACACATTGTCTTGGATATTGTCTAGTATCATATTCTTGTATCTATGACTAGACTAGATGGTTTATGTGTTTGTGCCATAAAACACAAGGTTTGTTATGTTGGGCCACAAAACATAACGGGTGTCATAGATGTGTCAAAGGCATTAGTGAATAATGCTAAGAGAGTCAAGATGAAGGCATTAGTGAAGGGTGCCGAGTAATCTAACCAAGGGCATTAGTGAAAGGTGCCTAAGGTGTACATTCGATATGGTGTGTTTCGATGTACAAGATAGAGTAGTATTAGATCCAAGGATGGTGATATCCTTGATGGTGTTGTAATAAGGAGTGGATCTCCTTGAGATTAGGTGTTGTGTTGTGATGGGTAGTAGTTCCTCCATAGTAATGGAACTAGTGCTTAGCCTAGTACCCAATAAAGGGTAGGCGACGTTGTGATAGGATTAGTTCTCCTTGGAGTGAAAGAACTCGTGGTTAGCCTAGCACCGTATAAAGGGTAAGCGACGTTGTGTTAGGTGTGGTTCGCCTTGGTGTGAAAGAACTGGTATTTAGCTTTGTACCGAAAAAGGTGTAAGCGGCGTTGTGAGAGGCTTCTCCGCCATAAGGAGATTCGTAGTGTTTACGAACTCCCGAGTAGGTGACTCGGGAGTGGAGTAGGCAAGGAAGGTGTCCTTGTAGCCGAACCACTATAAATCCTCGCGTGGTTTGTCTATCCTTTTACTTATCGCTTACGCTTATTCTTGCATTACATTGTTTACTTTCTATGTGGTTGATGTCTATGTTTGTGATACATACTTGGTCTTTCATAGTCACAAACTATATTTAACACTTTACATATTATGACACGCTTGATCAAGAAAAAGCAACCGGACTAATAATGGTGAAACTTGATTTATAATGAACCATTAATCTTATGGAATCTTATGTGATATTAAGGGGTTGGCCTTACATGCTGTAATGCGTTAAATGCATCCTCGCGTCGAGATTAGCAAGTGCAATGGTTTATACTATATTTGATACAAATGTTTTAAGTTTGAAACGGAAACGTATTCACCCCCCACGTTTTCACACAAAGGTTTCATTATATAGTGTTTTGTAAACTTAGGGAACAAGCTAAGTAAAACACTTTCCTAATCTTCATAAAACACCCCTAACGGTCGGCCTACATAAGGATGAGAGGTTTCTAGATCCTTCCTTCCTATATTTCTAATTTAGTTCTTCTAGTTAACAGTTAACGACCGTTATCTAACAGCCGTTAAGTAATTAATTAACGATCGTTATGTACTTATCGTGAAATAATAATTGATATAATACATATAATATATAAATTACATTATAAATTGTATCTACGTGTTAACGTGTGTGACCCCATAGACTCACGTATACTCCAAGCATATATATATATTTGTGATATAAACATATCCCAATAGTATGCACCAAAATCCGAACTTTTTGTGGTCAAGTGTAAAAAAATATCTTCACCAATCTTACCAAGTTTAATGTATGAGAGGTAAATTAGATACTCAAACTTTTTATTTGTACACTCCACCTCTTGTTGTAAACAATAGCGCATATGTTAAATAATGTTTATTATGCTTGTAAATTGTTGTGTGAAAACAAAAAATTAAAGTGCGCAAATCACCTCTCTTAATGTAACTCTGGGTACTTTGACATGCATTTTACACTAACTTGGTGTAATATCATTAACCACATTAAATTTTATTACTTTTATTGTTTTTTACAAACATAACTTTAATTGTTATCTTTATTATTATACTATTATTTTATTAGTAAAGATCAGATGAGAAATGAAATTAAAATAAGAATAATGAGAAGAAACCACAAACGCACATTTGAGATGCACCTGAAAATATAGATGCATATCCCTTTATATTTTTCTCCCTTATTTGAAATGTGTGCATAATATATATTTTTTCATTCTTCTTATTTCAATTTATCTTCTCATTAGATACGTACCCATTATTTTATACCTCAACTTCTTTAATTTATACGATTTGTAAACAAAACTTAAGAAGTGTTTATTAAATTAAATGATTATATATAATTGTTTATATTAGTTTTCTATTGGAGAAAGACAAACTTTTTACTTTAATGTTTCTCCCCATTAAGAGACCATGAAAGTTTTTGGGCTCACTTATTTTCATTAAGAAAAAAGTAAACATCCCCTAAATAGTTACGTTAATCTTATGAAAAAAGATTTTACTTAGTTTGAATATGTGGAGATGGATTCAACCTCTTGAATCAATCAATCAAAAAGTAAGATAAAATTATTAATTATAATATCATAATTATCTAAAAATCAATGCAAGACGAAATATATTGAAGTACGTCCACCGGAGGATTTAGTACATAACAAAATCAGAGTACCACAATACTTTGACATGCATTTTTACACTAACTTGGTGTAATATCATTAACCACATTAAATGTTATTACTTTTATTGTTTTTTACAAACATAACTTTAATTGTTATCTTTATTATTAGACTATTATTTTATACCTCAACTTCTTCAATTTATACGATTTTATACCTCACCTTTAGAGGATGTTTATTAATTAAGGGTCCGCTTTGGTTTGTTACTAGGAATCATAATAGATATCGAATTTGGTATGAGTTAAAATGATAATAGATAGGAAAAGTGTATCATTACGATTGTTTATGTTTGGATGACAAAACATGGTATGAAAAAATATATAGATATTTGAATTTTGTAGTGGAAAAGTGAGGGGCCCACAGAATAGATTTCACAGACATCAATTTGATGAGTAATGAGTCTATGACTACGATGTATCTATTTCATTTTTTGAGCCCACTAACCAAACACTATTAATCGGTATGAAACCCATAACCTCATTCTCATATACCGATACCAAACGCACCCTAAGTTGTGGTATATATAAAGATATATATTAGCCTTTTATTGGATAGATGTAAGCTTTAACGACTCTTCCAATTAAGAGTGATTAAAGATTTTAGGACCACTTTTCTCTCCACTAAAAAAAGTATTACGTTAATCATAGACTAAAATACACCGTTGGTCCCTAAACTTGTATCGGAGGATCGCGATGGGACTAACCACGCACTTTTCATCGCCACTTGGTCCAAACAAGACCCATTAAATGCCGATTCGTCCCTTGACCGAATGGGACAACAAACCGAGGGTATTATAGACCATTCACTTTTTGACCCAAGCTTCAACCCGTGGACCAATTGTGAGTATGGATATTAGCCGCTTCTTCCCGCTACGCTGCATTTAATTTCGGGAACAAATACACCCACCCAACAAACAACTTTGCCAATCACATAAAACCACATTATCCAAAAGATAAACCGCAAATCGAAATCAAGAATATAAATCGCATTTTAACTCAAAAGACCAACCCAACTTCCAACAAAACCATGTCGATCGATCGTTTTACCAACATGCGGATGAAGTGATCACTAACATTTTGAATCGGTTGCCTTTGTTAGAAGCGGTGAGAACCTCTAGTTTAGCGAAAACGGAGGTCTAAGTGGACTTTGCTCACCGATGTCATACTTGATGAGGATTTCTTTTATTATTTAACATACGAGTTTGATGGTAGGCTTGTTACTAGATTCTTAAATCGCTTATGGGTCCAATAAGAAAGTTTGTCTTTGTGTAGAGCCAAGATCAATTATTGAATAGACAACTTTCATTATGAACACATTCATGAGTGGCTCTTGTTTTTGGTGACAATGGAGTTGAGGAGCGATTATTACAAAGCGGTATGGTGACCCAGCCACGCTCCCAACCCAACTTTACTCTCGCAGTGAGTTGAAACATCCGGTACTTCATGTTTGTGCTATGACTACTTTGGAATATTTTCATGGCTATCCAAATCTCGAGCCTAGAATTGATTCATGTCAATTTTCTAAGCTGCAGTTTGGGACTTTATTGCTGGTTGTCCTCACTTGAGTCTCTTAAAATGAATCGTCCTAGTACTAACGAGATGAGACTATGGGATATTGCAAAACTTGGGAATTTGTAGAAGTTACATTTGTCATTAGGTCGTTATAATGTTGTGACCACAATCACAACATCCGATATCTTTCACTTGACAAGACTTCAAAATCTTGAGACCCTTACATTGGATTTTGGTGATTGCACAGTAAGAACAATTTCGCTTTTACAACTTATAATGTTATAGATATGTGTAACAAGAATGAAATTTAATCAGAAACTTCTTGTAGTTGATACATGAAGCTAATCCTAGGATGAAGGTGCCCTTTGTTTCCTGATTAACCTTAAGTCGTCGATGTCGATTTTGGGAATAGTGTTATGGTAGCGTTCACCATTGGAATGATTTGGTCATCTCCGAATTTGAAAATGCCGGATACGAGAGTAAGTGTAATGATGTAATGAATATATATCAAATAAAACATTCCTAAATTGCCATGTTTGTGTATCTCAACACTATTTGATTTTTCAGTCGCAAACACGCTTAGTGATCTACCTTTGCCCAATTTTTCCATGTTGTAGATAGAAACACATTCACCATGGGCAGCTTGAGACGGTGGTGTTTCGAGCTTTTCCCGCATCGAGCATGAAATAACTTTAATAAAGTGTATACTTGCGTGTTCCCGGTCGATTAAGACAATCAATATAAGGCAAAGCGATAGGAGTCATGATGGGAATGAAAATACCAGAACAACTGGGAGTTGGCTAAGTGTTTGAAACTCCCCGAGCTTCCCCACACCGTGGTAGATTTCTTTGACTGGTTGTAGTTTAAGTTTGGGTTGAATACCTTGGACAATTAATGTTTCAAAATAGTTTTGTAATTTTGTACGATGGTTGTTATATGGTTTGCTTATAATTAGATTGTTCATATGTTGTTGTTTGTGCGTATTCTAGGTGATGAAATTTTGACATTCGAAAGTCAAACTTTCATTTAGCATTTTATTTGATTGTAGCAAGTAAAACCGCATTTCCGCTTACTTTAGTTAGTCAATACTTGAAAATGTTGAATGGGTTAACGTGAACGAGAGTTGTAATGTCGAAGGATTGAAAACCTTTGGAACATTAAGTGCAAAAGTCATAATGGTATTTAAAGTTTGATGATGAGGATGGCTATTGGAATGTTCAATAATATATACAATGGTATTTGACTTTGTAAAGTCAATATTGCAAAACCATTACTAAATATTTGTTTTGGAGTGAATTGATAATTTGACATGTTTTAGAAGTTTGACTTAACAAAGTCAAGCTTCTAATGGTTTTACTGAAGTTGGCAACTTGAGGGACCAATTGTGTATCCTAAAGTGAATATTGGGCGGAGTTTTAAGTGTGACAAATTGACAACGGCAACCAACACAAATTCGTGGACCGAGTGTGAAAAAAGGAAACTATTAAACCGTTCACCGTCTCTTACCGAGACGATATTAACTAGTGCACACCAAACGAGATACTCATCCACCACTTTTTCCACACACACACAACTTTCCAATGGCGATTTCCCATTTTAAACAAACTCATGGAGGTGGTGATTCGCCAAATCTTAATGATCGGATGGCTATATGGTTTGAAGATGAGGCCGCAAGAAGGATTCTAAGGAAGCTACTTCTTCAAGGTCGCCAACATCCGAAGACAGAATCATCAACCGTAGGGAGTCGATACAAGAGAATCAAGCTCGGGATCTCATGGAATTGCGCTTGATGTGTGGATGCTGTGAACAAAATCCGCCTAGGCATTAAAACCAACTTGCCCAACTCATACAGATTGTTGGTCAAACAGATGAAGGTATTCGGTTCAACCAAGAGTTTGTTAAGAAAATGGCTGAACATAATGCCTGAATTTTTGGTTTTCCATGGGGTAGATAAAGGCGTCTTTTAGGTGATAGTTTTGCTAAAAATGGTATGTAAATTAGATTTGATGTAGTTGGTTATGATGTTTAACAGAATTTATTAATGATAAAATATCATTTGGGTTATGTGTTGTTGAATCTGTTGTATTGTGATATGGGTTGTATTTTAGTGTTATTAGTATAAGCAAAACCAAACAGGCCCTTGTATCAAGAAACTTTAATCAAGAGAACCAAACACCCCTTGTATCGGCAAAAGCAAATGCAATGGTTTAAAAAGATGTGGTGAAAATGCAAATACTTTGGCACTAAATCATAATGTATCAAATAAAACATCCGCTTGTATCGCCTAAACCAAACGGCCCTTTTATCGGAAAAGTCATTACAAAAACCAAACACCCCCGTATCAGAAAAATTAGAGGCAGTGGTTTCAAAACACGGGTTCAAAAGGCAAACGCTTTAGCAGTAAACAACAATGTATTGACAATTGTGTATTGTAACATCTTGAATTTTGACTTACCAAAGTCAAACAAACTAATGAAAACCAACAAATTGTAACTTGGGTAAGTCAAACCTATTAAGATATGCAAAACGATTTCAAACACAATTACTTAAATAAGATCACAAAATTTTATTCATCGATTTCAATAACTACAAATGTTTACTATCATCTAAACATACACTTAGCTAGACCCACAACTATCCCTATCATCGCTTTTCCTTCTTTTCCTTCCTTTCCTTAAGATATTTAAACAAAATTTCGGTTTGTAATCCTTTCTCCCAAATCGTTAAACTTTGATAACAAGATGTCATCCTCTTTTAATCATATGAAAAAAGATTTTACTTGGACAAAATTATTAGTTAAAATATCACGGAGTTATCTAAAAATCAATACAAGGCGAAATATATTCAAATCGTCACCTCTGAAGATTTAGTTCATAACTAAATCATCAAGTTAGAGATGTAAGCTTTAATGACTCTTTCAATTAAGAGTAATTAAAGATTTTGGTTCTATTTTTCCTCCACTAAGAAAAAGTAAACACCCTTTTAAATGATTACGTTAATCATATGAAAAAAATTTACTTAGACAAAACTATTGATTAAAATATCATATTTATCTAAAAATCAATACAAGACCACGAAATATATTGTAACACACCACCTAAAGATTTAGCAGGTAACTAAATCATCAAGTTAGAGTACCACAATACATAACATTTCAAGTTGATTTAATATGGGTTATACGCTTTTACATATAAAACAACTTTCTATACCAAACTTTACCGATGTGGGACAATACAAACCTTTCCAAACCATCTTAAATTCCAACATTTATAATGTCGTTTATAAGGTTAAATGACTTTTTGAGTTCATTAACTCAAATTGAAATCATGTCCAATTTACTATTCCATAGTATGGCAGTATTTAATATGTGTGTTACTGTGAATTGAAGAATTGATGTAAGAATTCCACTTAAACTTACGAGGGTATTAGTTATTCGATCTTGGAAAATGATCTTTAAACACTTGTATCCGACTAAGGGTAATATGAACAAGAAATCCAACACTTATGTTATATGCTAAAGTTTAAGTTCATGGTTTAAGTTATATAAATGGCTGACTTTTGAATCATGATAAAAGAAGAAATTTAAAGGTTTCTAAATACGTAAACATGTTTAGTGAAAACCCGTACATCACTACAAGTTCACTTTTCGAGTTTTAGTTAAGGAAAATGTCATCTAATCAAGTTTCACGAGTGTTTCAATTTAGTGACTTAAACCTCGCATTAACAATAGAAATAATCAAAGTTTACATTTTGTTCAATTGTTATGAAAATACACAAAATTACAATGTTTAAGGCATTTATGCATGCATTGTTAAGTTGTAACTATTAATAAACATACACCCTCTGAATATAAGTACTTCCAACCAACATTATGTACAATCAATTTATGCAACTCTGAAAATAAAACAAGTCACGAAATAATAGTCAAGCTTGAGAAGTTTTCTATCTATGTCACTCAAAGATAAAGATTTAACAACAATAAAACACTATTAAGATCTTAAGTGGTGACATATTCCTTTTCGAATTAAAACAAAGTTAGTATGACTAATTTGGAACAAATCTCAAAGCGGTTACTATTTCATAGTTTTCACTCTTACCTATGTGTTAACATATAAAAGCTGTTTTGGTTTATCTTGCTACATGTTTATCGTACTTATGCAAAATCGGTCATAAGATTATGCGAAATCATTTAATGTAATTTTGGTTTCACAAGTTCAAAATCATCTATTGGTTGATAAATTTGCATACCCACGAAGCATCGTTATCTCATCAAGTTCAAATTCATAAACAAAAACAAAATCGTGTTTCAGTGTTGGAAGATTACAAACAACCATGTATATTAGGTGCCATTTATAAATTATATAACGTCTATATCTTTCGCATACCACACCTTTCTATATTCCACGTCGCTTATCCATGACCATGAAAATTTAAACATAATCCAAAATAAAAGATAATTAAAGTATGCTCCCATAGCTCCATAAGATAGCAAAGCTTGATTAAGCTCATAGTTTAAAAGAAGTGTTATAAACTATTAAGGCCTTTTGAGTAAAATGGTCCGGGTTTAATCCCGGCTCTTGACTAATCATGTTGCTAGGTTGCTGGGGCACAAGAGATCATTGTATGTGACTTAGTCTTTGGGACGAGTCATGTCGACAACTTAGTGTTGCATGGAGTCGGAGGGTCCTCACCGATTTACCTTTGTTTGATTAAGTGATATGGATTATTAGTCAAATGACTACAACACCCTTCAATTGATTAAATATCAAAGTGAATCAACATAAGCACCGTGAACTAACTTCTATAACAAAGATAATCCACCACCGCATATGGAAACAAAATCAAGAAACCAAAATGAGAAAGTTTTAAGATCATGTTTATCAACAATCTATTACAATCCAATCTCTCATTAAATATTATTTTCTTACTCCTTCACCTATACAACCAATCTCAAACTTTTTTTTTTTTTTTTTTTTTTTACCATTTATCAACAACCCAACTTAAGATATAATATTGTGCATAATAATGCAAGCAATCATAAATTGTCTCATTTTTTTCGTAGTCCCAAATAGGACATAGACATCGAAGGAATGCGAAATGAGCTTGTAGAACTCCAAATGCCCGTTCCACATCTTTTCGAACGGTCTTTTGATGTTGAGAGAACAACATAAGCTTTCTAATTTGTGGAGAAAATTCAAACAAATTTCTAGAAATATGCTATGAAGTTTCACTATTTGGTATACTAGGATTTTGTTTTATATTCGAAAAAAGTGAAAGTTTTATTGAGATTGAGAGTTTAAAAGAGTCTGAAAATAATTTGTATAGTTAGGATCCATAATCAATAAACTAGATATAAGAATGTTAAGAAACTAAAAAGAAATATTTGAAAAGGTGTATGTAGATATGTCAATATTGAACTAGATTTATAAAGAATTAAAAATTGAAATTAATAGTATAACTATTATTTAAAAAAAATAAAAAATAATACATTATCTATTACCTTATTTATAACATGAAAAATCTATTTTAAATAAATGAAAATATGAATGACTATTGTTATTGTGACATATGTCAAGGTTGGTTGAAATATTTGAAGTTCATTACACGAATGTTATGTTTCTATCTTTTGTACTTCTTTTCATTTAATATTATATATAATTGCTTTGTATCTTCAATCGGTTGGATAACTTTCACCAATAATCATAGCCTAACAACAGTCGTTTCAATACTTACATTACATGCCCATGAATATGAGGTCTTAAATACCACTCCCTTAATCCCATTAAGTTTCACAAAAAGGTAGCATTGATAATGCGGGCTTCAATACTTTGCCGTTACTAATTTTGACAGTTAAAACCATCTCCAGTTACGACGTCAACGAGTGAGGATATTCTTCTTTAGAGATGGTCCAACAAAATGCATCACATGATTTCCACCTACTTGGTTATTATAGGACCCTGAATTTAACCAATAGGGGTGACTCAGTGGTAAGGGCTTAGCATCTTAAACGAAAGTGCCTAGAAGAAAGTGCCTAGAGGTCTTGGGTTCGAACCCTGGGGAGAAAATTTATCCCCTATTAGCCACAGAGGTTCACTTGCGCTGACTCTGGAGTCTGGACTATCCAAAAGAGTAATTGCTCTGAGATTAATCAGCTCGTAATATCAAATTTTAATAAGTCAAAAGTAGTAATTTTTATTATCATTTATATCAATTAAATTCAACTATAATATGTTTATCTTGTATTATTAATTAATTGTAATAACAAATCATTTGTATAAATTAACTTCAACAATAATATGTTTATCTAAGTTTATTAATTAAATGTAATAACAAAAAATCAAATTTTTTTTATCTAAAGACAAAATATACTATCGTCTCACACATAACCGGTCCAGTACTTTAATAGTAGCAAATCAATCATGTTAAAGAATCACAATACATTTCAACTTCATTTAATAGAAAGTATATGCTTGCATATATAAACATAATTTTGTTACAACCTCCACCAGCGATGGGACAATAAAGTTGGGGAGTTGATTTGCACATTCTCATAATTGATTGACACATTCAAATTTTAAGTGTTTTAACATTTATACCCTTGACTGCCCACAGTGGGTCGATCGACCTTGTGGGTTGCTTTGAGTCATGTTCGGTTGCTTCCATTGTGGGAGATGGGTCATAGTCGGTCGAGCTAGGCATTTCAAGCGAACTACTTCGTCTAGTTGACCGAGTTTAAATACTCAAATGTTGTGCAATTTTTGACCCATGGCAAAATATATATATATATATATATACACTAGTGGCAAAACCCGTCCGATGGACGGATATGACTTGTGATTTTTATTTTTAAGTTTTAGTAGAAAAAATATATAAAAGTAATTAAAAGTTATGAATAATATATCGATTGTTATGCGTTTGAAGTTAAGAATTGGCCGTATACATAGTGTAAAATTAGATCAATATCGTTTTAAAACCTTATCTACATAATTTACTTTCCTAAATTTACAAAATCTCTACATTATATATAAAGCGGGGAAAAAGGAAATATGTGTTTTATAATTTACTTTCTAAACTTACAAAATCTCTACATAACAATCGATACGTTTTTTATTATTCTATAAGTTAGTTTTTTATTAATTTTATCTACATAATTTACTTTCCTAAATATAAAAATCTCTACTTAGATATGAGTTTTTATGCATTTTTATTTTTACGTAAGTTAGTTTTATTAATTTTATCCACATAATTTACTTTCACGAATTTACAAAATCTCTACATAAATATGTGTATAAGTTAGTTTTTTATTATTAATTTTTATATGTGGCATATAATTTACTTTCCTAAATTTACAAAATCTCTACATAAATATGTGTATATAAATGACATGGAATAAATAATGACTTGGCTTTATGGCATGACATTATGAAAGCCAAGTAGAATTATATGTGCATGCCTCTTATTATATATATATATATATATATATATATATATATATATATATATATATATATATATATATATATATATATATATATATGTGTGTGTGTGTGTGTGTGTGTGTGTGTGTGTGTGTTTTTGTGTGTGTGTGTGTGTGTGTGTGTGGGATAGTTGCTCCCGAGCGGCGATAAATGCTTGCCGCCAAACACGGCCATATTGTTTAATTAACTTTTAAGTGACAAGCCATATATAATTCACTGAGTTTATAATTGTAGCTCATTGAATTCAATAGCTTATCAAGTCTTTGAAAGCCTTAGTATGAGAAATATCTAAGAGCTTAAAGTATTCATCATAAACCAAGCAAGATTAAGCATGTTTGAAAGAGTTCAACCCAGCGTCCGGTTCTATTATTGACTAAGGTTGTGTTTGTTTAAGCTTGTAAGTGGGCTCATGAGCTTATTTGAGTTCGACTTATGTTATATAGGCCCTAATTTTCCGACTTATTTTGAGACTTATAGGCTTATATAAGTTTATCATGATAAACTTATGTAAGCCCATAAATCTCAAAATAACCGAGAATGAGGCTTCTGAAATATAAGTTGAAACACAAATAAACTTATAAACCACATATAAGCTTAAACCAACACCCCTAAAGGTGGTCGGCATTTTACACTCCAGAGCAAAGACTATGGCCTGTTTGGCTAAGCTTATGAGTTGGGCTTAAGCTTATGTTATATAAGCACTTTATGGCTTATATATCACGAGCTAATAAGCCATTGCTAAGTGTTTGGTTTAGCTTATCATAGCTAATATGCTAAAATGACTAAAAAATACATAGACATTAAATGGTATAGTTATTAAATAAGGTTATGAAAGTCATTTTGTTATATAAGCTCAACTCCACTTAAAAAGACACTTTTGTGGCTTATCAAAAACCCTTATAAAGTTCAAATGCCCACTCATATAAAGCAACCAAACACTTAGTTTGGGCTTATATGACACATATAAGCTAATAAGCTCATAAGCCCATCATATAAACAGCGAAACACCCCTATGGGTATGTTTGGCATGGAGCTCTTGAAGCGGTGAGCAATGAGTATTTTGGTTTTTAGTAGTCGTTTGGTAAGGGAGCAGTGAGTTTGATATTTTTTAAAATATTGCTCATTTTTTCAATGTTTATTTAATAAGTTGTGAGTGATAAGCTGTGGCTATTGCTCACTGCTACTTTTAACAAACACAGCTCTATGGTTGTGTTTAGCTAAGAGGCATATGAGGCTTAAATTTTAAAAGCCGTCCTATAAGCCTCGTTTAGCGTACCAAATTACTTAATTACCTACAAAAATATCTAATATATACATATGTTAATTATATACATATGTTAATTTAATTATGTCTTTTTAGTAATTTTACAATAATTTTCCCGACTTAAAGCGAATTGTCAATGCCATACTCTTTCTACGGATGCCATATCATTACAACAACAACATTCGCCAAGCCATAAACATCAACAAAATAGTAATAAAAAACAATAATAAGCATAAGCGAGCGAAGATGCATTAAATGGCGGAGCTAGAAAAATATTAGTGGGAGGGCGAAACAAATTTGTGTAGAAATACATTAAATGAGAGGGCGAAATAAACTTTTTTACGGAAATACACATGAAATCGCGAAAAAAATACATTAACGGGCTTAAGCCTAGGGGGCCGGGACCCTTCCCGGTCCCTTAATAGCTCCGCCTTATTGCATTTCCACAACAATCAACAAATTGTTGCATAAGAGCAGTTACAACACTAACGCCCTAACGGCGTTTTTACGCAAATTAACGGCGTTATGCCGTTATCACCCTTGGACCTCCGACGTTATTGCAGCGTTAATCCCTCCCCGTTAACCCCTTAACGCCCGTTATTTGGGTTTTTTCTTTTTTCTTTTCTTTTCTTTTTTCATTTATGCCCCTAAATGAGGGGTTGTTTTTGTAAATTGTTGGGAATGTTATTGATGTTATTGGGATGTTATTGTTGTGGGTGTTTTTTGGGGATGTTAATGTTAAATGTTAAAAGGCGATGTGGCGGCGTGGGCGGTGTTATTGGTGTTATAATGTTATTGTTGTAAGTGCTCTAACATCATCATAATGGTCAACATTAGTGCATATATGTTCTACAATTTCATATCTTGTCTAACATTTACTAAATTACCGTGGATACACTACACACCTACTAAATTGGATCATTCATAGATGACTCATATCGACTTCAAAGTAACACAACATAGAGATTGGTCAAAATGACCAAATGTAACACCGAAAGGCACCGCCAAATAGGATTACAGTTCTTGGTGATTCTCAAAAATCAAGTGAACCTATTGATGGAGGTAGTCACGACACGTTTCTCTTGTCATTTCGGTTCTTTCACACGAGTTTTGGTTGAGCGTTTCCAACTCTTGCTTACCGAGTTTGAACATCCTCGGGAGAAAGTATCTTGATATACCGACACTATTTACAAATGCCTACAGAATATCAATGGACTAATAAGCATGTGTTTGATTATCGGTCATATAACTCAATAGGATCAAAATCCTTATCAATAGTTGTAACAACAATTATGAAGAATTATAATAATTCTGAATAAAAAGGGTTTGATAGCCATTTGTATGTTTATTACCATTTGAGACATTAGAAGATTTTGTGGGAATTCTTCACATTTTGATATACATTTTGATATATAAAAAATAAAGGATACTTCCACAGTTCCACTAATCAAAACTTTTTAAAAATATGCATAAAAAGATAGAAATCTTGAATACCGTTTTTAAAGGTTTTTTGGCTATAATATTGACTCAAAGCGGGACAAAGAGCCATCTTCTAAAGAATCGGATGTACAAAAATAATACAACGAATATAGCGGGATGATTCTACACAAATTTTAGTACTATGCATATGGAAACTATATATAAAGTTACTACGGGTTCCGTCTCAAGGAGAAGTACATCATTCTCCACATCAAGCGAATACAAGCTACCGGCTGATCTTTGAGGGTCTTCAGTAACCCTCAATATTAAACATCTGACCCAGTTCTTCTTTCAACTCAGGATAGTTGTTGAACCGAGTGATGTCTAGCGATCTCCCTACCGAACCTGATTTGTAAACCTGCACGTACACACCCCATAAACATTTATTCTTGAAAAAACCTTTCAACGATATATAAAAAAGGAAAATCATCAGTACAAGCCATATTAGAAATGATTTCACCAAAATGACAAAAAAAATGTGTTTAAAGAGGTATCAAATCCAAAAAAAATAGTCAAAGGTTGCATAATGAAAACTAATCGCTGATGGAAAAAAGTTCCAAAACCTTATTCCATAAAGGAGAGTAGTTCATGAAAAAAAATCAACAAACATCATATTTTATGACATTTTGTTAAAAGAAAGAAGAATCGCGTAATATGGCTATTCTAATGAAATCCCAATATAATTGTCGGTTTGTGCACCTTGACAAATGTACGATTGGGGTTCGATTGGGTCAATTTGTGTTGTAGAATGCAATAACTTTCGGAAGAAGAGTCTTGCATGTAGCAAGTAAGGTGGTCCGAAACCCATAAGCACTTGACGGCATGGTTGTTAAAAAGATTACTTCCTGTTCCACTTGTTATATTATTTAAAATGCATAGTTTATATTTATAAAAGTGAATTTCCCGCTCTCACGTGAAAGCGCTTTACTGTTACAAAAGGGGTGACTATGATATCAAAACACCAGAAAGTTGCATAACTGCTGGATGTTATTTCTGGAAACACATTCCTGCAACTGAGACATAAAAATCATTTAAATCTATAAAGAATCTATAAAGAAGAGGTTACCTTTTACATTAGTGTTTCCGTCATTTTGGGATTCTCGGTTATTCCATGCTGTCAATATTCCAAACCAAGTAATTATGTTTAGCAACACCCGCAAAACCATCTTTATCAACATGATGAACACCATGAAGACAATATTAATAGCCGTATCCGAAACATTTATTCGATGTTAACTTCGAAACTCGTTAGCTGTTTATGAGCAAAATATGCACGCTGCAATGTTCTTTATGTTGATGAAATTATATTAATCTTAAATAAGTCAACACATCATAAAATAATACCTTATTAAGGTCGATGGCGAGAATATGTGACCCTTCCAAATCACGGCGTGCTCCACTTAAATGATAAAAATCTTGGGTTCTTGAGTTGAATTGTATCGCATCCATCATCATGATCATGGACAAAAGTATACGGTTTAAAATTAAGCATTCACTCATCACATTTCCGCTAACCTTCACAACAAAGCGAATCATTACAAAAAAATAGCGGCAAGTCTTCAATAATCGATACTTAATCGGATTCTTTGAAACAACCAGATTATAGGTAAAACCTGCAACCCTTTGCATTCGTTGTCCATAAAGTTATTTCTTATGTTCCTAAGTGAGGCGTTGTTACTATGCCCGTGAAGGCTCTGCATCATATGCGAATGTCACTGCCATAAACAAAAAGTTACCTAGTATTCATATTGAATACAATACTACTACTATTATACTTTTATTTATTTAGCCACAATTGATGTAATGTTGTTACATGCTATACACCGAGAAACCTCTCAGATCTCTATTTTACAACTCGGCATAATTGTAAATGAAGGTATGTATCGAGACTTAATGATGAACACGGTGATCACGCGAACTTCCATGTAGCCTACAAAAATCAAATGATATTGGGTATTAAGAATTAGGTCGTATATGAATGATATTAGTGTTTTATGTGATAAATGGATAAAAGGCATTCATTGAACCCATGGAACCCATTGATTGTATAGATGAAAAGCCACCTTTGTCCATTTACCCCTTTCAATCTGCATGAATCAAACACAGTTAGTTATAGCATAATTAGGAAGTAGGAGAATATATGAAGATTAAAGAATAATTTAGGTAATATTGAGCATAATCAACACCACCTTTTATCGATCTCATTAGCTTTATGCTTCATAACATCCTTGGTTTCATTAACTTTTCTCTGCATTACCGTTTGTGTAATCTTTCCTCATGACTCTCCCTCTCACAATATTGCTTTCACCTGGGCAACTGTCATGTTCTCTTTGTGCCCAAGGGAAATGACTTTGTAAAATGCAAAAATCAACTCAAAATCATACTTGCAAATACCTTCTACATCCAGATAGATACAAAACTCATGGACCTATACATAGTTAAGGAATCAAAATTTCGAACTTATGCAATCGATGATATCGAAAAATATTTCCCTCACTATGCTACGAGCAAATGACTATGTCTGAACCAAATGTGTCTTCTCAGTGAACCACACTAACTGCTCATGACTTGTTATATGGTCGTTTAATGCTTGGAATTTAACATCATCAGTTACGACCTGCAAAAAAGGATTGAATCAAGAGAATACACTCCCCGTGGCTGCAACTGTGTTCAAAATTCTATTTTGATCTAAGGGGTTAGCAATGCTCCTCTAGCCTTCAACAATCAGTGTGAGTTGTAAGCTAATCAAAAGTGCTTATCATTGAAATAAGCACTTATGGAATAAGTCCAAACCACTAACACGTAGCGACAAGAGGTGCCAAAGATTGTTAGTTTAAGAGCTCGAGAACTTAAAACACTATTCTATGCATCTCCATATATCAACAATGTTTAATAACAAAATGACAATGAATCCATACATACACAACCACTTCAAAAGCAAAGTCTGCATGGTTTCTATAGGTTCTTATTGGAATAGGATCCACCATAAATCGCACAAAAAACAATCCTTTTAGTTACATAATCGGTAGAGTTGACAAATGAGCGCTAAGAGCACCTTCCCAACGTTGATAGACCAAATATGCAACTCGTGAATTGTAACCACCTCATATATCTCACAAAGTCCCTTTCGAGACTCGTTGCATCTATCTCCTAAAATACGACAACATTTGGCTAAGAATTCCACCTCTAATAACCTTAACCTTACGATGTTTCTCAACAAAAAGCAAGTCAACAAATTAGAAATCAAGATTTTTATAAACCATTAAATAAAAGTTTTAGTACCAAGAACCCAGCGGAATAAATTAAAAATGGATACAGGACCCAAAGCTATCAATTAAAAATGGATACAAACTAAATAAAAGAGAGCACATAAACCCGAATGGTAAATAAAACCAATAAAATAAAATATGAACAACTTTTAGACAAAGTAAAACACCATGCATCCAAATGTTACCGTTTGTAATTATATTAGGACACAAAATATTTCACCGCGATCAATGAATATCATGAACATGATTGTTGACATATTTTTCTAAAATGTTACCGTTATTAAATGAGTGTTTGGGATTGCTTATTACATAGTGTTAATTATATCCACATGGTTTAAAACATTGTAGTTGACAAACCTTGATAAGACAGCCTTGTCCACGCTGTAATGATTATCGATCTCTCGCCAAGGTTGAGATATTTATCGCACGCATCGACGCGTGAGCTTCAATCTCGACTGCTGTGCTCGCAAATCAACACACCCTCTAAAGAATAAAGCTAAACCGATTCTTAGAGAACCCGAGAGTCGCTTGCAATAGATCGTGAGCAATGATATCGACTCTAATGTTTCGATTTATAGTTGAATATCCAATGGCTTGTTGAGAGTGTTTATGAGTTTGGGAGAGGAAACGCTTTTGCATGGTCGTGATTTGCAAAGGGATTATTCCATGCCTTTAAACTTAAAATAATGAACCATCAAGTTCACAATGCGTGTAAGGAGGTGAAGTTTTTCAAGAGGCTTTTAGTACCAAATATGCTTTTCTTATCATGTAAAATTCTCAACCGCACACTCACATAGTCACATCAACAAACCGAAAAAGAAAAACATAATATTGTGAATAAGATAACGAACTACTTTAGTGGGGGGATACGAATTTGGCAGAGACGATGTCAATATCAATAATAACATTGCGATAAGGATTTAGAAACGGAAGATCATGTCTTTGCACTTGTAAGATTGCGGCTAATGTATGGAAAGAAATTCTTAAATGGTGGAAAATTACTATTGTCCCAATTAACACCCTCCCGGACATGATACAACTGGGTGACAGCTCAAGCATTACAACTAATTACTCAAAGTTTCTTGATGTTGTTTAAACCACTATTTGGTCTCTATGGAAATTCGTAAACAACATGGCTTTCTCTCATGTTCGCCCGAGCAAAGACCTTCTGACATCAAACTAATGTCCCACAATCGATTTCCTCTGATGTAAGACAACGGTTTTAAATTGATAGAGTGGCTTATTTACCTGTGTAACGCCTATCCCCCTTGTACTATTTTCTAGCCTCTGCTAATTTTCTTAAGACAATCGTTAAAAAAAAAAAGATCAATAACAACCTTAGACAATCAATATTATGTTTTTTCAATAATATATAGCAAATGTTTGCACCACCAACTTAATAATACATAGCAAATGTTGGCACCACCAACATATTAAATACATAGCAAATGTCTCAATAATATATACCACAAATGAATGTCAAGAATGGGAATCACAAGTATTGAATGTCGTAAACAATGCATATATGTTGCGCTTTTGATACTTATTTCAGAAACCATAAGCATAAACTTCATGGTCTCTACTATAACCAAATTCCAACCTAATTTGTTTTTCAAGTTTACTACGTATAAAATTCACGACCGTAAGTAAAAACCATAAATGTGCACAAAAGAAGGGTCTTGGCCAAAACTAAAGGTATCATCGGTGCAAGACATTTGAGAGATCATGATATAAAAAGTCACCACCTCCTAATCGATTATTCCAATGTTTTTTTCTTTGCAAGACAAACAAATGTTTTACATGATCAAATAACTAAATAAGAGAAGCAAACATATCGAACACAATGAGGCAAAATTAAACATACCATCTTTGTTCATGCGCCCGAGGCCAAGGTGGATCACCAAAGGACAACTTTTGGAACTCCTTCGATTCTTCCTGTAATAAAATAATTGTAAAAAAATTAAGAAAATAACATGAGGATGACTCTAAAATCATGAATAAAATTTAGGTCTTATGCCTTAAACATACCAAACTTGTAACCGACCACGTGAAAATTTAGTTATATTGATGTCTCAAGTCTAGCAAAAAGAAACCGATAAAAAACTACCCATTTTGACTCGCTACAACCTGAACCCCTACTTTTACCTCACTAATCGCATACATGAAAGGCACAGCTTTATTATCCGAAAAACTGCTGTGACATTGCCCACACACATCGCCTTGTATAATAGTCTCTTAAAACATAACATACTGAAGAACATGCAAGGAAAAATATAATACTTATAAGCCTCACACGATAATCAAATCATAAAACATGTGTCTCATCAATGTTTGACATCCGTGTTTGTACCATTTATATATATGAGTTACCTCTACCTATACTTATATAGTATAATAACATAAGTTGTAAAATCAAAGTACCACTAAAATAAATTATTGATGAACACAAAGTGAACGCCATGCCGGGAGGTCATACATGGGAAGAAGCATCCGCCATAGTCGTAGATTATCAAGAAAGTCGATCATGATAATGATACCCCATGTTTCTTTAGTTAGTTAGCACAATTCCACCGCAAGCAACCGATCAA
>CM040242.1:200018770-200043228 GCA_022545495.1 Chrysanthemum lavandulifolium
CCTAAATTACGGAAAATATGAAATAAAGCTAGAAAAATAAAATTATGACTTGGAAAAATCTAAATTAACAAAATAGAATTTTCAAAACTATTTTTGTATTTTTCGATTATTTTGTATTTTCTATGAATTAAAAACTAATTAAATTGCTTAAAATACAAATTTAACTAAGAAAAATCTAGAAAAATATTTTTTGTCTTTTATATTTATCTTAACTTAATAAAATGAAAAATTATTTTTTGAACCTTTTCTTAATTAATTGTATTAAAAGCTATTTAAAAAGTGCTAAAATTGATTTTAATGCGGAAAAATAACAAACAAAGCTAGGAAAAATCAAAAATTCAAGAAAAGTCTAAAATATTATTATGAATCTAGGAAAATAGAAAAACAAGTTATTTTGTGGAGGAAATTGAAATCGATGTGCAAAGTGCTTATAAATAAGCACTTAAATTAAGCCAACAAACACAAAAAGCTACCAATTGTTTGCAGAAACTCTACTATGCTAAAATAACCAGAATGCAACAAGTTATAACTGCTCTCAAACACAGAATTGCAAATTGCTATGAATTGGTTGATTTGAGTTATAGCTAAAAACATTTTGAGGTGCCTACTTTGGACATGAAAATAAGCACCCAAATAAGTAAGAAACCGAAAAGCAAGATTGGAACCTTAAAGTAGACCGGCTAGGTGTTTAGAAACCAAAACCAGACCATGGGAAGCTCAATTGAGCTTTGTGCAAGGGATGCAAGAAGTCGAGAAAACTCACTCGATCGAGTTTATGAACAGTGGCACTTAAGCCACTGTTTGACAAGCTCATTGGAGCTTAAGAAAAATTGCTAAAATCTATAAAATTCCTAATAAGAAACTAGACCAACTTAACTTCTAAAACCCAGAGTTTCATTTGATTTGGTTTAGAAATGAGCCCAAGAAAAATCACTCCAGTTGGGCATAAACTGACTTTTGCACTTTGACTTTTGAAGCAATTATGCAAGTTTGACTTTAATGAGTTTTGTAACCAATTCAAAGACTGAGATTGATGTAATATGATGATTTAAACTTAATGCAAGTTGTATCTAGGAATTCTAAACACAAAACAATTGTTTGCTTTTTGAAAATTCTAACAGATAAACAAGTTAAGGCAGGTTTATTGTGATTTTGACTTTAACAGTTCTAAGGTGCAAAGTGTTGTGATTTGACTCTAATTAATCTAAATGTACCTAAAACAAATAAGCTTATCCACTCCACAATCCTCTAGCTCGATTTCAAGCTCAATCCAAACACTAGATTTCAACCGATTTCCACTATCATCTATCCCATATTCAACTTTAAATCAAAGCGTTGGTGAATAAAGCCTAATTATCCAAATGTAAACTAACTAATGAGCTAACAATGATGATAACAACGGATAAAAATTATACCAACCTTTGCAATGACGGTGATGAAAAAAAGCAATATGAGAACCGACAAGTGTCCAACCAAATTGTGGCTTGATTCCAAATCGTATCCACACTACTTTAAGCCAATCCTACCCAAAATCAACCTCGCAACACCCCATTATCATTTCTAAGGCAATTTGAGCTTGATTGACTTATGTTGACCAAAATTGAAAATTGATTGAACCTGTTTTCCAAGCTATTCAAAAGCTATAACAAGCTTAAGTTAACACGGTTGAGCTTAAAATAAGCTAATAAAAGCTTTAAGATAAGAGTTTGAAGCTAAGATTTGTAACAAGATGGTGAAAACTTAAACTATAGATGAAACCTTGAAATAAGACTTGAAATGAATTAAGATCACTAAGTAGCTTAATTTGAATACAATAAAAGCTGAAGATTACATTTTAAAGTGCTAATTGAAAGAATTTAAGAAAAACGACATACAATGCAAAATTAAAAACTAACTACTCTTTTTTTCTTGTTTCTTCTTCCTTCTTTTATACTCAAAAAGCTTCAACGTGCCCTCTTGATCAAATCCCACCACCTTTTTTAGCCAATCAATGAGTTTTGTGGATTTTGGCCATTTTATGTGTTTTGGCGGGAAATCTATTTTTGACCTCTGTGGCTCTGAATTTGCAGCTAGGGGAAGGGTGGCTAGGTATGATGATGAGGGGTGGTTTTGAAGGATAAGGTGATGGGAGATGGGTTGGGAGAAGGAATTGCAGAGGTGCGGTCAAGTGGGAGAGGAAGCGAGGAGGTGGCGGGAAGGGTAGTTTGATGGATTTTGACCAAAGGTCCAAAACAGTTAATTGGTTCAATTTGGTTGGCGGTGGGTCAAATGGGTAAAGGGTCATAGGATTAGGTTTAGAATACAAGGACCACTTTTGCAATTTCTCCAATCATGAAGGACTATTTCGCCAATTTCTCAAAACTGTCACAAGGACCAAACCGACAAGTTCCAATACTACAAGGACCATTTTGACATTTTATAATTTCCAAGGACTATTTTGCCAAATTTCAAAGTTTAGGGACCTAAGTTGTAAATTTGCAATTTTAAATCTCAAGGACCAATTTTGACAACTTAAGAATCCTAGGGACTTAAAATGATATTTTCTTTATTTAGATTTACCAGACCTGCTTTTTGACAACTTTTGAAACTTGGGGACTAAAGCGCCAATTATGCAAACTTGATACGTTTTTACCGATTTTGATATTTTTGCATTTAAAACACATAAAACACTTATTTGTGATATTTTTATCATTTGATGCATTTCGAGTGTTTTCGGATGTTTTGCGGTTTAAATGGTACAAAATGATGAGTATTTAGACACTCATCAATCCCCCACACTAAGATATTGCTAGTCCCTAGCAATGTTTTGAGAAAATTAATGGATTTCATATCTTTACCAAAAGTCATTACTTGGAGTAGCCAAATGTTTCGGTTCAAGTAAGAACTTTGGTACACCGATAACCAAATGATTTTGAGCAAATCATCGACTTTCAACGGATTTGATTTGTCTTTACCGAAGCCGCTTGCTTCGGACTAGCCAACTCTTAGATAAATTATCAATATTATCTTTGGTGAGTGATTACCAATTATGGTTTTTCCATGCCTTTACCACAAGCCATAAACTTGCGGGCTAGCCAACTCTTCACTTTTAAGGATATGGTGAGTGAATACCATACAATTTTGGGCAAATTGCAAGTCGTCAACGGATTTGAGATATCTTTACCAAGAGCCGTTTGCTCTGGATTAGCCAATCCTTATGTGGGTTAGACATGGTGGATGATTACCATTTGTTGTGTTTAGTACATAGTACTTCCACTAATTTTTTTTTAAATTTGGCCATTTTGGGGAAAAAGGGACTAAAAGGGTACATTTATGATCAAAATTCGCGAATTTCCACACTTAGAAATGAATATTGTCCTCAATATTCAAAGTATCTACCGTTATGTCGAAACTTAGAACGTAAAAAGATAACATTTACTAGCTAAGTGTAGAAACACAACAATTATTCTCTTTTTAATATTTACAATTTTCATTCATTTTTAGATCTATATACAATATGTGGGGCATCTCCCCACACTAGGGGTGGTACATGATGAGTGTGTAAATACTCATCATTTTTGGTCAATCTGAGCGCAAAACATTTAAAAACACTCGAAATGCATCAAAATCTCGAAAATATCTCAAAATTGTATTTTATATGTTTCAAATGCAAAATGTTTAAAATCGATGAAAATTGAGCTAAGTTTGCATAATTGGCGTTTACCCCCAACTTTCAAAAATGGCAAAACAAGTCCCCGGAATTTCTAAAATGGAAAATATTATTTATGGCCCTTGGTTTATAAAGTTTGTCATTTATGGCCCTTAAAATAATTTTGAAAACTACAGCTTTGGTCCTTCAAGTTTCACAATTTGGCACATCCAATCCTTATATTATTGGAGATTGTCAAGGCGCCCTTGGATTGTAAAATCGGAATCTACATGTTTAGTCCCACGACAAATCGACGGCAAGTTTGGTACCTAAACTACTCATTGAATCCTACATTTAATCCTTAAATCCAAATGTAAGCTACCTAAGCCCAATTATACCCCAAGCCCAACACCCATTTAACCCCGTCAAATCTTTTTCCCTGGTCAAACCCTAAATACCCATTCATAGTTAACCAAAACCATCACGCCTTTTCTTCTTCCTTTTCCGCCCAAAACACACAACGAGACACACTCCTCCCCTCGACAACTCTCCCATCCTGTCTCGTGCTCGTAACCACCTTGGGAAGCTTTTGTTCCCACGAGAATGAAGATGATGAAAGTGATGCCTCTCCCAAGAAGCAGTACCTATGCTCAAGTTCTTTTGTCTTTCTGAGGTAACACACAAAAAGAGAAGAAGATAGAGAAGAGAGAGAGAAGAGACACAAGACAGAGGAGGAGCTGAGCTTATAAAATGGGCAGCCATTGATGAAGAAAGGAGTTGGGTTTTGAGTAGTTAGTTTTTTTTTAGTTTTAAAATTTTTAGTTTTTTAGTTTTAGTCTAATATTCTAGCTCCCTTTATTTTTCTTGTCAATTCATTTTTGTTGTAACTCTTGAATTCGATTTAAATATCATCTCAGTTTTTGCTAATCCCACATTTTTAAATTTATGCAGTATTAATTTCTTTGCTTTCATATTAAATACGTGTGCTTATGGTGACAGTTTGTTCAAGGTTTGAATAGGCTAAATTTAGCTGTTGTTAGGACTCACTTATTAATCTTTAAAGTCTCAACCAATTTCAGAAAATAGTTTCAAAAAGTCAGGTTATTGCCCTATAAGGGACGTTTGTAGTTGCAAATTTTCTGGGTCAAACTCATGGTTTTGACCCATTTTTGTAGTTAAATTGGAACTTGTCAAGTGTTAAGTCGATTACGTTGCTCTTTCACTCAGTTTTAGTTGTTAAGAACTTTTAGAATAGCTCTCATAAGTCCTGTCTTATTGATCTGCATCAGCAGCTAGGCCACTATTCAAGATCCATTTTTATAGTTTGTTTGGTGATTAAAACTGGAAAATGTGGTCTCTCTTGAGCCATTGTGTTGCCTACTCGGCTTAAGTCCTCTCTACTTGCATCAAAAACCAACCTAGCCTAGCCTAAAGTAGAGTTTCAACTTTCATATTGTGCAACTTTTCTCGCTCTATCTCGATACAAAGGGTGTCCACATAGTCATTATCGACTTATTTATAAGCTGATTCTGGGCCTCAAATAAGCATTTGTTTGGGTCTTCACCTTGCTAACTTTGTTATTCGGGTTTGTCTTGTCTTTGGAAGATCGTTTGCGCTTAAAATAAGCTCCAAAGTGGTCGTTCTTGACTATTTTGCGGTGCGGTGAGCACCACGGTCGGTTGGACATTCCATGTCGCAGGAATTGATAGCTTATGGAGGATTTGCATTGCTTAACAGGGATGCTTAGATTAGAATGGATCAATTTTTGAGTTTATTGAATGCAGATTTGTAGTATTTAGGAGCTTTTGCCTATTAGTTAGCTTTAGGATTCCCCTATTATAGTTTCTGCCTAACTGCTTATTCCCTTAGTTCGGTTTCCCTTTTTTTTTGTGTCCTGTTGTTCTTTTAGCTTATGGTGGAATTCTAGTTGAATGTTAGCTTAGTACTGTGTCCTATTGTTTTTTTTTATGCTCATTTGGTGCTTGTAAGTTCATATAGGGGAGTGTGTTTGAAATTTCTTTCCCAATCGAGTTGGAATAAGCGATCAAATGACTTATTGCCCTTGTATGCTAGCTTATGTTTGTTTTAATATTGTTTGTTCATTAGTTTATTGCAGTTTGTAAAGTCCATTATGGGAGTTTAGTTTTAAATTGTGGATCGTTGAGAAAATAAGCCAACATCTGACTTATCCGAGCTTTTGAAAAGATTAGTTTTTATGAAAAGTTGAATATTTTTCATCACAAGTTGGTTTGCAAAAGAAAATAAAAAAAGAAAATCTGTTTTATAAAAAGAGAGGAGCAGGGATTCGAACCCTGGTCTCCTCCACCAAAGTACACGACCACAAACCCAACACATGCAACCAACTGCGCCCTTGGGACTTTCTTGTCGTTGTTTGCATCATTTAATACATAAGGGTGTTTGGCAGATTTAGCTATAAGTACTTATTGGCTTATTTCGTGCTTATTTTCAAGAGCAACACCCACGTTTTTCATTTTTCCTAGGACCAGTATACTCTAAAGTAGTTTTTGTGAATTTTTCGGATTTTTCTTAAAACGTTTAGTATTTTTTTATAATTAAATTAGTGTAAAATCGTTTTTAATTCGTAATAAATAAAATAAAACTCAAAAAAATATTCCGCTTTTTCCTAAAATTCTTTTTAGTCATGTAGGACGTGAGAAAATTGTTTTACATTCGTAGGACTTTTATTTCACAAATTTTACGCTTTATCTTGCGCCCAAGTAATTTTTATAAATAACGACGTTTTCATTTTAAGTTACGTTTTAGATAATTTAAGTTTACGTTTTAGTTAAAATAGTTTATTTAAGTTATTTTGTTTTATAAAATCACAAAAACATCAATTTAAATATAGTGATAGCGTTTATTTAATAGATTTTATCTTTTAATTTCCTTTAATTTGCATTTAAGCCCTTTAGTTTATGAGCTTTTACGTAGTCATAATCATTATCAAATCTCCTTTTCCGCTCAAATCTCGCGATCACTATACGCTTGATAATCCATTGCATAGCTCATTGGGACATAACGACCGGGAGACACTATACCCTCCTCGATCTTTATTGATTTCGTGCTTAAGTCGTTTTAAGTTTTCTTACGCTTGCGTGAGAGAACTTGACGGTTTTATGCATCGGTACACGGGTGAAAACCCATGTTTAACCACTGTTTTTGATTACCGAGTCGCTAGCTTGACTCGACCCAATTAATTGGTTCATGGGAAGTAAGTGGAAGAGACAATCTCCATCGGACTTTCATTCAAGATGTTTGGACAAACATTTGAAGCGCGTGAAAGTTCCACACCGATGAGATATACGCATGCACCCGGCTCACAAATGGTACATGGAAATGCTCGGGTCAAAATAGTGTCCTCATTCCGAAGGAGAAACGGAATGAGAAACCACACCATCTGTGAAAATGGAATAAAGATGTGCATCACAATGCAATCCCATTCTTCATTAGTGAGGAGCAAATCACCATTTGTTAGATTTTTAAGCTTAGGCTTGAAGCTTGTATGGTGATTGGCAACAAAATTTCCGGGAGGAGAGGCGGAAACGGTTCTTCAATCAACAGATTTTCAAGAAAGAGGATGTCTCCTCCGAATCATAGTAGTATTGTCAATCCCCGGGATTGACTCATCACTAAGAAAAGCATCGACCTCCTTCCAAAGTTATCATCTTCCTCATCCGGAGTGAGAGAAGGAATGGAAGAGTCGGAAATGGGACAAGAAATGAGTGGATGATCATTATATAGGAGATTTTCGTTTCTCCAAGATCGGCTTCGAAATCAAAGAGATCATCGTCACTTTCGATGAAAGTGGATCGATGTGAGTGAGTTCATCGGTGAACTCCTCAAGAAGATGATCGACATCGATCGTGGAAGTGATGCCTCAACATACTCGATGTTTCCATGAGAAGTACAATCGTCGCTAAGATCGGAGAAGGTATCAAAATGATCTTTGAACACTCAAGAGGAAAAGGGATATCACACATATGGTCAAAGTTCCTGTGACTCTCTCGGGATTGGGACAAGGTTCTCAACACTAGACTTTATGAATTCGTCCGATTCCTTTTCGTGAACAGTGTCAAGATGCTCATCCCCATGTTCGGAGAGTGAGTGGGAATATCGGTGTGATAACAACAGATCGAGGGAGTTTAGAAGGACTAGCATACATATGTTTTATACTTTCCATTTGTTCTTCCGCTAGTAATTCCATCATAGTCTTTTCTCCCCGATTTTTCATGGAAGGAATTTCAACCGATGAACTTGATGAATCTATACAAAGTTGACTAATATCAAGGGTAACTTCATCATCATCGTCATCGAGAATGAAACGGAATCGAGAGCTAGATTTGGTCGCTTTTTCTTTTGCAATTGATTCCCTAATAGATTTTTCAAAGGCAATGGGAATCTAATTTAGCATCCGTTCTTTAGCTAACAAAACTTCCATGGATTTTTCATTTGGATTAACTTGGGATGTTTACATTCCTTCAAATCTTTCACTAAATCAAAAGATCAAGTAGAAGATTCGAGGAAGTGGCTCAGCCGAGGTGGTGCCGATTCACTTGTAATCGTAGAGGTTGGTCATGATAAGTGTCGTAATTGTTACAAGGAAATGGATTCCTTGTTTGACAATCGAGCTAAAGTGAGGACCTCCACAATACTCACAACAAGAAACCGATGTGGTACGTGAGTTGTATGTGTTGTGGTCATAATTGTTATCGTGAACCCGCTCATAGACAAGCGTGTTTCCGATTGACAATCGAACTGGAGTGTGAACCACCACGGTACTCACAACATAAACTGCTGAGTCTCACGGTGTGGTAGCCGATGGAATAAATCGGTTGTGTTATGGTAGGAATAGGGATCCCGGTTATAAACAGACCCGTTTCTCGATTCCACCATGCTACAACCGGGGCAATTGCCACCATTATAAGGACCACCACACCATTGACATCCAAGAGGGTGAGGATAAGACATAGAAAGAATCAAAGGTTTACAGAGGGTAAGAAATGAAGAATCAAAAGGGTAAGAGGGTAAGAGGAATATTTTGGTATTTTTGAAAAACATGATGTAGAAACAAAGAATGAAAATCTTTTGGGTTTTTGATTTTATAAGAAAATATAAATACATACAGATGGTATAGACAAAGAGTGAATATTCAAATCACTAACGCTAAACGTAAGACTATTAGCATGCTCCCCGGCAATGGCGCTAAAATTTGATCCGTGCTGAAAATCGTCAAGTTTTCTTACTCAAGCCGACCACTTGTGAATGGCCGATCGTGAAGAAACTTAAAGCAGTTTAAGCACAAATGCAATGAAGATCGAGAGTATAGTGTTTCTGTGTCGTTAAGTCCCAACGAGCGTGCGAGAATAGTCAAACGTAAAGTGATCGAGAGGATTTGAGCGGAAAGGATAGTGATTGATCTATACCTAAAGAAAGCCCATAAACTACAGGGGCTTAAATGCAAATTAAAGAAAATTAAAAGATAAAAATATTAAATAAACGCCATCACTATTTGCAAAATAATGTTTTGATTTTATGTTTTATAAAACTTAATTTAAAAACTACGCGACGTCACAAGAAAATATGAAACTAAAGCAATATAAGTCCTAAAAATATGAAATGACATTTTACAATCCTAATGATAAAATAAAATTTTAAGAAAAAGAAAATTATTTTATAACTATTAAATTAATTATTATTAATTAAAACTAATTTTAACTATTTAATAATAACCTAAATTACGGAAAATATGAAATAAAGCTAGAAAAATAAAATTATGACTTGGAAAATCTAAATTAACAAAATAGAATTTTCAAAACTATTTTTGTATTTTTCCGATTATTTTGTATTTTCTATGAATTAAAACTATTAAAACTAATTAAATTGCTTAAAAATATTTATTTAACTAAGAAGTCAAGTTCTCTCGCATAAGCGTAAGAAAACTTAAAACGACTTAACCACGAAATCAATGAAGATCTGGGAGTATAGAGTCTCCCAGATCGTTATGTCCCAGTAAATGTCTGATGGATCACCTCGCGTATAGTGATCGGGAGATTTAGACGGAAAAGAGAATTGGAATTATTATAACTACGGAGAAAGGACATAAACCACAAGGGCTAAAATGAAAATTAAAGGAAATTAAAAGATTAAACCTATTAAATAACGCTATCACTATATTTAAAATGATGAGCGTTTAAAACTTAAAACTAAAACTCACGTTTAAATTAAAATAAATAAGCGTACAAATAAAAGCGTGAAAATTACACAAGATAAATCCTAAAAATATGAAAATACATTTTACAATCCTAATGATAAAAGAAAATTTATAGAAATAGAAAATTATTTTTATGACTATTTAATTAATTATTATAAATTAAAAACTATTTTTAACTAATTAATAATAACCTAAAATAAAAGAAAATAGGAAATAAAGCTTGAAAAATAAAATTATGAAATGAAAAATCTAAAATACCAAACTAGAATTTTCAAAACTATTTTTGTATTTTAAATTATTTTCTATTTTTATGAATTTTAAACTATTAAAAACTAATTAAATTACTAAAAATTACAAAATAAACTATGAAAAACGGAAAATTACTTTTCTACTTTTTATATTTATCTAAGCCTAAGAAAAATGAAAAATTATTTTTGGAACCTTTTCTTAATTTTTATATTTAAAGCTAATTAAAGTGCTTAAAACTAAATTAAATTAAGAAAAATAGCAAATGAACTTGGAAAATCTGAAAAATTCAAGAAAACTCTAAAATAATACTAGAAAGCTAAAAAAATGGAAAAACATAGGGTTATGAGGAGGATTTGGCGAAGTGAAATAGCTTATGAATAAGCTAGACAAAATAAGCTACAAGCTACAACAAGCTACCAAGCGAGACAAAAGGCTATATTAAGCTAAAACAACGAGAATGAAACAAGATACAACAAGTTATAACCACGGGATCACAAGCTAGAAACAGTTTGATGGTGAAATTTTAAGCTAAAAGCAGATGAGAGTGGTGCCAAGATTAAGCCAAGAATAAGCTGAATAAGCTAGAAACTAAAAACTAAGGATTGGAACCTAATCTAGACACGGCCAAGAGTGTTCAAACCAAAATTAGACCTAAAGGAACTCAAGTGAGCCACATGCAAGATCTGCAAATCTGCATAAAACTTATCGAGACACCATTTGACCTGCAAGCAGTTATTACTTTGACTTTTGTGACTTTTGACTTCAATGTAAGACGATATTGATGCATAATGGTGAAATGAAACTACTACAAGCTATGCCATGATTTCTAAACACAACACAAGATTTTGCTAATCCAAAATCATAACAGTTAAAACTTGAGACAATTTATGTATGATTTTGACTTTCGAGCTATAAGGCACAAAATTATGGTGACATGGGTCTAAGGAAGCTAAACAAGCATGGCAACTCAAGTTCTATCCATTGAATCTACCTATAACACAGATAAAACTCTTGATCCAAACACCATTTTGAGACTAATTTGCAAATTTTAACTAACAAACTACTTATCTAGTGTGACCTAACAATCAATCGCCTTTTACTAACCCAAGTAAAACAATATACCTTGATTTAAACAACCACTTATCATGAGAATCAAAAGGAACTAGATGTTCTGAGACTTGAACTAAAATAATGAACAACAAAGTGGAATTGGTACTTACTCAAGTCGGTACGAATTGCGACTTTAAACCGGACAATACCACTTATACTAAACCAATTCAACCGCATTTAGCTGCAACACCCAAATTCCATTACCATATCTGTTTGAACCAAATTCTCTTGCTTGATTGACTTACGTTGACCAAGTATCAATATTAATTGAACTTCCTTTATAAGCTTATTAAAAGCTATAACAAGGTTAAGCTTTTTTGAACATAAATATTAACTAATAGCCGCTTTAATATAAGAGTTTGAATTTAAAATTTTGAACAGGACACCATTAAATTTGCATAAGCGAAACTTGGGATTAAGGCTCAAAGCGAATCAAAAACATTAAATAACTTAATTTCAATACCAACAATACTTGAAATTACAGTTGACTAATTGAAAATAAAGCGACATACATATGGAATTGAAAATTAACTAAGTACTCCACTTTCTTGCTTCCTCTTGGACTCTTATAAGCTCAAAAGTCTTTTCTTCTCTCGGACATTTCCGGCAACAATCGAGCCTAGGATGACTTTTGAGTAATCTTGGCCCTTCCTTGTTTTGGCGGGAAAACTTGGTTGGATATCTGGGACAGGAAAGGAAAGCATTAAATGCAATGGTGATGGGTAGGTGAGATGGAGGGACAATGGGTGTAATAGGGTAGCTATGGAAGGTTTTGAGGAGGGAGAAGTGCAGAGCAGTTTGGTCGGGGTGGCAGGGGAAAAGGGGCGGGTGTGTTTATTTTGAATTGTGGGTTTGGGTTTGGTCGGGTCAAGGATGGACGGGTAAATGATTGGGCTAGGGTGGTTTGTTTTGGGCTTGGGTATATTAAGGATCCGTTTGGGTTTGTAGAATTATTACACAAGGGACCAAACATGTAAGTCTTTGAAAGATGAGGACCCAATCGTAAATTATGAAAATGTAATCCAAGGACTAATGTTGCCAACTTTTAATAGACCAAGGTCTAATTTGACATTTTGAAAATTTCAAGGACTAGTTTTGAACATTTGGATTTTCGAGGACTAAATTGCAATTTCTCAAAACTTTTAGATTTCTCACCAAAGGACTAAATATGATAATTTGTGATTTTAAAAGACCTTTGGTGACTTTTCTTTTGAAATTTTGGCTCAGGACTAATTTTGACAATTTTATAAACTTGGGGACTAAAGCGCAATTTTGCAAATTTGATATGTTTTTCATCGATTTTGATATTTTTGCATTTAAAACACATAAAACGATTTGTGATATTTTGATCATTTTGATGTGTTTAAGGTGTTTTCGGATGATTTTGATTTATTTTGTATAAAAATGATGAGTATTTACACACTCATCAATCCCCTTATTGAGATATTGCTAGTCTAGCAATGATTTGAAAAACATAATGGATTTTAAACTCTTTACCAAAAGCCATTACTTACGGAGTAGCCAAATGTTTGGTTCAAGTAAGAACCATGGTACAGATAACCATGTGATTTTGAGCAAACCACCGACTTTCAACGGTTGATTTTGTCTTTACGAAGCCGTACCCATTGGACTAGCCAACTCTTAGATAAATTATCAATATTATCTTTGGTGGTGATTACCAATTATGGATTTTCCTTTGCCTTTACCTGACCATAATCTTGCGGAGCTATTAACTCTTCACTTTTAGGATATGGTGAGTTGAATACCATACAATTTTGGGCAAATTGCAAGCCATATAAACTAAGGGTGAGCAAGCGGACGGCCGGACCGGACCGACCGAAGGACAGACCGGACCGACACGGACCGAGCCGAGACCGACCACATTCGATCCGGTCCAGCGGTCTCGGCTTTTGCAAAGTGGTCCTCGGTCGGTCGGTCCGGTCGGTCCGGACCAAGCAAGCGATTGGCCTGGTTGGATGGGACCGGCCGAAGGCCGGACCGGACCGAGCAGGGCGAGACGGACCGACCATATTGATCGGTCTCGATTAACTTCGTAGAACTTCGGTTTTCGGTCCGGTCGGTCTTGGCGGTCCGGTCCGGTTCCGGACCGTGCACGCACCCTAATATAAGCGGTTTGAAATCTTTACCAAGAGCCGTTTGCTCTCGGATTAGCTAATCCTTTAGTCTTACAGACATGGCGGATTGATAACCAAATGAGAAAGTGTAAAACACTTACTCCAAAAAATTTTGGCCAAAAGCGGGGTGGTAAAATTATATGATAAAATTCGAGAATTCCCCAGCATAGTAATGAATATTGCCTCAATATTCAAAGTGCAGCGATTATCTTGAACTAAAACGTAAAGGAAATACTACGGCCATTTTTTTTTTTTTTTTTTTTTAACATGTGGGCATCACCCCCAGCAGGTGGTAGAAAGGGTAAGAAGTCGAAATATGGGTGAAAACCCATATGGCGTGTCTTCTTGTTTTGATTTCAGTCGCTAAGCTTGACTCGGCCCGAATTCATTTGTTCATGGGAAGCAAGTGGAAGAAACAATCTCCATCGGACTTTCATTCAAGATGTTTGGACAAACATTTGAAGCGATGAAAGTTCCACACGATGAGATATACATAGAACCAGCTCAAAAAATGATATATGGAAATCGGGATCAAAGATAATGTCTTCATTCCAGAAGGGTGAAGAGCAGGAGAAATCACAGGATAGGTGAAGAAGATAGAAAATCATGATAATCACCATGACTAATTCATCTTCATCTATGGGAGGATCCATAATTTCGGGATTATGAATCTCATCATTTAAACATGTGATCAAGACAAATCTCCGAGTGTCTAGATCAAAATAAATTTATCATACTCATCGGAGATATGATATGAGTGAGTTCACGGAGAACTCCTCAAAGTGAATGAATCATATTGAGAATTGATATGAGTGAGTTCTTTGGCGAACTCCTCTTGTAAATGATTCATAATCGGGGAGAGAGTTATGAGAATGAGAAGTGGTGCGCCACTAATCTTCTCTCATAGTATCAAAGCAGAGGCTTTCATTTCCGGAATAGAATCATCGGAAAACGTCCACTACCTTAATGGGGTAGGAGATGAAATCGGTTTCTCTTTGAAAGCCTCAATTTTAGAGATGAGAAGTGACATTCAATAATGTTGCTCGAAGAGCTTCATCTACGATTTGATGTCGATAACTTCATCATTCTCTTTTCTAAGCTAACAAGCTCGAAGGTGAATCTTCCACATAAGCGATGTCTCCACAAGATAACGAATCATCATCGAATGGAGAGCATCTCAACATGATCGGTTTGGAAGACAAGAGGAGGAGAATGTCACACATGATCAAGAATTCCTGTGACTCTCCTGGGATTGGGACAAGGTCCTCAACACTAGACTTTATGAATTCGTCAGATTCCTTTTCGGAATAGTGTCAAGATGCTCGTCCCCATATTCGGAGAGTGGTGGGAGCCTTGGGTGTGATAGCGTTGTTTGAGATGGAATCTCAACTGCTGGAATATCAATGACCGAGGGGTTGAGAAATATTACCTCTAAAAGGATAAAACCCTCCTCGTCATCATCATACTGGCGGCCTTAAGAAATTGGGAGCGTCTTAGAGCTTTGCATGCTCTAGGGCTAATAATTCTTCCTAGATTTGGGCCTCTCGCTCTTGACAACAATTCTCCTATGGTCTTTTCACCACTCACTTGATTCTTAAAATTACTCATCATATCCTCAAGTGTTTTCATTGCGGTTTCAAGATCTGGGGAGATTTCATGAGACAACGGCTCGGGTGGAGTTTGAGCAGGTATGGTCTTGTGGAGGTTGAAAATTGTCAAACATGTGAAAGTCATGATTGTTACAAGGAGCGGGTTCCCTATTTGACAATCGGTGTAATGGGGACCTCCACAGTACTACATGATAACAACATTGAGTGCGGAATAATGAATCATATGGATTTTGGTCATAACCAAAACTCGAGCATCACTGGAAAGCGTTCATAGACAAGCGTATTTCGGATTGACACTCAAATCCTTGGTGAGGACCTCCACAAAATTCACAGGCTGAGCATGTTGGTTTATATGATAAGTCGGGTGTGGTGGGTAATTGGAAAAATTAGGGGGTCGTTAAATGAGTTGATTAGGATCATAATCAAATGAATTACTTGAACCACAAAACAAACAACTCCGGTTATGGATATCATTACCACATCGTACACATGTACACCTGTGACGGCGAAGGTGAACCAAAGAGGCTCACCACAAGACACAAGGAATAAGCGATTGCATTTGAAAGTTATGAAGAGGAATCATTTTATTCAAAGAATCATCAAAACCAACATGGTGATCCGAATGACTATCAAGTCTCGAAGAACATTGAGAAAACTCGGAGAGGTGGGACAAGTGGTGTGCTGCGAGCTAGCAATCTCCACCACTTCCGTTATGGTCTCAGGTTACGGTTCTTGAGAAGCGTGAAGATTAGGCAAGTCATTCTTGCTAGTCACCGGTGTTTGAGCAGGTTCATCGTAATCAATTCTAATTCTCGACCTTTTTCATCGGTTTGAATTTGTTCGATTAGATTCGGGCTCTATCTTCAAAGAAAGTGTCCTCATAATCCTTGGTGGGTGCTTGGGGTAGCTCAGAGCGTTTGAACCGGTTTGTCAAGATTAGAATGTATTTCGGGTTGTGGCGGTTGGTCGAAATAACTTTGAAAAGCATTTTGATGGATAATTCATGCAATTGCAAAATTCGCTTGAACTAGGACCTCCACAGCTCACACATTTACGGCGATGAAGTTGACGAATATCGACATAAGAATTAAACATTTAGAGGATTAAGAAGAGAATCAAATGGTTGAGAGGATACGAAGAATAGAATTAAGCGGCAAAAAGGGTAAGAGAAATAGAATCAACGAATAAGAGGAATGAGAAGAATATTTTGTGTTTTGGATAAGAAAATATAAACATATCTGAGATGGATGGTATGAACAAAGTGAATGTCAAATTACTAATGCGCTGGGCGTAAGATAATCGACACTGACTCCGGCGTGCGCCAAAAATTTGATCATGCATGGCAAGTCGAGTTCTCTCACATGCGTAAGAAAACTTAAAAGCGACTTAAGCAGAAATCAATGAAGATCTGGGGTATAGAGTCTCCCGGTCGTTATGTCCCGGCCAGGCATGCAATGGATCACCTCGCGTATAGTGATCGGAGATTTGGATGGAAAAGAAATTGGAATTATTATAACTACGGAGAAAGGACATAAACCACAAGGGCTAAAATGAAAATTAAAGGAAATTAAAAGATTAAACCTATTAAATAAACGCTATCACTATATTTAAAATGATGAGCGTTTAAAACTTAAAACTAAAACTAAGCGTTTAAATTAAAAATACGTAAGCGATACAAATAAAACGTGAAAATTACACAGATAAATCCTAAAAATATGAAAATACATTTTACAATCCTAATGATAAAGAAAATTTATAGAAATAGAAAATTATTTTATGACTATTTAATTAATTATTATAAATTAAAAACTATTTTAACTAATTAATAATAACCTAAAATAAAAGAAAATAGGAAATAAAGCTTGAAAAATAAAATTATGAAATGAAAAAATCTAAAATACCAAACTAGAATTTTCAAAACTATTTTTGTATTTTTACGATTATTTTCTATTTTTATGAATTTTAAACTATTAAAACTAATTAAATTACTAAAAATTACAAAATAAACTATGAAAAATCGGAAAATTACTTTTCTACTTTTATATTTATCTAAGCCTAAGAAAAATGAAAATTATTTTGGAACCTTTTCTTAATTTTTATATTTAAAGCTAATTAAAAGTGCTTAAAACTAAATTAAATTAAGAAAAATAGCAAATGAACTTGGAAAAATCTGAAAAATTCAAGAAAACTCTAAAATAATACTAAGCTAAAAAAATGGAAAAACATAGGGTTATGAGGAGGGATTTGAAGCGAGTGAAATAGCTTATGAATAAAATTAGACAAAATAAGCTACAAGCTACAACAAGCTACCAATGAGACAAAGGCTATATTAGCTAAAACAACGAATGAAACAAGATACAACAAGTTATAACCACGGGATCACAAGCTAGAACAGTTTGATGAAGTGAAATTTTAAGCTAAAGCAATTGAGAGTGGTGCCAAGATTAAGCCCAGAATAAGCAATGAATAAGCTAGAAACTAAAAACTAAGTTGGAACCTAATCTAGACTGGCCAAGAGTGTTCAAACCAAAATTAGACCTAAAGGAACTCAAGTGAGCCACATGCAAGATCACAAATTCTGCATAAAACTTATCGCGGACACCATTTGACACTTACGCAAGCAGTTATTACTTTGACTTTTGTGACTTTTGACTTCAATGTAAGACACGATATTGATGCATAATGGTGAAATGAAACTACTACAAGCTATGCCAGCGATTTCTAAACACAACACAAGATTTTGCTAATCCAAAATCATAACGAGTTAAACTTGAGACAATTTATATATGATTTTGACTTTCGAGCTATAAGCACAAAATTATAGTGACATGGGTCTAAGGAAGCTAAACAAGCATGGCAACTCAAGTTCTATCACTGAATCTACCTATAACACAGATAAAACTCTTGATCCAAACACCATTTTGAGACTAATTTGCAATTTTAACTAACAAACTACTTATCTAGTGTGACCTAACAATCAATACGCCTTTTACTAACTTAGTAAAACAATATACTGATTTAAACAACCACTTATCGCGAATCAAAAGGAACTAGATATTCTGAGACTTGAACTAAAATAATGAACAACAAAGTGGAATTGGTACTTACTCGAGTCCGATTTGAATTACTGACTTTAAACCGGACAATACCATATACTAAACCAATTCAACCCGCATTTAGCTCTGCAACACCCAAATTCCATTACCATGTCTGTTTGAACCAAATTCTACTTGATTGACTTGCGTTGACCAAGTATCAATATTAATTGAACTTCCTTTATAAGCTTATTAAAAGCTATAACAAGGTTAAGAAAGCTTTTTGAACATAAATATTAACTAATAGCCGCTTTAATATAAGAGTTTGAATTTAAAATTTTGAGCAGACACCATTAAATTTGCACTTAAGCGAAACTTGGGATTAAGGCTCAAAGCGAATCAAAAACATTAAATAACTTAATTTCAATACCAACAATACTTGAAATTACAGATTGACTAATTGAAAATAAAGCGACATACATATGGAATTGAAAATTAACTAAGTACTCCTTTCTTCTTCCTCTTGGACTCTTATAAGCTCAAAGTCTTTTCTTCTCTCTGGACATTTCGGCAACAATCGAGCCCTAGGATGACTTTTGAGTAATCTTGGCCTTCCTTGTTTTGGCGGGAAAACTTGGTTGGATATCACGGGACGAGAAAGGAAAGCATTAAATGCAATGGTGATGGGTAGGTGAGATGGAGGGACAATGGGTGTAATAGGGTAGCTATGGAAGGTTTTGAGGAGGGAGAAGTGCGAGGCAGTTTGGTCGGGGTGTGAGGAAAAGAGGCGGTGTGTTTTATTTTGAATTGTGGGTTTGGGTTTGGTCGGGTCAAGGATTGGACCGGGTAAATGATTGGGCTAGGGTGGTTTGTTTTGGGCTTGGGGTATATTAAAGGATCGTTTGGGTTTGTAGAATTATTACCTGAGGACCAAACATGTAAGTCTTTGAAAGATGAGGGACCCAATCTGTAAATTATGAAAATGTAATCCAAGGACTAATGTTGCCAACTTTTAATAGACCAAGGTCTAATTTGACATTTTTGAAAATTTCCAAGGACTAGTTTTGAACATTTTGGATTTTCAGGGACTAAATTGCAATTTTCTCAAAACTTTTAGATTTCTCACCAAAGGACTAAATATGATAATTTGTGATTTTAAAAAGACCTTTGGTGACTTTTCTTTTGAAATTTTGGCTCAGGGACTAATTTTGACAATTTTATAAACTTGGGGACTAAAGCGCAATTTTGCAAATTTGATATGTTTTTCATCGATTTTGATATTTTTGCATTTAAAACACATAAAACACGATTTGTGATATTTTGATCATTTTGATGTGTTTACGAGTGTTTTCAGATGATTTTGATTTATTTTGTATAAAAATGATGAGTATTTACACACTCATCACAACAATTTATAACCGCTCTCAACCACAGAATTGCAAATTGCTATGAATTGGTTGATTTGAGTTATAGGCTAAAAGCAGTTTTGAGGTGCCTACTTTGGACATGAAAATAAGCACCCAAATAAGTAAGAAACTGAAAAGAAAGATTGGAACCTTAAAGTAGACCAGCTAGGTGTTTATAAACCAAAAACCGCACCATGGGAAGCTCAATTGAGCTCTGTGCAAGGGTCGCAAGAAGTCGAGAAAACTCACCGATCGAGTTTATGAACGTGGCACTTAAGCCTGTTTGACAAGCTCATTTGGAGCTTAAGAAAAATTGCTAAAATCTATAAAATTCCTAATAAGAAACTAGACCAACTTAACTTCTAAAACCCGTAGTTTCATTTGATTTGGTTCGAAATGAGCCCAAGAAAATCACTCGATTGGGCATAAACCGACTTTTGCACTTTGACTTTTGAAGCAATTATGCAAGTTTGACTTTAATGAGATTTGTAACCAATTCAAAGACTAAGATTGATGTAATATGATGATTTAAACTTAATGCAAGCTGTATCTAGGAATTCTAAACACAAAACAATTGTTTGCTTTTTGAAAATTCTAACAGATAAACAAGTTAAGACAGTTTATTGTGATTTTGACTTTAACAGTTCTAAGGTGCAAAGTGTTGACAAATTTGACTCTAATTAACCTAAATGTACCTAAAACAAATAAGCTTATCCACTCCACAATCCTCTAGCTCAGATTTCAAGCTCAATCCAAACACTAGATTTCAACCTGATTTCCACTATCATCTATCCCATATTCAACTTTAAATCAAAGCAGTGGTGAATAAAGCCTAATTATCCAAATGTAAACTAACTAATGAGCTAACAATGATGATAACAACAGATAAAAATTATACCAACCTTTGCAATGACAGTGATGAAAAAAAAAGCAATATGAGAACTGACAAGTGTCCAACCAAATTGTGGCTTGATTCCAAACCGTATCCACACTACTTTAAGCCAATCCTACCCAAAATCAACCTCTCGCAACACCCAATTATCATTTCCAAGGCAATTTGAGCTTCAGTTGACTTATGTTGACCAAAATTGAAAATTGATTGAACACATTTTCCAAGCTATTCAAAAGCTATAACAAGCTTAAGTTAACTGGTTGAGCTTAAAATAAGCTAATAAAAGCTTTAAGATAAGAGTTTGAAGCTAAGATTTGTAACGATGGCGAAAACTTAAACTATAGATGAAACCTTGAAATAAGACTTGAAATGAATTAAGATCACTAAGTAGCTTAATTTGAATACAATAAAAGTCAAGATTACATTTTAAAGTGCTAATTGAAAGAATTTAAGAAAAACGACATACAATGCAAAATTAAAACTAACTACTCTTTTTTTCTTGTTTCTTCTTCCTTCTTTATACTCAAAAGCTTCCGTGCCTCTTGATCAAATCCCACCACCTTTTTAGCCAATCAATGAGTTTTGTAGATTTTGGCCATTTTATGTGTTTGGCGGAAATCTATTTTTGACCTCGTGGCTCTGAATTTGCGCTGGGGAGGGGTGGCTAGGTATGATGATGAGGGGGTGGTTTGAAGGATAAGGTGATGGGAGATGGGTTGGGAGAAGGAATTGCAGAGGTGCAGTCAAGTGGGAGAGGGAAGCAGGAGGTTGCGGGAAGGGTAGTTTGACTGGATTTTGACCAAAGGTCCAAAACAGGTTAATTGGCAGGGGTTCAATTTGGTTGGCAGGTGGGTCAAATGGGTAAAGGGTCATAGGATTAGGTTTAGAATACAAGGACCACTTTTTCAATTTCTCCAATCATGAAGGACTATTTCTGCCAATTTCTCAAAACTGTCACAAGGACCAAAATTGACAAGTTCCAATAGTACAAGGACCATTTTTGACATTTTATAATTTCCAAGGACTATTTTTGCCAAATTTCAAAGTTTAGGGACCTAAGTTGTAAATTTGCAATTTTAAATCTCAAGGACCAATTTTGACAACTTAAGAATCCTAGGGACTTAAAATGATATTTTCTTTATTTAGATTTACCGTGGACTGCTTTTGACAACTTTTGAAACTTGGGGACTAAAGCGCCAATTATGCAAACTTGATACGTTTTTACAGATTTTGATATTTTGCATTTAAAACACATAAAACACTTATTTGTGATATTTTATCATTTTGATGCATTTAAAGTGTTTTCGGATGTTTTGCGGCTTAAATGGTACAAAAATGATGAGTATTTAGACACTCATCAATGGCTCTGAAGAGGTGCCATTGATAAGACTCTTTTCTAAAGAAGAACTCGACAGACATCATTCTTGTGCAAGTTTATGTGGATGACATCATTTTGGATCCACTAAAGAAGCTTGGTGCGGGAATTTGAGGATCGATGAAGGGAGAATTTTAGATGAGTGCTATGGGGAGCTTACTTTCTTTTTGGGTCTCAAGTTCGTGAGAAACAAGATGGGATATTTATCAGTCAAGATAAATATGTGAGGGACATGTTGAAGAAATTTGGTATGGAAGGTGTCGAACGCCACAACACCTTATGAAGCTCCAAAACAAAAGCCAACAATGAACGGATCTTCCTATGAATGTTCATTTATAGATCTATGATTGGTTCATTAATGTATCTATGACTTCAAGGCCGATATTACCTTTCTTTGAGTGTTTGCTCTCGACATCAAGTCACTCCACTTACTTCCCATCTCAATGCGGTCAAGAAGATCTTTAAGTACCTCAAAGGCCAACCTCATTTAGGCCTTTGGTACCGAAAGAGTCTCCTTTTAAGTTGGAAGCATATAGTGGCAGTGATTATCTTGGTGCAAACGGATAGGAGATCCACAACCGAGGTGTCAATTCCTTGGAGCGAGATTGATTTCTTGGCGGCAAGAAACAAACCATTGTGGCTACCTCAACTCATCAAGCGTAGTATGTTCTCACGCAAATTGTTGTGGATAGGTCCTTGATTCAAAATCAATTCTTTGGATTATGGGTATAACTTCATGAACACAACTCTCTTTATTGATAATCAAAGTACCATATGCATTGTCAAAATCCAGGTTTTCACAAGAGAACCAAACATATTGAAATCGAGCACCACTTTATAAGAGATGCATATGAAAACACTTGATAAATGTGGCTAAAATTCATCTGAGATGATAATGTGGCGATCTGTTAACAAAAGCTTTTGATGGACCAAGGTTTCAACACCTTGTGGTCGATTGGAATGCTTAACCCTTAAGCGCAAAGTTTAAGGGAGGCATATGCCTCATTGGAGGATTTTCTTTGTTTTGTTTGTTAATTTCTTAGTTGAAAAAAAAAATAATAAAAAAAAAAAAAAAAAAAAAAAATCTTGCGTTTTGTTGTATTTTGTTGATGGTTGTTAACTCACCGGATGTACCTTGTGTATATCAAAGAGTTGGCTAGTCCAAAGGGTACAGCTTTGGTAAAGACACATCAAATCTGTTGATAGTGTAATGATTTGCTCAAAATCATAGGGTTCTGCAAACACCCATGCTTAATTCTTGAGGGTTGTATGGTCATCAATTCACCATGGTATATCCCTTGTTGGAATCCAAGAATTGGCTAGCCCACAAGTATATGGCTTGTGGTAAAGGCAACCGAATCCATATTTGGTTATCAATTCACCAATTCTAAGAATTGACTAGTCCCGAGCAAGCGGCTACAGGTAAAGACACATCAAATCCGTTTATATAGTTCTTTGATTTGCTCATAAAGCAGATGGTTATCAATGTACCATAGTTTTCGGACTTAAACATCTGGCTACTCCAGTAGTGATGGCTATTGGTAAAGAGACATCAAATCCATTATTTTCAATGATTCACCTCTCACAGGAGTTAACACACCTGGATGTGATGAGAATAGTATGCAACTAATGAGTATTGATGTACACTATGTCTTATGTTGCTGCAAAGACCTAGAGTTTCAAAGTTTGGTCATCATAGAGATGAGATTATTATTGGTTCTTTGCTACCGATGTGAGAACAATCCTCAATACTGCAGTCTCTAAGATCTTTCAGGTCGAAGCTGGAACTTAACCAAGTCAAATTCAGTTTAGGGAGGATTGTTGGGAATTATGCGGTAGGATTCTTGTCAATCATCAAGGATTCTGTTGATAGAAGTAATCATCAAGAAGAGATTCTCTGAAGTATAAAAGTCGTGCCGTGTGTCTCGAAGAGTGGAAGCTAACTAGGATCGCACACACTTTATTAATTATATGCTAACCCATCATTATTCTTGAACCGCCTGAGGTTAGCATGGGTATTATTGTCTTGCTCAATATTGTTTAATGTGATTAGCCATTAAATGCATGCTTGCATGCTTAGTCGATTGAGTAGTAATAGTTTAGGTTCCTTGTCTATAAAAGGAACTTAATAGTTTGTAATAGATATCTCATTCGAAACATAGAGTTTCGTTAATAAAAGATCCATAGAGGATCTAAGTGTTCTTAGTTATAACAACTTGTATTTACATTCCGCTACGTATCACGAGTTGTAGGGATTTTCTATTAGTTTGCTTATGATTACATAGGCAACACTAACGATCTACGAGTGCTCAAGATCTGTCAAGGTCTGTCTGTTTTCAACAAAACCATTTGAATTTAAGGATAAACATGATTCTGATAAATGCTTTACAACAATTGATATGGTTGAGAATGAGTCGGTAAGTTTTAAAACATATGATATGGTTTCAAAAAGGGCATTTGATGAACTTTCTAACAAATATTCAATTCTTGAAAACACCGCATTTCCTTGGAAATTTCAATACGAAAAGGAAGAAAGTTCTCTGTTTCAAATGTATGCACAATCCGAATTCTTAATTTCATGAATTTTTGAAATTAACCAATTAAAAACATGATTCTAGACAAAGACTCAACCATTTGTAATCTGAAAAACAAATATCGGACATTCAAATGAACATGAATATGGGTATGAACATCATGGACTATGAAGATAGTGATGCAATTAAATCTAAGCATGAGGAACTAGCTTTATGTGTAGCTAATTTGTTAAGAGAAAATGAATCCTTGAA
>CM040242.1:200043328-200110202 GCA_022545495.1 Chrysanthemum lavandulifolium
TTCACGATTACTAAGTGTGACTGGTGCTAATTAATCACAAGAGAGAAGTTGTTCATACTTTCCTAACATTTCCGTAACTTAGAGATGGTGAACCGTATCTTGATTTTCGTAATCTAATATTACCAAAGAAAATTCATGACTTCTCTAGTGTGAGCAAGATAGTGATCAAGTCTGCTTGATGCTTCAAGTCGAGTCTTTTGAGTAAATCAAATATGACACCATTCCTCGCTTAACTTTTAAAAGTTCTTGTTCATATTTTGAGATTTGACTTTTCAAAGACACGCTTTGATCATCCAGCTGCTCAATTTTAGGATCGAAGATTTTCACCAAATGAGCGATTTTCTTTGAAAACTAAGTTGATGGTTGTGAATATATTTTTCACACCAATGAAGACGACGTTTGCATTGTAAATTTCATGAGTAATCGCTTATTTTCACTTTTAAAGACTCGATCCAAGCATTATCGGTGTTCTCAACAGAATAACAGCTTCAACAATATCAAACAGAGATATGATCGATGCATATGGCAAAGAATAGAATAACACAACATTATGGATATCAAGACGATAACATCTTCCAAGAGTCGATCAACATCTTTTCTCAAGAGTTTCTTCACGCTTAGTATTAGAAATAGATGTTTCACTTTCGAAAACGCTTTTCATGACCCCAAGTTCCTTATGAAAATCCTTTTCCTGTGCAATTGCACAACTTTTCAAGTTTTAACATTAGGTAAAAGATTTTCCGAAAATGTCTTTGTTCTCGCCAGAGGCGATTGAAAATGTTCAACTTTGATTTCGTGATCAATATTCTATCTCATGTTGTAAAATTTTGAGGTCACCATGAAAATGTCAAAATATCAAGAATTTTTCGATTTTCGTGTTGTAAGTTTACTTCACTAATGGAAGGTAAAGGACCATAAGTTTGTGCAAATTCGCTTGGGATTAACATTAGAAGACCCGTGTGTTTTGATGATAACCTTGGTGTGTTTGAAGAACTGCAGTGACGAAGTGACCGCTTTTATAATTAAAAGGTTTGTTGTAAACAACATTTTTAATTTTGATCGACTCGCCTTCAGATCTAATTCCTCTTGACGATGATATTCAACAACACTCATGACAAGATTATCAATTTTGTATTCTCGACCGAAACTTCGTGGAGTTGGTTTGAATGTTTTAGTGAAAGCTTTGGTTTGTAATCACCAGATTTTTCCATATCCTTTTGATTGGGTTTTAAGGTAAACTTTTCAATAGTCATATCGATTCACCATGTTTGTAAACAATAGTTTTAAACTCTTTAAGTTTGTTTTGCGCCGATAATTTCTTCAAGAATCATCACCCGACACGCTGAATGCTTTTTGTATGCGGAGAACTGCTTTTGACAATTTAACAACTCACCCTTTAGCTTTTGATTTTCCAAGCGAGAGCGTTAATTTGTCGCTTATGTTCGTGTTTCATTGTTCTAATTCGCATAACAAAGCATTCTTCGAGGCGGCTAGATCACGATCCGTCTCTAAATATTTTTCGCTTTGATGAGATTTTGCAAAAGCGCTTCAAAACCTTTTTCACGGTTGTCTTGAGTTTTGAAAAAGTTGAGTTGCATTTGTAAACATTCAAAATCCTTGGTTAATAAAGGTATTTTACTTTTAAGGACTGATTTAATGCATAACATTCCTCCATTTTGATTTTATGGTCTTGAATTAACCGAGCAAAATCCTGATGAGGCAATGATCATCTTAGTTCAACGTGAGTCTCAACATGATCATTCTTTAGATCCTCAAGTACGACCACGGAGTCAATTTGATTATCAAAGGAAACCATAAGGTCATCTTGATCGCCAAATGTAACTGCAGTGGTTAACTTGAAAATCATCGAAGAGATGTAGAAGACTCATTTTGAATTCCGATCCGCGTTGGATCTCGGATATTGGCGGAGATATTAGTTCGTATATGATGATGGTTTGTTGGCACTGAGACAAGCCATCGTTGTCATACACCGGGCCTCAGACACTCATGTGCACTTATGCATTAGCTATCAACATAACAACCGTGATTAGCCTGCAAGTCCTCCATATCATCATCCGAGTCTCAGATCCGCCATAAAGCTCGTTTTGTTCGTGAGAGATCCACCTGTTTCATCCTTAAGAGCCAAAAGTAAAGCCTCTTTGAAATAAGCACCGCCCTAGTCCTCGGCTTTGGGCATGCATTAGCCAGTGTCCTTCTCATTGCACGCTTGTAGCATCTAAGACCATTTAACCGATTCTCGAGCATTGCTCCACCACTTGAGCTCTTGTTATACCTACCCACAACATTAAACCTCGACCACCGCCCATCCGACGCACCATAATCACGATTCTCGAACTTCAACCCGCCCATTGTTCACAAATTGAGTCCGTGTGTTGATGAGGAACGAATACGATCGTGGATTTGTTGGTGTAACGCCAAAAGCATTAGCAATCATTACAAATCCTTGTTGCAATGCTTCGAATGGATCGATTTCACCGCCTAATCGACATATGCTTGAGCATTGTTGCAGATGGACCCAATTGATTTTGTTGAGGTTGTTGCTGGCGCGTGTTTGAAGCCAGCTTGGTTGAGTGTCAGTCGAGAGGGATAATTCGCTGAGCATACAAGGCAAGTTGTTGATTATCCGTTATGATCGCTTAGCAAGTTCGAGCACGAGAATCCTTTCCCGATCAACTTCCTTTTCATGAGGCTTCAAGTAATCGACAACAATCCATAAGTTGAATGATGCATATTCTTCGCTTGACGGAGAAAGATGACATACTTCTCCCATTCGTGACCAAGACTACTCGTGAACTTAGTATTCACCGCAATTCTTGGCATGATGATGTTGTGTTTATCCAAATCATTGATGATGTCCGAAAATCGATGATGATAGGACTCTAGTGTCTCTCCGTGTTCAATCATGAAGTGTTCATAAGCCAAGTAAATTTTGGATTCCAAATCCTCCCGATTGAGTACTCGATCCTTCCATAAGAAGACTAATATGATCCCACATTTTTTGTGCGCTTTTGAGCATCAACACTACGAAGAATTGGGTTTGGTAATCCTAAGAGATGTATTCCATTGCAAGTTCATCACTTCATAGTGTAGAAGTTCAGAGGATTTAAATCAGTAACAAGAGTAATGTTGGTTTGTTCATCTCGTGGAATAGCAGCTGGATCTCCTGCACAATGACAAGAGGCATCTCAAATGGACCTTCCAAGATAACCTTCTTTAAGAACTTTCCATGTGGCTTCTTCGCATCACAAACCTAAAGAACCTTATCACCCATTGATCGTAGTTTCGGAGTGAGCATTGGAGGTCTATCATGATCCACTTCATGAATTGATTGTTGGTCATTAAAGCTTCACACATATTTGCAAACCAAGTGGGTTCCTTCATAGTGTTCCTTGATGGATGTTGATTGAAATCATTTGTGTAGGTTTGAACTGAAGGCTTGGTGGTTGAACCATTTGTGGTTGTGGGATTGCACCAAGTTGTGGAGTATGTCGATTAAATTGTTGTTGATAAATAGCTTGTTGTTGATTCCATTGTTGATGTTGTGGAGTTAATTGTTGTTGTTGATGATGATTATAAGTGTGAGGGAAATAGTTAGAGTATGGTGGTTGAGACATGATGATAAACTTGTGTGGTAAAAATGGATCTTTGTAGTCGAATGAACCTTTGTTGATGAAGTGTTCTTAGGCGAGAAAGACAAGAAACCAAGTAGTACTTATGCGTAAAAACACCAAAAGATACGCAGAATAATAATGAGTTACGCAGAGGATTTAGCTTACGCGTAAGTAGGATAAAAGCACTAAATTTAGGCGTAGACAAAAGTTAGGCGAGAAAGTTAGGCGAGGATTACCTTATGCGAGACCTAAGTTTACGCCAGAAGTGAATCTTATAGTGAGAATTTCTACGCGTAAGCTTATGCTTATGCGTAATTTTAGGGTTTTGCTCAAATGATCTTTACACTCACAAAGGCAAAAGATATCCAAAGTCGACGATTTTCGCACTTATCCAAGTAAGAAAACACGGAATAAACCGTAAATGAAGATCAAACCAAGGAAAATCTTACGCTGTAATTTTAGGGTTTTATACGCTGTGAGATTACTCAGAACTTTGATTTTGCCTAAATGTGTTTCTAAACCAGATTTTTGTTATGGAATAGCTTCAATAGTACCAAAAGAACACAAAAATGTGAATTTTGATGTACCAAAATCGCTAAACGGTTACGCGTAGATCGACACCCACGAACAAAAACAAGCTTAAAACGAGATCCAAGCGTAAAGTTTAAAACTTTTGCCAAAACCAGATTTTAACACCTCAAAACATTGAAAGTACAAGAATCTTGGATTAAAAAGTGTAAAAACGAGTTTTTAAGAGAATCAAATATTGCGTTATTTTTACGCCAGAAGACCCAAAACCAAAAACTTCAAAACAAAGTGTACACCCAACTATTTGGCGATTGATACCACTTGTTAGGTCACTAGTTTTACAAACACAAGTTATAAGATAAGAGATGAAGAAGCGGATGAACAAGTATCACACACAAACACGTTAATATGAGAGACCGTTATGCGTAGAGTATGTGAAAAGAAAACTTGAACAACCAACCCTCAAATGAGGGTTTACAAGAGATTTATAGGAGGGAAGCTAGGCAACACTCCTAGTTCCCATCCTTTCTTATGTGGGCTTGGGCCTAAGCTTATGGGCCTTTCTACATAAGCTTGACCTTAAACAAACATAAAGGCCATAATAAAGCTACCTATTACATGTGAAATATAAATACTTGAAACATGCTTAGGAGTGATTCCAACAACTTCCATTTTCCATTTATTTTGTAGAGGTGTACTACGATAGAATTCCGTAAACGTGATTGCCTCATTGTCACCTATGCTTATCGAAACAGATCTAAATTGAGATTTCGCCGATATTGACAGATGCATATCGTTGAGATTCCCGATAAAGATGCGCACTGAACTCTACCAATTGGTCAAGGAATTTATGATGCATGGTCCGTGTGGTCCCGAACATAGGAGCCGCCCTTGCATGGTTGAGAATAAGTGTTCTAAAAGTTTCAAGCAATTTAATGAAGCTACTTTCATTGATGAAAGCTGGTATGCCATCTACAAGAGGAGTGATAATGGCGTAACTATTCGTAGCAAGGTGCCGATCTTGACAATACCTTTGTTGTTCCTTACAAATTCAACTTTATTGAAACGGTACCAAGCTCACATCAACGCCGAATGGTGCAATCAATTTGCATCTATCAAATACCTTTTCAAATATATTAACAAGGGTCCTGACAGAGTAACTAAGAAGAATGGAAGATGAAGAAAAGGATGAGATTAACGACTTCTATGATTGTCGGTATTTATCGCGATGTGAAGTCATGTGGAGAATATTCAAATTTGATATTCATCATAGAAGTCCTTCAGAGAGCGCTTGCCTTTTCATCTTCCAAATGAACATTCGGTGTTATTTGATCCAACCGAAAAGTATAGGCTCAAACTTGAAAAGGATTAAGCAAACACAACTAAATTTTATAGTGGATGGAAACAAATAAACCGATGAGTTAGCACAAACGATTTTGTATGTTGAGTTTCCAAACATTTCGCTTGGAACAAGTCCGACTGGTATGGACTCGACGCAAGGTAAGAGCATAGGAAGAATTCATCACGCCCCGCCTAATCGGGAGAGCTTTTTATCTTCGTATGTCAATAAACCATGTACGAGGTGCAACCGTTGGAAAGTTTTAAGAAGTATGATAATGTGGTATAGTACATACAAAGAAGCTTGCTTTGCACATGGTTTGTTAGATGATGATAAGGAATACATCGATGGTATAATTGAAGCAAGTCAGGGGATGGAGATTACTTGCGCATCTTATTTTGTCAAATTAATACTCTCGATAGTATGTCTCGCCTGAAGTTGTTTGGGAAAAGTCATGGAGACTTTAGCGGAAGACGTTTAGATAAAGAAAGGCGAAACGAAATCATCCGTATGAGAACTATTTTTTTCCAACATGTTAACTTTAACAATCAATTTTGGTTTCTTTATACGAGAAATTCAACTCTTAGAAATGCTCGCATGATTTCGCCATATATTTGTTTGTTTCACCATATAATTATTGATTAATCCTCTAAACATTAGTCATACGACTTTCACCGTTAGCCCTTTTACGCTAGCTATCATATAGTGTCTTTGTTGGACCAAGGATTAGTTTACAAGAAACTTATTTCAACTATAACCAACTGTATTTCAATGTTTGTTATTATCTATTGATGCAGTTTTACCGACTGTGTCTTAATATTTATAGTGTCTCGCTATACCTATGGTCTACCCTAGTGCACTAACGGCAAAGTACCCGGTCGCAGGTAGTGTAGTAAATGGTAAAGCCGAGGTCGTCCCAAGAGCTATGTGTGTTGGATTATTACTAAGTCTAATTGTCACGTAATAATAATGGTTTCGATAGGATTTAATTAATTAAACTACTAATGCGTAATGAAATAAAAGCATATAAATGGGTAAAGGGAAATAAATAAAGGAATAGTGGTGCTAACCTAGTCAATCCTCCTAGCTAGTTATGTCTACGCTCACCTACTTCCAATTACTCTGTGGGTCAAATTCGAGAGGACAACATTTGGTCAATTCGCCTAACCTATCAAAGAAAGATGCCACCACAGAGAAATCAAAGACCGTCATAAGTCCTGTTCCCGGTCCCCTAAGCCAAGTCATTAAGTACCGCTACATGCTAGATTCTAAATAGTGAGTGCCCTATCGTTAGAACTTAGACACTACACCCCAATTCTTAAGTTCATCCAAACGACAGTGATCATTGGTCAATCGCACAAGTAGAAAGGGTCGCTGCTGGTCATATCTTACCCTTCCTGCTCCCAAATCCGCCACCTAGGGCTTGGTCATATCTCCTAGGCAATTGGCCTCACCGCCATTCAAAACTACCAATCAAGGGTGACTACCAAAAACTATGCATGCATACACTTAGAAATAATTGTACCAAGTAAAGGTAAACGCAAACAAAACAATAAAGGAATATAACTAGGCTAGCACCAAAGGGTGTCAACTCATATTAATCATGCAAATCAATTCAATATTCAAAGGCACGAAATACATGAATTGAAAGTAAAAGAAATATAAAATGCTAAAGCTTATCGTAATGGAGTGACTTCTCCTCGAAACAGCTCCAGATGCTCCCCTAGACCGCCTTGAGCTTTTTCCCACGCTCGAGTGTGTGTGTGGAATGGGATGCTTAGAAATGCCGGAATTCGGGTATTTATAGGTTGGTCCGGGTTACACAGAACTAATAAAGGAGTTACGCCAGAACCTTCTATTCCTTCAGTAAATGTACTAGATCGCTAGTTACGGGCGTAACCATATAATTGGTTAAGTCGTAGTCTTCAATAAACTCGTTACGCCGTAAGTGATGCAAGAGTTACTACAAATAAAAGCGGCGTGGAACCTCTTTGACCTAATGGAGTTACGTCAGAACCTTTGGGAAGAAAGTTACGCCAACCTCTTGATAAGTTGGTATTCGGTCACGCAAGTTACGTAATGCGAGAGGATTTACGCCGAACTCTTCAAAATAGGCATACTGTGGATAAATCTTTAATAATGTTTCCATTTCCGCCTCTTTAGCTCCAATGCTCGTAATTTACCTCGAAGTGGAAAACAATGGAAAACAAGCGAACCATATAAATGATATAAACAACGAGCATAATTGGGGAAATTGACACTTAATATTCGTGACTATTTGATGTTATCATCTATACTAACAAAGATGTTCTAAAATAAAGTCACTCCTGTCATATCTTTAGTTCTTAATACTAGAACTCAATGTTGCAAAAATCGGTCAACTCGGCCGAGTACTTTGTCGATTTTTGAAAATCGGCCTAAAAATCGCCTAGGAAAAAATCGACACTAAGCAAATAAAAAATCACGAATCTGCAAATCGGTCTTTTAAAAATAATAATAATTTAGGCATTATACTTAATTTGGGATCGATATTTCACTTATAATGCACAATGGGCATCATAATCTAATTGAGCCTTTATTGAAGTTTGGAAACATAGCGTACTTGGAATCGGATAAGATTTCTAGTTTGGTCTCCAGAAATACCAAAAATTTGCAGGAAATGCCAATCCGATTAATCACCGATTAATCTCGACTTGACCGGTTATTCGTTGCAGGGTGGTCGACCGCCCGACTACCGATTCACAATTTTTGCAACATTGCTAGAACTTAATATCAAAAATGAGATTCTAAAATAATACTACTTTCTTTCTTCTACTGTGACTTCAACTTTCAGATGATCAAAGATACAATATATGCTCGACATATATTGAGGACTCTTTACTCAAGAATTCCAAGAGCCTCAAAACATTGTTAACATGCCTTATCCCAACTCGTAGTTCACAATGGAATCCTACAATAGGTTTATATATGATGAGCTCGATTATAATATTTCGTAATTGGTCACCAAAGATCAACAAATATGCGTAGTTTAACGTTAAGCAAAAGGAAATATATGAAACAATAATCGATGCATGTGACAACAACAAAGGTGGATGTTTTTGTATATGGCTATGGCGGAACAGCAATACTTTTTTGTACAAGACCCTCACAGCTTCCTTAAGGTCTAAAGGTGAAATTGTTTTAAACGTTGCTTCTAGCGGTATTGCTACTCTTTTGCTTGATGGGGGTAGAACTGCCCATTCTTGGTTTGTTGTTCCAATAAACATTGACGAAGATTCCATGTGTACAATTACTGCAGACAGTCCGCTTGCCGATTTGATTCGCAAAACAAAGCTAATAATATGGGACGAAGCACCGATGGTTCATAGACATTGTTTTGAAGCCTTTGATAGGAGTTTACGCGATATAGCCACAGGATTGCACACAAACATTTCGATAAGGTATTTGTGGAAAGTCGTTGTTTTGGTGGAGACTTTCACAAATTTTACATGTGATTCCATGTGGCAGAGACAAGATGTTGTACACGCTGCCTCTAAACAAGTCTTATTTATGGGATCATTGCCAAGTACTTAAACTTACGTAAAACACGAGGCTTCGTTTGGTTGCAATCCCCGATGCGTAAACAATTAAGGAGTTTGCGATTAGATTTTGAGTATAGGTGACGGGAAAATTGGGGAAGAATGATGGTCAGCGGAAATTCAATTTCCAAGAAATGCCTCATACCAAATACACCGATCATGTAGAAGCTATTATAAATGAAACTTATGAAAATTGGCAGAACACTTGTGGATCCGACGATTTCCAAGATAGAGCTATCATCGCACCCACGCATGAAAGAGGTCAAAAAATAAACTCTTCAATGATGTCCAAACCGCATGGAACAGAGAAGGTTTATTATAGTTCGGATATCGCTTCGATATTGACGCTGACTTTAACTACAACGAGTCGTTGTACTCAACCGAATTTCTAAATTCAATCAAGTGTTCCGAATTCCAAATCATAAGTTAACTTTGAAGGTCGGTGTCCTAATGTGCATGCTAATATTGATCAAAGAGGTGGTTTGTGTAATGGAACAAGGTTGCAAATTTTGAGAATGGGAAATACTAACATCGAGGCTAAAGTAATATCGTGAGGTAAATTGGGAGAAGTTTGTGCTATACCCTGATGATAATATCTCTGTCTCGATAAAAAATGCCTTTTCAACTAAAAGAAAACAGCTTCAATTTCGTTTATTTGCCATGACAATAAACAAGAGTCAAGGACAAACGCTGGCAAAGTGGGTCTTTATTTGAACGACCAGATTCTCACACGAAAGCTTTATGTGGCCAAGCTTCAAGAGTTAAAAGCAAAGGTCTTAAAGTATTGTGTTGTGACAAAGATGGTAACTACACAAATACTACAACAAATGTGGTGTACAAAGAGGTTCTACATAGATTATAAATATTCTCAAGTTTATTATGTGTTTTGTATATATATTTCTTTTAACTTTTACTCCCTCCGTCCCATATTAAGTGTCCGCTTACATCATGCACAAAGTTTTAGAAAATTCCACTAACTATACTCTCCACCAATCAAATATCATTTTTACCCACTAAAGTCTCACCTCATTGGTTGAAATAGAATATGGACACTTAATTTGGGACACCCAAAGATTCCATTGTGGACACTTAATATGGGACGAATGGAGTAATAACTATTAAGTTTCAAAGTTTTTCTTATTGTACACTAATTCTTAGTTTGCGGCATTTTTTACACCATCTATAGTTAGTATATATAAGGACAACACAAGTTAACTTGGGAGCATATAAACGATAATAATTCATTACTGTAAGATTTGGGGTGTTACAAAAACGCTCTCAATTTCTAATAAAATAAGTTCGACATTGCAATGCTTTTAACTTAAATTAAATAATATATTTGTGTACATAAATGTGTATTTACTTATGTACTATTTTTCTTAAATACTTCCATTTCCTTTTTGCATATTTTAAGGCACAATTTGTAAAAGTAACATCTATACTACATATAAAAGCAAACTTTGAAAATTGAAATGTTGAAAGTCAAATGTGAAAGAAATGTATAGTGTAATTAATACTTTTATTAAAACATTTCATTACTTAAAAGTACAATAATTTATTCACATTCTACAACCAATTAAATCTATCAAATTAAAAACAACCAATTAAAACACCATTTACTAAAAAGTATAATAAATTTTTTATAATGTACAATTTAAACAAGCTACAATATAATCCAAAATATAAAATAATTAAACACACTAATTAATGTTATTTTTAAAACACCTTAAAATGAAAAGTACGTGTTCTTATACACATTATACAAATTACTAAAATACACAAAGCTTCATACAAGCTAACAAGTTGATGGTACATATAGTTTTGAAAATCGAACCGGACCAACGGATTCAACCGTGGTCGGTTCGGCTAACCAATAAAAGCCATCCGAAAAAAAACCCAAAGAGGACCCGTTGAAACCGATTCAAACTGGTGAATCAGGCTTCATCGAAATCTATTTCTCCTCGTTATCGTCACAGCAGTACCCGGTCGCAACGCAACGGCACCCGCCATACTATATATAAAGGAAAACTAAAAAGAAAAGTGAAAAGTTGAACTAAAAATAAACGAAATGTTGAAAACATATATTTAAAAAGGAAACTATTAATACATATCGAAACCGCCGACTCGAGATGCTTCAAACCCTGGTTGATCCGTTTAATTTGATCTGTTTTGACCCAACCCGCCGGGTTGACTCGGTTTAAATCGACCCATTTTTTGACCGGAACGGTGCAACCGGTTGAACCACCCGAGTCAAACCGGGTTTCAAAACATTATGTTTAATCCTCAAATCTTTAAAATTTCATTATTTTTCGTTTTTAACACATAATTTTTTTTAATAAACAAAATGATCTGTTGCTATAAAATTCTGTTGCTATACACGAATACTCGTCTAGTATAATAAATGTGAAAGTGCTTATTGCACATGTTGAAATGTGCATACCAAAAGTGAGAGTGTGCAAGCACCTCCTTAAAAATATGGCTGCTTGTTTGGCTTTGAACATATAAAAGGCGCAACAACTATAACCTTACATTTACTAATACGAAATTTTTAAATAAAACTTAGATGTTTGGTTGTTTTACTTGTTTATGTTAACTTTGATGTAGTTTTTCTAAAAGTTCAAATAGTTTTAACTTATGTACTATGATAGTAAAAATTCAAAAAGACGATTTATACCTAGAATAAACATGGTTCCTTAGTTATGTTGAATTTTTCTTTTAGAGTTTTGAGTATTTAGTCATACAGAATAAACATGGTTCCTAAGTTATGGAGTTTGGTTTTCAAACCATTTTTTCGTTTGAATATTTAACGCTTACATAGTACATAATAATTACATATTTACATCATCTGCTTTTGCCTATTTATGTTATGTAGAGATTCGGTTTCGTTTTTCTTATTTTTATTAAACAGTTATCCAAGTTTTATCGGGTTGATATGCGGATTTTGTTTGGAGGTCAAACATCTAAATACTCAGGACCGGGCATTTCTAATTGCCTCGCCTAGGGCATCAAAATACTCAGGACTGGCCTGTGAGAATGTGTGATATTGTTAAAATGTTTTTTCATTAGTTTGATCGCATTTTGGTTGACTAACAATTATGAATTTTATGTTTGTGGCGAAAAGGTTGTAAAGTTCTGTTAGAAACAAATGTGAGACATCATTGTCAAAGAAAATAGGCAATAGGACTAATATCAGCCTACCTCTGAATGTTTTCCTAATTCGGGTCGTCAACTACAGTGTCCCAATGGTACCACATGTGTGAAAATAGGGTTCAAGTCCTCCTTTGGACATTGTGAGATAGATTTGTTGTGTATATAATGTGAGAAAAAATCTGCCCATTGTTCTGTGAATAGTGTGCCTGCATTTTTATTGTTCCTGATCTAGGAACAACACTGGCTAGTGTCCCAATCTTATGTTATACAAAAATAAAACCTACATATTACAAGTCTTGATATACATTACATGATCCATAGACAAGATCTATGGTTCATTTCATAGCTAACTATTGATATCCCGGGTTGAAATCACTATGGGAAGCCGTAGCAACTGAACTAGAATCATCACCATCACATTTAGGCAGATGCGGTAACCCTGGCGTGATGTGGTTGAGTTCCATTTGCTCGTCTATAAAAGGGGGAGTGGTGGGAGCTGGTAACGGTTCATCATTTTCTGCTAACATTTTAAGTACCGTTGACATGATTGGTCTCAAAGATGGAGCTTCTTGGATACAGAGAAGTCCTACGTGTACCACTCTTAATGCCTCTTTCTGGTAACTAATGTTAGGATAAATATGCATCATAAGGTTCGGGTCGAAGATTTCCTCCGATGTACCTTGTTTGAAATGCTTCCATACCTATTTTTCCACAAATAAGGTACCAGTTATGGTTTAACTTTTAAATTAAGCAACATTTGTTTTGTTACTCCGATCCTGTAGTCCCATTATAATTGCAATCTTTTACTAGATGCTTCATTTGTGTAAATTTTTATTACAGATTGTAAGTAATAAACTTTCTATAAATGGAAAGGAGTATTAATGAATGAGGTAAAGTTTTAACGCTTACAGTAGACACTAAGCCGTCTGTATATTCTACATTTTGGTTTCTGTTGTTCTCCATACCAGTTACCATCTCAAGTAGCAACACGCCAAAGCTATAGACATCTGCCTTCTCAGTTAACTGACCATGTGCTAGGTACTCTGGAGCCATATATCCTCTGTTGATTATAAATATAAAAGAAATTTTTTTATCATGGAGACTATATAACAATTAATGGAATGTTCAAATAAATTAAGGTAATTACAGTGTTCCGGCGATGCCAGTGCTGACATGGCTCTTATCATCTTGAAACGATCTGGCTAACCCAAAATCAGCAATTTTAGGGCGAAACCTCAAATCTAACAAGATATTAGCAGCTTTAATGTCCCTGTGAATTATCCGGGTTTTGATGTTCTCATGAAGGTAAACTAGGCCTTCTGTTGTACCAATGATAATATTGAACCTCTTCTCCCAGTTTAAGAACTTCCCTTTTGTTGCATCTGTACAAGTTTACAAATCCAAATATGCATAACAAATGTATTCAGTTTTATAACGAAGTATATAAATTTTACTGTAATACAGAAGTTGACAAGTTGGTAACTCATAAGGACCAAATCGATAATAAGATGAAAAGAACAAATACCAGATAAATGGTTTATGTTTGATGACGATAGTCCGCATTCGGTTACGAACCCGACCAGTGAACGCCACTAACAAGCCCATTACGAATGGGCTAACTCAATAACGGTTTGGGCTCACGAAGCCCAAATCCAAAGTTATTTATGGCATTAGATATCGGATATCTTTTATCGATGAGATATGCATTAAACCGACCGACTTAGGCGGATACGCTTGGTTGGGGAACACGAAACCAACAAGGATTTCGTAGGTATATAAGGGCATCATAGCCCTCATTAAAGGTACGATCTAAAACCCTAACTCTCCATTAACCCTAAACCGATTACTTACTCACGCTGAGGATAATCGTGGAGACAATCCCACGATAAGCCTAACGGTGTTTTCGCTTACTTAGTACGCAGGTCTCAAGCATCAAGGTTCAATTGATACGAGAACCGAGTCCAAACCATGAACGCCCAACTTTTGTATCAACAAGTGGCGCCATCCAGGACCATCACTAAGAACTAAGAACTAGAATGACGGCTAAGGAAATCAAACCAATGATCGATGGTGACATACATGGAAAGAAGCAAGAAAGTCAATTTCTAAACAAGCCTCTGGGACAACCAAACACATTAGAAACCAAGCATCGTGCCCATATCCGTCTTCCCGACAGTGGAACCACGCCTGTGGGACAACCCAGCCACCACAACCACCATCGGTGCAAGGTCCACACAGCACTCCTTTTACCACTCCACCCAATCGGTGCTAGAAACAGACTCACAAAGCACCAGACGCACCGATCGAAACAAAGGTCTAATGGTAGAAACGACATCCTTGCTTTGTAGCGGGTCAAGGCCGAACTAGCGCCAAGTGATTTCGTCTCAAACTACGAAACTCGCTACTCATGCAAGAGAAGCGAAAAGAGGTCGTGCCTGAGTTTGCATGCCCGACTCGATTTCGCCCGAGTATGAATATCTCCTCCGCGCCATCGTAAGGAAAAGCGCCGAAGGAATAGCCGCCAACCCCAAAGATTTACCGTGATCGAAGGAGAGTCGAGAATGAAGAGCCGACATGCAATACCTTGGGGAACATGAAGAGGAAGGACGGCGATTAATGTCCACGCCAGCTCAGTAGTCGTAGGTCCACGATGACTCTGCCAAGGACTTCCGGCGAAAGCCCAAGTGAAAGCCCTTTGGCGCGAATTGAGGATAGTTTCGCAGGCTACTAAAGAGGAAAGCTTGTTCCTCCGTAACTCCTGACAACAAACGGGCATCGGAAGTCCAAGAGGAAATATCACGACCGTGAAGAGGAGGACATATCCTCCCGTGGCGCTAGGGGTCGAAAGAAGGTCCGAATCGACTCGGACCGATGGAAATCGAACCGACCCGAACCGATTTTACAAAAACATGAACCGACCGGTTCGGTTCGTTCGTTTTGTGCCGTTTGCCGCTCGGTTCGCCCGGCTATATGCTTTATGCGCGTTGTTGCCGGTTTGCTGGGTCGGACCGGACCGAACCGAACCGAACCGAAACCGATATCCGATAGCAGATAGAACCGAAACCGAACCGAAATGGTCGGTCCGGTTCGGTTCGGTCCGGCTCGCCTCGGTTTTCCTCGCCTCGGTCGACGGCTTTGGCCACACCTTACGCCAAGCGCCGCCAAAAGCGGATGCGTTTACCCTACGCATCACGATTTCGTAAAATAAAAGGAGACGATGCCCGCCAATGTGAAAACCTACGATAACAGTGATCCTGACGATCACCTAAAATTTCAATCACCGCTACCATCGAGAATCGCCACACCGCGCGCCACATGTTCAATTCCACACCAGCTGGAAGCGAACCGTTCAAGAAGCTTCCATGCGTAGCATCACGGCTTTGAGGAGTCAAGCGCGCTCACCGAACTTCACTCAAAGGAAAAAGGCTAAAACCCCGCCGAACTCGCTGTGGTGAAACAACACGGGAAGCCACAAGCGCCATGCGAGCGCTCAAAGACGAGCATACAAAGGTCAAGGCATGTCCCAAGTAATGAAGATCTCGTGATTCATGAACGGATCAATAACCCGTAACTCATCAAAAGGATGAATGATGAGTCCCCAAACATTTGATGAACTTATGAAACGCACGAGGTCCTTTATCCAAGGAGAAGTCGCCGCGCGACGAGTTAAGGGTTACTCAAACTATAGGTCACAGTGAACAACCTCTGAGACAATCCACCGACTGCAGTAGCAACCGCAACAGAACTACCGTAGCTGTGGAGCGGACGGATAATGACAGATATACCTCACGACCAAGACTCCAAAGGAGATATTCGCAACTAAGGCGCGAATCTTCCAAGACCCCACCAATGCGCACCCCGTAAGATCAAGACGGGAGCGGATATCGCGACTATCATGGATGTGGCGGCCATACCACCAACGAATGCGTCCAATCGCGCCAACTAATTGATAAACTAGTAAAAGAAGGCGATTGGACCACTCGTTAAACACATCAAGAAGTGGAGAGATAAGCAAAGATCGAAACAAGAAAGAAACACCTAAGGATAAGTGTCGATATCATATACATGATACAATCACGGCAATAATAACCAGGCGTAAGATCGCCCAAAGTTCTCACGCTGAAGCGAAATCTCTTTCCCACTCGATCATGGACAACGCAGCGATTGAACCGCCACCATCGAAATTAACGCAGGGGTCACGATATCCACCGCATGTACGCTGACGGGGAGCCCGCAGATATAATGTATGAACATCGTTTACACGACCGCGACCGAGATACGGGTCAATTAAGCCAGCCAGACGCGCCACCGGTTTTACAGCGAAGATACGACCCATGGGCAAATACGCCTACTAGTCAGCTATGGCATAAGGAATACTCCACGAGAGCCCTGATGACTTTTATGGTAATCAATCCCTTCGCCATACAATGGCATTATCTAAGACCATCGATTTTAAATATACGCCGCAAGATTGCCTACGCTGCACGGATGCTAAAATTCTCAGCCAAGAGGCATCATACCTCACAATACTACCGCATCACGGAGAATGTAACACAATTACATGCGAGACGCCACACATTCCGTAACGCCAAGAACTAAAGCGCCAAACCCGAGGGTCATGATTCACCCCGACACCCCGAGTAAGCAGTATTGATCGGAGGATCGTTATCCGATAGCGGCAGAAAGCGTACCCGATGCGAGACTTCGCAAAAGAACTCGGACATTTCATGCTGGGAACCAGCATACGATCAGTGTACCACGCCGATTACGTAACACCGCTGAAAATCGAGCAAGGATACTCCCTGATGATGTAAGTAAGCTGCCAGCTCCGCATCGCAAAAGCAATTCCGAAGCACATAAGCTCAGCGAATGTGTACGCGAGAGGTCTACTACCACGATCGCTTTCCAACCCAAAGAATGGTGAAAAGAGCGATGGTAGCTGGAGGATGCGCGACTTCACCGATCTCAATAAGGCATGTCCACAAGATCGCTACCCGCTACCGAGATAGATCGAAAGTAGAATCTTTACGGATACCCACTTAAATGCTTCCTCGACGATACAAAGGATACCACCAAATTCAGATGGCCAAAGAAGATGAAGAAAACGCCTTCCATACAAGCCAAGGTGTCTTTTGTTATACTAAGATGCCTTCGTTGAAGAACGCAGCGCCACCTACCAACGATCAGCGGACAACGATTCAAAAGCAAAGGGCCGCAACCTGTAGGTTTATGTCGATGACCTTGTCATAAAAACCATACGGAGGATGAATTGATGCGCGACATCGAGGAAACGTTTAAAACATCGAAAAGATTAACATGAAGTCAATCCTAAGAAATGCACTTTGGTGCAATGTAAGGCATGTTCCTCTGATATTCGATAGAGCTCGATGGCATCAAACCGTGTCCGTAAAAAACTAAGGTCATCATCCAACTTCCTTCACCGCAAGCATATCAAGGAAGTCCAATCTCAATGGAAAACCGGGCAGTCTAAATAGATTCTGTCCAAATCACAGACAAGTCACTCCTCTATTCAAAACACTCAAGAAGTTGTATAAAAAGTGAGATTTTCACCGACTACGGAGGCGTAAGGTTTTATATGTTTTAAACAAAGACTGGCAATATTTCCCACGCTAGTCGCACTCGACTGTGGAATAATTAATTATGTACCTATCAACGACTTATGGAGCGGTCAATCTTGGTCGCTAATCTGATAGGAATTCAAGACAAACACATGTGTATTTTGTAAGAAGTTACCAAGAAAACGGAGATTAACTATAACGAATGGAGAAGTTGGTCCTAGCATTGGTATTCGCCGCCAAAAGATCGCAGTACTTCCAAGCGCATCCAATAATGTAATTACGCACCAACCTATCAAACAAATCATCTCCAAACCCGACGATCGTGACGACTACGTAAGGAGCGTGTTGCTAGAAAGCATAACATCTCCTACTGCATCACGCATCGCGGTAAAAGGGCATATACTAGCAGCATTTCATCATCGAAAACCGATAATCGATGACACACCTTCACCAAGTAAGAGGAACTACAAGATCCATGGATCTTGTTCACGAACGGATCTTCGCGCTGACGGTCGATCGTGCCTTATACTCACAAGCCTGTAGGAATGGAATTCACTTACGACCGCTTTGAATTCACAACGACAAACAATGAGGCGTAATACGAAGCCCTAATCACGGACCGCGATTGCAATTCAATGGGCGACGCAACCTAGAAGCAAATGCGGATTCTGCCAGCGCCAACCACGTGTCAAGCAGTATGCTAAAAGAAGAAAACATGATCCAATACCGACGACAAGACCAAGTCACTAGTTCATAGTTTCGGCTGGTGTTTACCATCGCTGTGTTCCTGTAGGAAAATCGAGCGGACGATTAAGCAAGATTGCATCCACAAGCTTTCAGACACCACAAAACAAGTGTCTGTGGAACGCCGAAGAAGCAAGTCCATCTCGAGATGGAAATATCCACGAGAATGAGGAGAGGGTCCTACATGGATAACACCCATAATTGAATTCATAAGCGGAGTACTACCCCAAGAGCGTAAGGAAGCCCGGCATACGACGACAAAGATGCAGGTTCAACTTCGAGACGGTATACTATATCGACGCCTTTTCAACCACGGCTCCACCACTTTGACCCCCAAGCAAATTATGTACCGGAAATCCACGGCTCATGCAAAGATGATTCGTGACCACTTGCTCGCGCGGCGCGCGCTTACTTGGCCAGATACCATCGCCCACCATGCACCGGACGCGCGGGACTTAATAAGAAAAGTCATACATGCTGTTCACGCACCTGCTCCACGCCAACCACAACAGAGCTAACACTTGTCACGACGCCACGGCCATTTTACTGCTGGGGTATCGACATCGCATGCCTATCTTCCTCTTTGTAATTTAGAGATTTCACCATAAAGAACCGCCTTCCCGCTGCCGCAGGAGGATCAAGTTCCTTATAAGAGCTATGACTATTTCACCAAGCCGATCAAGCAAAGCGGTTGTAACAATCACCGCAATCGTGTAAAACGCTTTGTTCAGAAAATATTGTATGCCGCCGGATTACCCGGGAAATCATCTCGACAACGGAAACAATTTGACAACCTTTTCAAGGACTAATGCGAAGTTAAATATCACACAAAGACTGCTGTCGGTTAAACACCCACAAACCAACGGCTTAGCAGCGTGCAAATCAAGTCCGGGTGAAGAATTAAGGCACGTCCGACAAGCACAAAGGAAGGCGGGTGGAGGAATTATCGCATGTTTCAAGGGCACACCGCACTTCAATCAAAACTAGCACGGAGACACCCCTTTCTCTCGGGTCTACGGATGAGGTCGCCATACCAACCGAAATCGATGCCAACTATCCGCATCATCAAGTCAATGTTGCAACCAATGACGATGAACCATGTGATCGACTTAGACCTATCGGAAGAAAGACGCGAGCGCTACTATATGCGGCGAGATCCAAGGCAAAATGAAGGGATACTACGATGCTAAAGTCGCAAGTGTTTCATCTGCACAGCGACTTCAGATACCGCGCCAATGATGCGAGCCACGCAGAAGATACAGAAAACTGGACCAAAGTGGAAGGACCCCATGAGGTCATCAGCATTAGAACAAAGCGCCAGAGGTTACGCGACACGGACGGTCGTGAGCTACCACGCACATGGAACATCCGTAATCTCAAACGATGCTATCTCTAGGAACGCTACATTACCAACAAGACGGACACCCCGCACTCTAGTATAGGCTCAATAAATATCCGTGTATTTACATTCTGCCTTACTTAGGCAAATTTTTCTTTTCTTTTACAAAACTTGTAAGTATTAATAAAATGTCGTGGTTTCTAGCTAACTCCATGACACATTTCAATTTGTTATTTACATACTCTTGTCTTAACATTGTTACTATATTATCTTTTGCTACATGGCGTGTATGCACTTACCCACGATGGTGTATGGGATGAGTAAACCTACTAAATAACTCGCTGAAAAGAGGTTTGCAAACCCATCAACATTGGATCATGCATCCTTGTTAAACACCTTATTTTTAAGACGTTGAATAAGTTCAATGCGATTCCACGATGAATGCGCAACAATGCATACTATGCTGCTTAACAAAACCAGAATCAAGACTCTCGCCCTTACTATGATATTTACAAGACGCATGATCACACTATACACGATTATGTTAAAATACTTAAAACATTATAAGTATGATAGTTCATACATAATTATGAACTCCAAAGATTCGCTAAGGCTTTGTACAACAATTTGCTTCTTCTGACAATAAGCACGCTTTTAATTAAGTACAAATATTATAAGTCGCAACCACATTCAACAAAAGTAATATTTCATTAAGTACCATGCTATTACAAAATGATATTTACAACACAAGTTATAATCTATATGCTCCTACAACGCCAAGAGATGAATTCCACACACGGCTCTGATCCCCAACCTCGCTTAGCTTCTTCAACAAGTCTGAGTCTTGGCGGGATACCGTGGCAACACTAACCCAACCCCATCGACTGGGAGACGAGTTGCGCCAATACCGCACAAAACAACCTCGCTTTTAATACCTTCTGGCAAGTCTTGTAGCACGAGCTTCCAAGACTTGCTTTAAAGGAACTTCCTTCTAAGGCAACGGATCCAAGATGTCGCGGAGGCGTAGCAAACATGTGCACCGCACTGGACTCATTAGGTTTAAAAATAATCAAGTCAAGGCCCGTGATTTCCAAAGACGATGTCGAGCCAAGGTTAGCCCCTCCATAATTACCCCTTATGGATAATCCTAGTCGCTCCCAATTCGAAGAATTGTAGGAAGCTCCAATGACTTCATCTTGTCCATCATGGGCAACCAGATCATCATACGCATGTTCATTATAGCCGTGTACCTTATCGCCAGCACCTTCAACAGATCGCCCTCACGGAGCTCCCACGGCTCGTGATCGCCCCCGCCAACGAGCACCGCACAACCCCCAAACGAGTCCACTACCTCCCGCGACTCCAACGATCGAGGGCAACAAGGCGCACTACGGCCGATGAGCCACCGCGCCAAGAATAAGACATAAGCCGGGATATAACTCCTCATCATACTCACGCCGAGCTTGCGAACTTCATCTCCTCGCGCCTCCAGCTGAGCTTCTTACTGCTTGCACCAAAATTCTCCAACCGAGAGACCAACTCTTCCTTCCCTTCTCAAGATATTTCAAATACCTATATACACGAAGCCTTATACTCACCGATGCAAGACGCCTCGACTTATTCGCCCTACAAAGGCCATCTTTCTTTAACAAGTCTCAGCGTACGAAGTTCATAACCTCGCTTCAACCTTGGCACCGCCAAACGCGCTCCAAAGAACGCAATTTGTTGGTCCTTTCGCTTCGCTACTTTCTCCGAGTACTTAGCCTTTAGTCACACGACCAACTTAGCTTCAGCGCCCGAGCCAACACCGATCTTCAACAAGTCGATCCATCGGCAAGATCCCCGATGCCAACGGCTCGGCTGGCTTTTTGTTCAAGACTCAACATGAGCAGACTAGTTTCTGGGGCGACTCCACGTATTGTTCAATATCGCACGCAAAGAGGATTAGCGATTATTTCATAACATCAACAGAAATGCGATACGGCTTTAAGAATAATACTTACTGGGCGGAGCGCGAGAGTCGAGGGAGGCAACATCACCGGATGATGATTCCATGACAAGGATAACAGACGCTTTTCCGGAGGAGCTTGCGCTTATCGCCACCAAGCGCCTCAGGCTCAATCCACGGCTTTCCTCCTCCTCTTCTTCAACGCCACCACATCTCGCACGCGAAGCTCCACTAACGCGAGGAACCCCGGGCTAGATACGCTTTGTAGGAGCTCGCTTTCACAAGCGGAAGAACTACCTGCTTCTCCCAACCGCATTTCCAAGGCACGCCCATCAGTAGCCTCTGAATGGGCTTTTCCCTTTAACAAAGCGCACTTCACAGCCGACCGGGCGCGGCCGCCAATTGTACAACTCGAATAGATCCATCTCGCGCAATGTACACAACAACAACAAAGTTACAAAATTACAAAGGGAAAAGAAAGGCTTACATTAATAAAGTAGTGAGCAAAAAGATTTAGCACCCACCCCGCCATCTACGTCTAAGAAGATTGGCACCTCGTCGTCCGCCTAAAATAATCACATCGATGCCCACGCGCACCAAAAATTCCTCGGTAGAACCAGTGGGAATACGATCATGCTTATCGTATTTGCATCATCGCGATGTACGAACCGAGAGGGACGCTCATCCTTCTAAGTATAACTCGGGTATAAGTCAAAGCCAGGGGAACAACGCTCATCGACCCGTAAAAATTCTCCTCTAGTCCCTAAGCGCCTAGCTTGTTTTGTAACATCATGCCCCCGCCGCTTTAGCGAAAGAAACCCACCCGTTTGACCACGCCGTGCGGTAAAACGCGAAGAGGTAGATGCGGGATTAATCGCAAATAATCGGCAATTAACCTCGAAGTTTGTTAATTTTACGCACCTATGCGCAGCAAAATGAGATATGCGCAGCGATAGTAGTTTAGAACGTCGCACGTAAATAAGGATAAGCACGTTGATTCGCAAATTCGAAAACCGCCAGATACCCTACTTTCCTGGAAATCGCTATCGACGCGTAGCAATGCAAGACCACCAGCGCAGCGCCATCGGAATGTAATAATCCAAAGTGAACTCACGCACCATCCCCACGACGGAGGTAAAGTCGGACAAACCACGGACCATGGTACGCTTTTTAAAGGCGCACGCGGTTACCTTCGAATATTAACGCGTGGTGGAAAGTTCAAGCTTTTGTAACAATGGCGAATGATTTTTACCGTGATAAACACAAGAATGAAGAAAGTGACGCTTATATAGGTTTTACAACCACGCCGATGATCGACACGCGGATCCCACTATCTCCCAATGCGCGGCTAGGATGGATTGATATGACACATTTTCACTACTTTCCCACGACTTACGAAAGCGGAATTCGAGATATTATGTCTAGATTCACCGTATTTTTTCAAGGTGGAAAACTTTTTAGCTTTTTTACGCTCGCAAATTTTATTGGCTACAACTATTAGTCTAGCATCCGCAGACTAGTCATCGCGCGATACTAGGACTGGGGACATGATGACGATAGTCCGCATTCGGTTACTGAACCCGACCATGAACGCCACTCAACAAGCCCATTACGAATGGGTTAACCTAATAACGGTTTGGGCTCACGAAAGCCCAAATCCAAAGTTATTTATGGCATTAGATATCGGATATCTTTACCGATGAGATATGCATTAAATCGACCGACTTAAAGCGAGATACGCGAAGGTTGGGAACACGAAACCAACAAGGATTTCGTGTGTATATAAGGGGCATCCTAGCCTCATTAAAGGTACGATCTAAAACCCTAACTCTCATTAACCCTAAAACCGATTACTTACTCTCACGCGGAGGATAATCGTGAGACAATCCCACGATAAGCCTAACGGTGTTTTCGTTACTTAGTACGCAGGTCTCAAGCATCAAGGTTCAATTGATACGGAACCGAGTCCAAACCAGAACGCCTAACTTTAGATCAACAATGTTAATGGGATAAACTGATCCCCAATGTTTATGTTAGTGAGATAAACTGACTCCCAATTGATTAAAAAATCAATACTTCATACTCATTCAACATAATCAGATTACAACCCTAATACACTATATATAAGAAACGACACCCTAGACTTAACTTGGTCCTAAGAAAATACTATAAAGGAAACTAGTTACTAATTAAGAAACTACTACTACGTAATAAATATGGCTATAATAATAAAATACAGGAATACTACTATGGTTCTTAATTTTAACATACCAAAAATGAAGTGATCAAGGCTCGTGTTAGGTAGATATTCATGTACAAGTATACTTTCGGGCCCTGAACAGCTACATCCTAACAGTCTCACCAGGTTTTTGTGTTCAACACTGTTAACCATGTTAACTTCATTATAGAATTCTGCTGCTTTGAATTTGCTATTGAAGAAGAGCCTTTTCACAGCTATTTCTCGTCCGTCTGGAAGAACCCCCTGATAGACATATCACTGTCAATTAGCTCTAAATGGGCCGAAAAGTCAAATGAGTCGCAAGTTACCTAAACTTTTATTTTAATGCCTAAAATAGTATAAATCATTTTATTCAATGGCAAGATCTGCAAGACAACATGCATGATAAGTTTGAAGTATATGTTGCTACTCCGCTTAGTGAATTCGCTTCACAACACTTCGAATGTATATGTGTTAGTTGTAAGTGTTTGTTTGGGTTCCCGTAACTTTCCAGTAATTTTCCGCGACATCATTGCTCCCGACATAGAAATACCTCGCAATCTCTTACATCAAACACTACCCCAAAATATAAGATTTTGACGAATCAAGATTATATCGATTGAAATAAACGAAATCAAGTTAAAGTTGAAAATTTGAATTAAAATAAAATAAACCCATCAAAAATATAAAAAACTAAAAATTATAAAAATATATCAAAATGGATGTTGAATTAAAGAAAGATAAAATTTTAAAAATATATGAAATTAGATTAAAAAAATAAGTAGATAAAAGATATTTTAATTTAAAAATAAAGATGAATTTTAATTGAGAACGAATACGCCGTTTTATAATTGGTTTTTATCTTAATTTTAGCCATTAGGAGTTAGGTTTGGAAATTGTTAGAGTTAGCCGGGTTTATAAGGTCGATATACGCCATCTCACGATCGGAGCTCCTTATCTTAATTTTGGTTAGAAAACTATTTCATAATAAGCAAAAAAAGTCAATTTTTAAGATTTTAATTTTAGAAGCCTAAACGATTATAAAGAAGATAAATATAGATAGTTAAGCTTATTTGAAGTGCTAATTAAACCCTCTTTTGTCCCTTCTACACAAAACCAATGTTGAAAAGAATTGTCTAGAGGAGATATTGTGTGTGACCTAATTGGCAGCTTCTTATATATTCTTTATTCTATAAACGAAATTCTAACCCTAAAACGCTTATTTTGTTAATGTGGATTCATGTTATTGCTTTTCTATGTTATTCTTGGGGCAACTATATCACTCCTCTAATAGGTTTTAATGAAGAGGAAGAAGATGTACTTATTGATTGTGAAGTTTTATCACTACATGATGCTGTAAGAAATAAGATAGTACTTCATTTGTTATTCCAATACTTTTAAAAAGTAGATTTTTATTGTTGTTTTTGTTGTTGCAGCCAACAGATTCAGATAGATATCCACAATCACCTAGGCTTATCTATGATTTTGAACTCATTGGAATGTCATACTGCTTGGATCTTTCGGGTTTCTTTGACAAAGAGGTATGAGATTTATTTATTGCATTTTGAAAGTATAGATGATTGGTTGATGTTGCTTATGCAAATTATTTGAGGTTGAAATAAGCAATTTAGAATAACTATGTTGAGATTTAGCGATTTCTAATTGTTTATCTGAAAGGGTGTTTGGCATTGCTTATTTACTTATCTTCTTTTATCAGAGCAGATAAAACACTTTTTAGTATATAGATAAAACTTCTCATTTGCTTATCTTACTCCAAAATAAGCAATCCAAACATCCCATGGGTTTATGAAAAAGTAATGGACGCAAGAGGTTGTAAACCTGATATCCTTATATATAACAAACTCATTGATAGCTTTAGTAAGGACAAAATGATTGATGATGCTTAGTTTGATGAATTTGTGGGTTTTGTTTGCTAAAGATTTGAACTTAATGATTGCAAAGACAAATTTATTAATATCATATGTGTTTACCAGCAACTTATAGATTAAAAGCTATATATATGCTTTACCTGGTAAAAAAAGAGGAGAAAATAATGTGTTTTACGAGTTACGTATTCATGACCTGGTGCTAGATGTTTTTTTATATGATATTGAGTTTTAACTGTTACTTCCACATAAGTCATACCACTTAATTTGTGTGGCAATTTTGATCTATTATTCTATTTAAAAGACAGGTTGAGTAGGCTAAATAAATTAAAATTTGACCAGATTTTTTTAAATACTTACAACGTCCTAACTTGGTTCATTTTCATGGCATCAAATATATCAAAATTTTGTTCTACATAAAGAGCAAAAAAGTGTTGTTGTGGTCGGTGGGTCGGGTAATAGGTCAAAGAGGTTATGGTAATTGGTATTTCGTTCTATCTCCTTAAATTCATAAGATGTATATATCGTTTCCTTTGTAATTGAATTTTGTTGGCTGAACCAATTTGATCGATTAGAGATTACTATTATATCTATTTGGTCATCTTAATTGTGTGACCGAGTTTTGCACGGAAGTTTAATGATTAGAGATAATGGTCCTCAAACATTATAAGAGCTTGTATTGAAGTAATTTTAGCAAAATGAGTTGTTACTTCACGAATAATACAAATGAGCTTCAATTTACACTATTTCCCTTTGTATTTTCAATTAGATTATATAATTTTATTTAAAAAATTGTGATGATGCAGAAATATTTACGATATTGACAAGGCTATTTATGATATAAACGAAGAAACTGAAAATCTAAAATAAAGACATGAGGCATTGGAAGCATTTTTTGGTATAGCTGCTGATTTTGACAAGGTACCACCCCATGTTTGGGCAACTACAATATTGAATTTATATTGTTGGCATGCGTTTTCATTGAGCTAACGAGGTCTATATGATTGTGGAGAATGTTAAGGTTGCAGTTTTGGAGAACCTCAACAGCTTAAGAGGCCAATGCACTTTTTTGCAGACCAGTATTTTTGTTATTTAGAAATATCAACTTCATCTTTTGTACCTCAACAATTGTTTTATCATTTTGGAATTTTCTTTAGGCAATTACATTGTGTTAATGAAAGTAAGAGAAGCTGCAACTAGAGAAGTAAGACGCGTAAGATTGGATTTACAACAAGTGAGAGATGACCACGATTGCGATTGCCGGCTGCCACAAGTACAAGATTTGTCGGCTGAAGTGTTCCATACTAGGGGTGGACTGGAAAGTCAGCAGCTGAAGTGGGTAACCTTACAACAAAATCAAATGAGCTCGAGGTTCTTATTTGATGTCTCTTTTAAACCAGTAAACTAATAATTTTACCTGGTCAAAATGGGTCATTATATTTTGGGGTTGGGGCTGGTTGGTCTGAAACACGCTATGTATGAATATTTTTATGGCGGTTTATGCATTCGAAATACACATCTGGATAATTTTGACCTTTTCCTTTTAAGCCATTCTTGACCCGTTTGACCTTCTTTAAAGTTATAACATAAGGTTATTTGTGGCGTTCAGTTAGATTAGTTTTATAAATTATCTGTCTATATCATGACTATATAAATCTTCTTTCTTTACAATAAATGAAATTCATGAAACTAACCCGTCTTAAATCACCAATGTATGATTATGACCATATATATCTTCCTTTGCTTTTATAAATGAAATTCATGGACTGGCCCAATTACCTTGTAGACAGTTCCAAATCCTCCTTGCCCTAGCTTGTTTGACTCGTCCCAATTGTAAGTGGCTTTTTCGAGAGTGGAGTATTTGAAGAAACTTAAGCTACTATCATGTAACATCTTTGCCAGTTTCCTGGCTTCATAAGTACCTGTAACAAGAAGGAAAATGAGCAGTATATACACATTTTTCTTGACCGATATGATAAATATTGTAGACAGGATGAAATAGTGTAGAATGAATTGTACTTTTGCTGTTTGTCTTAACACATCTGTGTTTCCGTATGTACAACACAATCAGCGAAGCAACTGTTAAAACCGCAACAGAAACGACAAGGGAAATAACCAGAACTATTATCTTCCCTGCAAAAATCATATATGAAAACTCATTAAAAGATATGTATTAAGAAGTTTCTACCGTTGTTAAAATGTAATTAAATTTCTATAGATTGTTAGAGTAGTTGCGCTCATTGGGCTAGCTCATTCCCGTCTGTTTTGTGTATATATGCTACTACTTAATTTCTAATGATAACACTAGCAAGATGCTAGGAATAACGACACTAAACATTAATCACGGAACCCTAGAACTACAACGTTGTACTTAACAAGTTGTTTACAAAATATTAGGGCCGTTTGATATGCATGTTTTAACATGGTGGAATGGAATCACACCAATATAATGATGTTTGGTATATTAATTAGATGAAATTCAATGAAACTACACCTATAAATTGATACCACACCAAAATAGTGGTGTTTCTACCATTTCCTTTATAAATAATTATACATTTTCTCTCCTTTTTTTCTTTCATTCAATACCAAATCCAAATCCTATTCTAACCCCGTAATCATACCAAACGGACCCTTAATTTCTAATGATAATGTTTGAAAGTTCGGCAAGGCAAAGTCAGGTCGATTGTTGCATATTTTGGAAGAGAATGATAAATAGGCCTACTAATTGCACCTACAATAGACCTACCCTATATACATATTCAATTTTGAAATACATCATTTCTCTCTCCTCATATTCACCAAGTCGGTTTACCTCTGTTCTCGCTCGATCATCACGGATTGAGAAAATTTGTATCGTATACCTCATGAAACAACCCGTGTTCAATGCACGCCTCGCACCATGGTAAACATTTCGATATTGATGCGATGCATTTTCCAAACACGCCCTACACAAGCTCGAATTCAAAGTCCTCCAACAACCGCAAGCACATACACGACTCATTTCAAGACTGCACACCAAAGATCTGCTCCCTAGCAAAGTAATCACCGCCTTGTGATGCATCCGCTATGACTTTCAAAACACACTGCCTAACCGTATCTTGAAATGGTCTACTCTTTTTGTCTTATTCCCACAATCAATGGTATCATTAGGCCCACTAATCTCTTTATAAAACTATAATTCGGACTCGCATAAAGCAATCATCAAGAAAATTCGACCACCATTGTTTGGAAAACAAATAGAAGAACAAGACGAAGCTCAGATAGATAGCACAAAGTGCAATCATTCTATGAAAGGTCACCGTAGCATTGTGCAAGCCCATAGTTACTATCGGGTCCGAGGCCTCAAGTCTTCAGTCCCATTACGTGAAGTTCGCATTTGTGCTCCTATTTTTCCATCATGCCAACAAAGTTTGTTACGAAATTAGTCGATTGTTTTGTCGTTGATTATCACATGTAAATTTGATAACTTGGGATCTTGCTTCGCTTTTCCGATCTTGTTACTAGTTGTAGTATTATGATCAAAGTAACTAAAATCCCGAATGTATTTGATGCATTATCCATCACGCACAACCAAGTGGTTCTAAGTTCGTTGTTGTCCAGTCCAAAAGTGCGAGTTCTTTGTTAAAAAATAGACAAAAAGACCAAAATATATATCCTTTAGATCGATCATAAAGTCTTTAATAAACTATAATGACATAGAATGAAACAATGTGTGAATAAGCTAAGGTGTGATTGTGTGAAAATGGGAAAGCATGAACACTTTTAAATAAGCAGAATCAGAGTAAGTTCATTTTGTTAGGTGTAAGTTCTGTGGGAAACTGTGTACACTTTTATTAATAATAAAATCATATTACAATTATAAAATAATGAATGTAAAACAGAAATAAACACGCATGTAAAGGGTAGAATGAGAAGATGACACTATAGAACGTTAATAAAATTAAAGCAAGAAAGGGACTTGTACGAGGCTCGTATTGATACGATTCCTTAAAATGATTCGCCGTCTGCTTCCTGTGGTACAACGATGTAGTCATTGTATGCCCGACTAAACTTACTTGCTCGAAAAATTACCAAGCTCGCGTGTTTCGATCGAAGGTTGCTTTGGAACGTAATGAAGAATGGAGTTATGCTCGTGTCCCAAACCGAATGAGAAGATTTTATTTTATAGGCAATACCTAGCTTGGTCACCAAGCCGTAATATACCGAATAAAATTATATATGTATATCTCATATTCCAAAACACGATATGCATATTTCATTAAGACTTAAGCACAAAGTCTAAATCTATTCCTAAAATAGATTACGTAATATTCGAAATTATCCATCTACACGGTTTTATTACTTCAAGATAAATGTGCTTCAAACAGTAATCATGCATCACATAATTTGCTTCAGCAGATTCCGCATCACATAATTCGCTCAGTAGAATCCCATGTGCTTCAAGAGAATCACTTCACATAATTCTCAAGAAAAGATACCCGCGTGGGTGAGATTTCGAGTGCATTCGTGTCCGCAGGTCGCATGCTGGCTCGCATGAGTTCGAAGCCTCGAACTCATTTTAGCTCGGAAATCCCATTTTCTCACACCCCCCGCCACAAGCACGTAGGAGTGGGAGCATAACCAAACTAAAGGAATTTAATATTCAATAGTATGATTTCCTTATAAACTAGTCTCCACTTCCTCTTCTAGGCGATGGGATAGTTTAGTATTTCCATTTTGTGCCTCACTTTGAGACACGATATCTCATTCATTTCTACTCCAATTTGGACATACTTTAGCTCGTTCATAAGCTCTCATCGAGGAGAACACAAAGCTACCAAGAAATATAAATATATATAACATATACATATATTAAATATTGTCCAAAATTTGCAAAACTCATTTTGCAATACTCATTTTCCAACAATCCCCACATGAATGGAAATCGGTCGAAAACACACGAAAGTTTTGGTGAAATTTCATGTTAAGTCTTGCATAGGATAGGTAGGTGTAACCCTTTGAACCTTCCCTCGTGAGATGCACTTAGTCTCCTAGATCCGAGTAGACGCGATGTCCTTGAACTCATCATCCATTTACGTAGACGACATTACACTTCACACAAGACTCTCCCGACAATGTCAAGTCCTCATAGTCGTGTTCGTTATGGTCATGAACACTAGCCCGGTTCTGCAAGAGCTCTTAGAATTGCGCCCCACATTTCCCTTCAAGCGACCCCACTTCTCTCACATAGGTGATTTCATCTTGAATCATTAAAAACATATGTGTTGTGATTTCATCTTGAATCATTATGCTTTATGATTTCATCCCGAATCATTAAAGCCATATGTTTAACCTCTTAACAAGTCACATTTGTTATAGGAATGGACTAGGAAAGTTACAATATTTAGTAACTCCCCACATTGACGTGACTTCCCCACATTTCTATGATTAGGTTGTCCTATTGAACCCGGATCTTGGGATCTCCAAATAACCGGGTTAGGTTTTCCTTCATAGAAACTCATTCCTTCAAGGGCTTTAGTCCCATTCCTCTAGACGACTTACTTACTAACTCTGCTTAAGCCTTTCGTAAGCGGATCCGCGATGTTATCTTTTGACTTCACATAGTCAATCGAGATAACTCTGTTGAGAGTAGTTGTCGATCGAATTATGTCGACGACGGATATGTCCGGACTTTCCATTATACATTATGCTATGAGCTCGCCAATTGCCGATCGACTATCACAATGTATACTAATGGTCGTTACCGGTTTAGGCCACCTTGGTATGTCCTCTACGAATTGACGTAGCTATTCCGCTTCTTGTCCGCATTTATCTAACGCGATAAATTCCGATTCCATCATGGACTTAGCTATAACAATTTGCTTGGAAGACTTCCAAGATATAGTCGCTCCTCCTAGTGTAAACACATATCCACTAGTCGATCTAGAATCCTTTATGTCGATATCCAATTTGCATCACCGTATCCTTCGATAACAAATGGATATCGATCATAATGCGATCCATAATCGCGATCAGATCTCAAATAGTGAAGTACCCTAGTCATAGCCGCCCAATGTGCATAGCTGGGTTACTAGTATACCCATCGAGCTCGCTAACAAGATATGCTAAGTCGTCTGCACTGCCATCAAGTACATTAACATGCCAATAATTCTTGAATACTCTAATTGGCAACACCTAAGCCTCTATTTTTAGATAGATGCCATCGTATCAATTGAGTTCTAGCTAGCCGAATCCCCGCATTATGAGTATTAAGAATTTTGTCCACATAATGTGCTTGACTTAACACAAGTCCATGTTGAGTTCAGATGATCTTTATTCCAAGGATCACATCACCAAACCCATATCCTTCATGTCAAACTTTGATTTCAACATGTCTTTAGTAGATTTGATCATCTTGTCATTACCGCCAACGATAAGCATATCATCAACATATAAACACAAGATTACATATCCACTATTTGTGTCTTTGACATAAACACATTTGTCGCATTCATTAATTTTGAATCCACTCTCTAGCATGGCGTGGTCAAATTTTGATGCCATTGTTCGGGAGCTTGCTTTAAGCCATATAAAGACTTAACAAGCCTACAAACTTTGTTCTCTTGTCCAGAGCCATGAAACCCTCAGTTGGTTCATGTAGATTTCTTCTTCTAAATCTCCGCTTTAGAAATGCCGTTTTCACATCCATTTGGTGAACTTCCAAATTTCTTAAAGCGGCAATAGCAAGTATTATCCTAATCGAGGTTATTCGCGTAATAAAGTAATATGTATCAAAGTAATCAAGACCTTCTCGTTGTTCAAACTTTGATAACCAATCTTGCTTTGTACTTGTCAATGGTGCCATCGGCCATCTTCTTCTTGAAGATCCATTTATAGCCTAGTGGTTTACAACCGAGGTAAATCCACGAGCTCCCAAGTATGATTTTGTAAAATAGAATCTATTTCACTTTTAATGGCTTCCTTCCATCGAGGCCCTTCAAGAAGTAACCGCTTCTCGGTATGAAGTAGGTTCGTTTTCAACCATAAAAGAAACAAAATCGGGTCCAAACGATTTCTGGTTCTTGCCCTTTGCTTCTTCTAGGTTCAACCTCTTCTTCCCGCTTTGATCTTGTCTCTCATCTTGAGATCATTATCATCTCGTTGTCTCTTATCTTGGACAACTTCTTCATCTATTCTAGATGAATTTCAGCCTTCGTTAAACAAGGAAATATAGTTTCAAAGAATGAAGCATTCCTTGATTCCATTAATGTACCCTTTTTATATCCGGATTTTTCGAATCATGTACAATGAAACGATAAGCACTGCTATTCTTAGCATATCCGATGAATATACAATCCATGATTTAGGTCCAATCTTTTGGGCCTGGGAGTTGGTATAGCTACCTTTGCTAGACACCCCACACTGTAGTACCGATAGGATGGCTTTCTTCCCATCCATAATTCATAAGGGGTCTCTTCTTTTTCCTTACGAGGTATCTTATTTAAAAGATAAGTAGCCGTTAAAATGGCTTCCCCACATGTCCCGGCTTAGACCGTAACTTATCAACATGGCATTAACCATTTCTTTCAAGGTACGGTTCTTCCTTTCGCAATACTGTTCTCGCCGAGGTGAATAGGAGCAAGGAACTCGTGTCTAATTCCATGTTTCGCACATATGTCCGCGAATGGAGACACATATTCACCTCCTCTATCACTTCCGACCACCTTGATTTTCTTACTAAGTTGATTCTCAACTTCATTTTGTATAGAACAAACTTGTCTATAGCTTCATCTTTACTTTTCAATAAGTAAACATAGCAATACTTTGTACAATCATCAATAAACGTGATAAAGTACTTATTGCCACCTTTTGTGGGTAGTGATTTCGCATCACATATGTCGCGTGTATCATATCAAGTGGTTCGGTTTTCCGCTCAACCGATTTGAAAGATGCTCTTGTAAGTTTGGCTTCAACACAAGTTTCACATTTATATTTTGAGTCAATATGGAAATTAGGTATGCAATTAAATTTAATCAAACGACGATCGAATTAAAATTTACATGTCCAAGACGCCATGCCACATATTAGAAGACTCAATCAAGTAAGCGTAAGAATTCATATTATTGATATCTTTCTTAACAACCATTACATTGAGTTTAAACATACCATTTAGGGCATATCCCTACCAACATAAACTTGATTCTTAGAAAGAACAAACTTATCGACTCAAAACAAGACGAAAACCAAACTTGTTCAACAAATTAACTGTAAACAAGATTCTTGCGAATCTGGAACATACAAGACATTAGTCAACTTGAGCTCTTTCTGATGTCATCTTCAAGATTACATCTCCTTCACCCTTGATTTCAAAGAGCTTGCGAGTTGCCCATGTACGCTTCTCCACTATCAACCGCCCGAAAGAGTGAAACATACTCTTATCAAGACACACACGACGGTAGCCCCAAGATCCACCCACCATTCCTCGTTGTTGGAACCTACCAGTTAACTTCGAGATCATGGCAATGACATCGACACCATAGCAATCATGTCCACATCTTCATTAACCATATTAGCCTGCTGGAGTCACCCGCTTGGCATCTTGCAATTAGCAAGACGGTGACTGGTCGGTCACAGTTGAAACACACCCTTGGAACTTCGCTTCACAATTGCGTTTTTAGAGCAAGGTACTCGACTTCCCTTTGCCCTTCTTGTCATTCTTTCCTTTTCCTTTGCCTTTAGCTTTGACATTGGACTTTGAAGATGACGAAACATGCTCAACCATATTTGCCTTTGCGTAATCAGCGATACGTGTTTTTCGAGCGCCTTGTTGTCCTCTTCAATACGAAGACGAACAACCAAGTCTTCAACACTCATCTCCTTTCGCTTATGCTTCGTGTAGTTCTTGAATTCTACCCACTGAGGTAACTTTTCAATAATAGCAAGAACTTGAAAAGTTTCACTCAAGGTCATTCCTCAAAGATGAATGTCATGTAGCGTAACCCGCAGATCTTGAACCCGACTTATCACATTCTTTGAATCAACCATCTTGTAATCCAAGAAACGAGCTACCACGAACTTCTTTGTACCAAGATCTCGCTTTGTACTTGCGCCCAATGACTCCCATAATTCTTTGGCGCCTTGGTCTTGCAAGACACATTGTACAAAGAATCAACCAAACCATTCGTAACATAGTTGTGACACAAAAGTCTCGAATGTTTCCATGCTTCCAAGGCTTGAATGACTGCTGATTGTGAGGATTGACCTTCCGCAGGAGGTTTCACGTTAGGTGGGTTTTCTTTAAGAACCGCGCAAGGTTCAAAGTAGTCGATAGAAAACATCTTCGTTGCCACCTCTTGAAATTCGCCCATTGAATTTCTCTCGTTTCTCAAAGATGATTAGCAACCGTGTTGGTAACTGCCGCACCGCCACGCTCACGTGAGTAATCACGTGAGGGTATTGGTGTTTGTCATCCCGAAAACAAACACAAACAACAAACAAGTCGTTGTAAATTGGTATCTACTTGTACCAGATCCGATTCAACAAAACTCTAGCTTGGTTTTGATGGATCGAGCAAATCGCTTTAATAGAAACTCTATCTTGGTTTCGTTAAACCGATAATAAACCGCTTAAAAACGTTATAGATCTGTTAGACCAAATCAGATGTAAAACTCATAAATCGAAATCGATTTCCAATGAAACTCAACAAGGTTTCGTAAAAAGCTTTATAAAACCTCATTAATTAATTAATCCGATTTTTAACAGTGTAATAAATTCGTTAAACCGAATCTGCTTTTAAGACTGGAAATCGTGTACACTTTTATTAATAATAAAATCATATTACAATTATAAAATAATGTAATGTAAAACAGAAATAAACATGCATGTAAAGGGTAGAATGAGAAGACAGACACTATAGAACGTTAATAAAATTAAAGCAAAGAAGGGACTTGTACGAGGCTCAGATTGGATACGATTCCTTTAAAAGATTCGCCGTCTGCTTCCTGTGGTACAACGATGTAGTCATTAGGCCACCGACTAAACTTACTTGCCCGAAAAATTACCGGCTGCGTGTTTCGATCGAAGGTTGCCGGAACGTAATAAAGAATGGAGTTGCGTTTTTCGTGTCCCAAAACCGAATGAGAAGATTTTATTTTATAGGCAATACCAAGCTTGGTCACCAAGCCGTAATATACCGAATAAAATTATATATGTATATCTCATTATTCCAAAACACGATATGCATATTTCATAAGACTTAAGCACAAAGTCTAAATCTATTCCTAAAATAGATTACGTAATATTCGAAATTATCCATCTACACGGTTTTATTACTTCAAAGATAAATGTGCTTCAGCAGAATCATGCATCACATAATTTGCTTCACAGATTCCGTGCATCACATAATTCGCTTGAGAATCCCATGTGCTTCAAGAGAATCACTTCACATAATTCTCAAAGAAAAGATACCCGCGTGGGTGAGATTTCTGAGTCGATTCGTGTCCGCAGGTCATGGCCTCGCATGAGTTGAAGCCTCGAACTCATTTTAGCTCGAAATCCATTTTTCGCACTTCCCACAGACGTAGGAGTGGGAGCATAACCAAACTAAAGGAATTTAATATTCAATAGTATGATTTCCTTATAAACTAGTCTCCACTTCCTCTTCTGCGCGATGCGATAGTTTAGATTTCAGATTTTGTCTTCACTTTGGTATTACGATATCTCATTCATTTCTACTCCACCTTGGACATACTTTACTCGTCATGTTCTCTCATCGAGGAGAACACAAAGCTACCAAGAAATATAAATATATATAACATATACATATATTAAATATTGTCCAAAATTTGCAAAAACTCATTTTGCAATACTCATTTTCCAACAAGTTCACAGGTAGCAAATAAATAAAGCCAACAATAGGCACCGACTATCATATATTCATATCCTTTATGATTACTGTTGACTTTCATACATAATGTTCACTTCATTCATATTGTATTCAACACACGACCTTCAGACCAAGGCAAGCATTGCAAATAAATATTTTTGGTGCAAAAGGGTAAATTTATATAAATTTAAAAATTTATATTTTTGGTAAATTTATATTAAATAAATATTTTCAGTGGAGATGTTTTGCAAATAAATATAAGTCTAATCATTAACTAAGTAAACATTTAAACTAACAATTCAACAAGTTTACACATCAAAAATTCAAAATTAACAGAAAATTCAGATGCATAACAACATTATATCAAATTCAATCACTACCACAAAATTAAATCACTTCGATCGTTCAGTTGAGCTAGTGGATTGAAACTCTTACCATTTGATGCAGATTAGCGTGTGAAATATTTAAAATAAGACTACCAGTAATATACGTTTACTTTGGGGTCTTCCAGTCTTCCTACACGAGATATTTGAAAAGTCTTCACGTAGCTCATCACCCGTGTAATACACGGGGTAGCAAAATTAATTATGAAAAACTGTTATCACTTTAACAACCTCCTCCGAATCTAAGTTAAAAAGTCCAATGTTAAGATGTAAGGTTTGTACTTTTATGAATAGTGTAAAGGATCCCATACATTGTTTACGAATAAATCTTAGACTATTTAAAAGCTAAGAAATCGAATCATTTTTTACGAATAAATCTTATCTTACTATTTATAGGCTAAGAAATCGAATTCGAGAAAACCACGTGATAATTACGGATAAACCATCTTATCCGACTTATGACATGCGGTAAGGTGGTTTATCCGATTTCTAGATTGGATGAGAAAAAATCTTTAAATGAAAATGACGAAAAATAACTATAAGCAAACTAAAAAGCGCGTTGTGTTGTTGGGTACTCTAAAATTAAATATTTTCGGTGAATCATTAATTTTATTTTATTGTTAATTTGGACAATAAATTTACCGATGGGAGGTTCGGGGTTGAAAAGACTTCCTTTTCTACGAGCAAGTTTTACAACCCTCTAGGCAGTGTACTTAATCATTGTAGTGTAGTATGGGGTAAGCCCAGGGAGTTGATTCGTTCTCTAGGGGAATAGAGATGTTAGGAAGAGATGTATGACGAGAAGGTAAGGTTGAGGGGGATTCTTTTTGGTCTTTTATATTTTTTAGAAAGCAAATTAAATATCTCGGGGTATAAGAGTGGGGGGTGGTACTTCTACCGACTTTAACAACTTTTTAATAAAAGTACTTAACTAATTAAGCTAAGAATAGATTATGTTAATGTAGGTGTGCTCTTATGATGATTAAAAATGTGTTTACTTAGATGTTCTTACTCCCTAGTTATCTCTTATTGGTCGGTTGAATTGTCACATCCTCATCTTAATTGGTGCGTTGTATTCCGCTTGGTCATGTAGGGTGCCTAATTCCCTAGTTCTATGAATCGTAACTATCCTCTAGACTATCCGGGATCGCCAAGTACCTAAGTATCTCCCTAATACTCTATTATCAACAAGCTACAACACACGCAATAAACACAACGATGGCCAAGGTGCAATCCTAAGCTTTTGCTATTTAGGACGCTCAAGCTAGCAACAATTAAAAAGAAGCCATTTTTCCTTACTCTAGCGTCTACCAATTAAGACAAGAAGCAACCTAACAATAATTAACAACTAAGTTTCATAGATCTAAGCAAACACAAGGATAATTTAGCTACTCGTGGTAAACAAGTAAGCATACACACATACAATTAAACATGGGTAGACATAATGATAATATGGATTAACAAACTTATATTATGATGTAAATAAGGGTATGGAACCCTAAAATAATGTCCAAGTCGGACTACAACCGAATTAGGTTTGCTCTCCAAAGTTCTACCTCCGTAAATGCGTAAAAAACGAATTTATATATAGATTTACAAATGCGACGGCCACTTTTTGCTAGTGACGCCGTCAGTCGCCGTCATTAGGGTTTCGCTTGGACAAGTCATCGCTAGACGGCCGCTTGATAAGTGCGACGCCGCGGCCTTCACGAGGGACGCCGTCTCGAGATTGGTTCTCGGGCGTGCGGTGTGGAAAATAAGGAGACGTCTTCCGAGTTTAGGCGTGACGCCGTCAGGTTGTAGAACCAAAATTTTACTTAAGTCGTCGCGTGTAATTTGATCAAAATCTTCAACAAGTGACGGCGTCTCCCTTTGAAATGTGACGCCGTCAGGCTTTAAAATCTGCTTGAGTCTTAACTTTATCGTTTCCTTCATGTTTTCGCTCCTTTTCATCCAAATATGCTTGATTCCAACATTTTGCTTCCAAAAGACCTAAAATGTGAAAATGAACTATTTTAAGTAGTAATGGATATAAAATATGTCGATTTAGGGCTTAAATGACCCCTAAAAACGTATGTTTTAAATCCTTATCAAATATCTCTACACTTGGAATTTGCTTGTCCTCAAGAAAATGTGCTTTTAGCCAATCAATTTATAAGTTAGGGGGCATGAAGCAATAGTTTAAAATAGTTTACAATAAGTACACGTGCCACAATAGTCATAACAAGCACGAAAATTATATGCTAGCACCTCACAATTGGTGTTTGGATTCTCTCATCTCTCGGGTTTATATGAAATATAATATGAATGGAAATGGAAGATAAACACTCATTACCTGTCATAGTACATAGATTACCATAGGCTTGAGAATAGATCAAACCTCCACCGCTTTAGCGTAAGCACCTAGTAATAACTATCTAAGAGGTCTTTACAAAGGGTTGTAACGTTAGGCTTAGGGTAGGGATATAAAGGGTTTTGTTGGATAGGGGATATTTAGTGGTGGCAAGTGATTTCGGATTAAAAAATCAATAATAAGAAGTTGTGTAGCATATGGGTAACTCAAACGTGTTAGGTTTGAGCACCGAGATCGTTCCGAACGAGGGTTGAATGGAATTTCCAACTCACGTCTCAATAATCGGGATTCGAATGAGAAAAGGGAATAATAGTGATATATTCTAAACTACGGGATAAGGAAAGTAAATGGAACATATAATCTACGGAAATCCTAAGAATAAAGGCAAACTATGCTATTCTACACTAAAACACAAAACTAAATAAAACGAAACGCTAATAAAATGCAAGAACGACTAATCTAACTCCTAAAATAACCTAAACTTACTTTTACGCTAAAATGATATAAGAAAACTAATTATGAATTAAAACTATTTTTAGGAATTTTCTTGAATTTATTATAATTAAAAACTAATTATTAACTAATAAAATGAACTAATTATCTAAAAATTATGAAAGAGAGAAGGAAAAATATGGAATTACTTTATAAAAATCTAAAATATCATAAAAGACTTTTCAAAACTATTTTTGTAATTTTCGATTAATTTTCTATTTTCTATGAATTTAATTCTATTTTAATCTAAATTAATATATGAAAAATACAAAATAAAAGGGAAAAATAAGGAAAAATATTTTTATGCTTTTATATTTATCTTAATCTATTAAAATTGAAAACTATTTTTGGAACTTTTCTCAATTAAATGCAATAAAAGCTATTTTAAAATGATTAAAAACTATTTTTATTTAAGAAAATACCAAACAAAGGTCTAAAAATTATGAAAATTTCAGGAAATCCTAAAACATTATTCTAAAGCAGAGAAAATGTAAAACTAGGGCCTAAGTGGGGAATCTAAGGGCGCTATGTAAATGGATATGAAATAAGTCTTTAGAAATTAAGCTAATAAGCACTATACTACTCCAACCGATTACATAAGCTAAGGTAAGCTAAAAATACTCTAAGGCAACTGATAAAAGCTAATCTAATCACCTAAATAAGCATCACCCAAAAATTAAGCCAAACTGCTCCTTTACGCAAATAAGCAAACTACCCCTACTGTTTGAGCAGTTTAAACTGCTTAACCAATAAGCTACCCTGAAAACAAAGAGTGTGGATCTGTAGACCACCTAGCAGAGATACTATATCCTAAGTTACAGCTATAATGGACAAGTATTGAAGCAAAGGAGATCAAATCAAAAACTGCTAAAAGTGGACAGGGCTGCTGAGAACAGAAACAGATTAACAGGTCTGATGTTTGAGCTAATCTATAAGCTAATCAGACAAGCTTAAGCTAAAAACAGATATTGGGTCATGAAGACCACCTGGAAAACTACAAATGTGCCAAATCACAGACCCTAACTAGCTAAAATAAAGGCTATGCATTAGCTGCAAGTTCTGCACAAAATGGCTATAAGACCTGGTCTGACTTTTGAAGAACAATGACTAGTTTGACCAAAATGAAATTCAGAAGCAAATCAAGGATTGAATAAGATGAGATAAGTCAGAATGAACTTTAGCAAGCTACATCTACGATTCTAGACCTATGTGCAATGATGATGTAAACTGCTTCTAACAAGAATGCTAACAAGAATAGATTCAAAACAATTTTGACTAAGAGCTCAAATAACAATGAACGTAAGACGATATTGTGCGTGATAATTAAAACTCAGCCTAAAGCAATTTAACTACTCCCATAAGCAAACCTCTATCATAGTTAAAATAAGCTATCCAAACACTCCTTCAAACCGCCAATACTTAATCTAAATATCGAAAATCAATGAAACTATCACTCAACTTAATCCAACTACTCAAATTACTTTTAAACTCATCATTAAAACATTCTTAAAAGCAGATTTAAGTCCGTAAATGATTGACTTCAAAATTGACTTTTGTTGACCATTTATGTAAACCGAATTGAACAAAATGAAAACATTAAACAAGCTCACATAAGCTTTGTGAAGCTTATGAGAGCTTAAACAAACAGTACTAAAGCTAATAACACAGTAACACTGAATTATGAAATTTAAATGATAAGTAATAAAATTGAAAAGGAACAATTCATTAACTAATTTGAGAATTCAAAAACTGAAATTACAAGAAGCTACTTAACTAATTAGAGTGACAGAAAATGAATGGTCAAAGCCTTCTAATACATGAAAAACTGGACAAAGAGCTCTAATGTGACTAAAAGGGTATATATAGCTCGAGCTGAGGCTTTGGGAAGGTTCTGGGTCTTCATTCTCAGCCTTTGATCTTCTCTTGTGTCATCTAATCTAATCTCAACCATTGGATTAAATGGGTGATGTGTTTCGGCCAATCACAAGCTCTCAAATGTCCACCTTGGCAATCCTTGACAAGTCAATGATTATCTAGAAGGTTTGGGGAGAGATTCTTAGTACCAAGTAGTATGTTTGGGATAGGTGAATTGGTGATGAAAAAGTGTACGGTGTGTTTGGGATTTGGAGAAGAAGCACGTAAAAGGGCGCGTTTGGTTTAAGTTGGGTTTTTATAATTATTTGACCGAGATAGTGGGTTTTGACCGGTATAAGAAAACGGGTAAGGTGGGTTTCGGGTTAGATTGGATAGTATTGGACGGGTGAAATGGTTTAGCCAAGTGTTGGATTGGATCAAGGATTTGATTTTGGGCTGTATATTAGTGGATTTGGATAATGTGATTTTGTTAACTTGGATTGAATAGATAAAAGGCGTAACCATAGGGACCATTGTTGTATTTTCGAATTTCCAAGGACCAAACATGTGAATCAAATATCTTCAAGGACCATACTTGTCATTCTTCAATTAAACCAAGGGCTAATTTGCAAATTCAAACTTGAGGCCATTTCAGAAAATTCTCAATGATGATCCCGAACTCCGTAAAATGAACTTTTGAGCATCAAAATCCTCGAAATAGCATCCCAAGATCGCTTTTGCACACTTCTCTCTCGTGCTCGGTTTTCTTGGTTTTGGCTTCTTTTTGTGTGTTTAACATATCCGTACTGCACAAGCATAAACTCAAGAAAACCACAAATATTAGCAATAAACGGCCTTTCTTGGTTATTTTGGGTCATTGATAAAGAAAAGGTATGTGTTTTAGCACATACCAAAATACCCTGACGAAACCATTGTCGTGTCCTCACGCAATGCAATCAACTCACGCTTCTAAAACCAAGGATTTCAATCTCTTTCTACTAAACCTATGAAGAAGTAGCAAAGATTCCTCAAAAGAGATTAAGAAACCCTAATTCCAAAAACGCCTGCTTACCTTTTAATTCACATATATAGATATTACGATTACACATTCGATTATGGATGACGGTTTGTTGAACTTTCATGTCGATCAATAACTCAAACATTTTTCAAACGACACGTTAGGATCACGGAGTAGAAAACACAACACAGCTGAAGTGACCATACGGATAGAATACATCGTCCCGATTTTCACAAGTCCCAAACTAAGCGTAAAACCGAAATCATTGTTACATATGACTCTAGATGCTAACACTACCCATGGAAGTTACTTGTGTAATTACCTTTTGTTCCCATTTTCCTATTTCCTCTAGATTTTTATTTTTGTGAGAAATGAATTTCTTCAAGTTCTCGCTTCGATAACTTTTATTCCGATAAAGATATAAAGCTAAGTCGATAATTAGTTATCCGCCTTCTCTCAAGAACCATTGTCGTAAAAATGAGGTCCACATCAAGGAATTATTATTACTAACTTTTGACTTTTTCAATTTTCATTTTCAACATCATTTTCCATCATTTTTTTTTTTTTTTTTTTTTTTTTTTTTTTTTTATATTGCACTTATACCTTTACTTATATGAGCCGTGAACCACGGAGCTTCACGGGGTAATTCCAAGACTATAGGCTTCATGAAATGAGGATCCCTACCTAGGCTAAGACCTCATTCAATCCCGCTAAAGATCCAAGGGTCCGATCTCGACACCGCATGACTCACAACTTTACTTATTACATATCACATATCACTTATTGCTTAATTATTTATTTATTACGGATCCCCGATGTGTACCCAATTTTTAAAACAAATATTCTTTTAAGAAGATAAAGAACTAACTATCGCCAAAAACTCGACATCTCTAATTATTTATTAGATGATATGGGTGAAACAATTTTGTGGGAACAAAAAGCCATAAGTACCTTCATGGGCTCTAAAGAGAACCAACTACTCCACGCTTAGCATCTAAACTCATAAGTAACTCTATCATTTCTCGATCTCGCAAATTTAAAATCCCAAATAATGAGATCCGCAGATGCTTAGCCGATAATTTTTAGATTATCTATGGTTAAGGAACAAGCTAGGGCTCAACACGCCCGTCAAGTCGTAATTCTATTCCTACTCTCACCAATGAAAGTCAATCAAGGTGTCAAAACATATATTATCTTAGCAAATGTTTCGCCTAATGAAATCAAGCTATGCATATTTAAAGTCACTCAGGAAACTTGCAAACTCTTGGCCTTGTGAGCTAGAATTCGCATTTTATAGCTTCTAATCTAAGAGACTAGCAAAACTTTTCAATCAAAAAGACTTAACAAAAGCTTTCTAAAAATTTTAAATTTTCTCATTTTTGCACAATTTTTTTCAATTTCTAAGGAAAAACGGGGTTACGAGAGAAACACGACAGAAATAAGCAAGTGCGGTCAAATCAAATCGAAGATTACCCTACCCCAGACTAGAACGAAACATTGTCCTCAATGTTTAAAGCAAGGGTATCACGAAAATCTAAAAGCCGTTTATAAAGTATGCTAGAAGATAAACGTTAGTCGATAAGATTAGGATATCGGATTTCCAAGATCGATCATGAGACTCGAGTGGAGAAAAGACAAACTTCGAGCACGAGAGTCTTCATATCGGGAACATCCTAAACACATCATCACAAACAACCAAACACGAGAAATCAAGAGGCGCACCCTTCACGCCACTTATTAGAAAAAGGATAGAGAATAGAAGGATAAGCATGGGGTGCCTCCCACGAAGCGCCATCGTGTTTTCTTCAACGAGTCGCTAGCCCGACTCGTCCCCGAATTCATTTGTCCTTGGGGAAGAAAGTGGTAGAGATACCGGGGTCAAAACGGTGTCCTCATTCCCAAGGAATGAGACCGGGTGGGTTGGAGGAAAGAAAATGGGTGGATAAGGTATATTATGAAAGAATGATCCATCATCCGCGGTTTAGCGGGTGGACGAAGGAATGACGGATCAAAGAGAAAAACTCCAAAGAAGACGGGAGCTTAAGGTAAAAGATAAGAGGTGTAGGCTCAATCATGAAGGCATCCAACGGAGGATCCTTATCACAGAAAACTTTTTCAACAAAGAACTCATCAATGCATATCCCGGGTTTAAAGATTTTGTCTTCACATGTCGGCTCAACGGGATACATGATGGTGGACTCATGAGAGAGAGGAGAGTCGAGCAGACCATCAAGAAACATCATATCCCCCTCGGGATCATTCATAACAACATCCTCAATACCCGGTGGTATCAAGTCATCAAGAGCAAGAAATGAGTCGGCTTCCTCAATGATTGGGTCATTTGTCGGAGTATCGGAAATCTCGTTCAAAACTTTACTCATATCAACATCGAAATAGAATCGCTCAAGAATCGGAGGATAAACATCATCAATAGTGGGATTGCCACTAATCTCTTCATCAACTCGGAAAGTCTCAAGCTCGGGCGAGAAATCACTATCTTTAACGGAGATAGGATGCGAACTTGAATTATCGTTAAGTGCTTCAATTTTGGAAATGAGAAGATAAACTCTCGACAATGTTTCACGAATGTCGATCCTCGATCTCAATATCATCGAGCTCAATCTCTTCTTCTTCCGCTCGGGCTTAGAAGGTAAATCGTCGACAAAATCGATGTCTCCATAAGAATCATCATCGAATCGAATCGGAGAACATCTCAACATGATCGTTTGAAATATCAAGAGAAGGCTCATCACAAATATCAACAACCCCAGACTCAAGAGAGTCAACGGGTTCAACAATGTTTGAAGCAATATGATCATCGACCTCTTCCAAAAGAACGTTACTTCTCTCAACCGGCGTGAGTGAAGGGGAAGGGTCGGAAATGAAAGGCTCATGAATGAGAGAGGGATAAGAATCCGGAGGTGGGACAAGTGGTGTGCTCTTAGAGCTAGCAAGTTCCACCACTCCGCTGTGGTCTCCTGTTCTTCTGCTTAGAAATCGCTTTAAGCTCATAAGTTCGCTCGCTTTGTTGTAACTCAACGGACTCGTAACGGTGAATCGTGAAAGATAAGGATCGATTCTAGAATTCTTCGGATTAGAGTCGAGAGTACAAACGGGAATCACCTCGGGTTCGAAATATGTTCCATCTCCTCACGGAGAGGAGTAGGAATCGAGGATTCTTTATACTTATCATTCATTTTCGATATTTTGACAAGGCTTGAAGTCTTTCAAGTTCGTGATTTAAAGCATTTAGTTCAAAAAATCGTATCCGTGACCCTCGGTGGGTTCTTCGGTAGCTCGAAATAGTGTGATCATCTTCCGTAACTTGAACGGGTTCTTCATTAATACTTTGTTGATATTGACTCATGAAAGTTATTAACATGCATTCCATTGCACCGATGTTGCTCGAAACGTCGACAATCCATGAAAAATCGTTCACGACGCCCCGGTGGGTTCTTCAATTATGGAATCATAATTCTCAATCGGATTGGGTTCTTCATAATTAGAATGTATCTCGGCATACACCGTAAACAACGATAATCATTCGACGATCTACCATATCTCCACACCCATAACAATAATATGGATCAAACGAAGATATCTCGGTGTGGAGGGTAGTCGGAAAAATTCAAGATTAGTGAAAGCATTGGGGCACATATGATTATAACATCGATAATCATATCCCAAACGTGAATTACAACACCGATGTAAATAGTCGAAGGAGTCCATAAGAATCAAATATAAGAGGGATAAGAGGTAAGAATTATCGAATCGTGAGGGCAAAGAAGAATATTTTGGGTTTTAGAAAACATATTTTGAAAAGGAAAATCTTTTGGGTTTTATAAAAGGGATATGTACAAATATCAACGATAACTTCACGAGGAAGGATCTTCAAATGCACACGATACGAGACGGAATACGAAACTCACTACAAGCCCTCCCGGAATAGCGCCAAAAATTGATTTGGATTAAAAATCAATAATAAGAAGTTGTGTAGCATATGGGTAACTCAAACGTGTTAGGTTTGAGCACCGAGATCGTTCGAACGAGGTTGAATGGAATTTCCAACTCACGCCTCAATAATCGGATTCGAATGAGAAAAGGAATAATAGTGATATATTCTAAACTACGGATAAGGAAAGTAAATGGAACATATAATCTACGGAAATCCTAAGAATAAAGGCAAACTATGCTATTCTACACTAAAACACAAAAATGGAAATAAAACGAAACGCGAATAAAATGCAAGAACGACTAATCTAACTCCTAAAAATAACCTAAACTTACTTTTACGCTAAAAATGATATAAGAAAACTAATTATGAATTAAAACTATTTTTTTAGGAATTTTCTTGAATTTATTATAATTAAAAACTAATTATTAACTAATAAAAATGAACTAATTATCTAAAAATTATGAAAGAGAGAAGGAAAAAATATGGAATTACTTTCTAAAAATCTAAAATATCATAAAAGACTTTTCAAAACTATTTTTGTAATTTTCAGATTAATTTTCTATTTTCTATGAATTTAATTCTATTTTAATCTAAATTAATATATGAAAAATACAAAATAAAAGGGGAAAAATAAGGAAAAATATTTTTTATGCTTTTTATATTTATCTTAATCTATTAAAATTGAAAAACTATTTTTTGGAACTTTTTCTCAATTAAATGCAATAAAAGCTATTTTAAAATGATTAAAAACTATTTTTATTTAAGAAAAATACCAAACAGTGTCTAAAAATTATGAAAATTTCAGGGAAATCCTAAAACATTATTCTAAAGCAGAGAAAAATGTAAAAACTAGGGCCTAAGTGGGGAATCTAAGGGCTGCTATGTAAATGGATATGAAATAAGTGCTAGAAATTAAGCTAATAAGCACTATACTACTCCAACTGATTACATAAGCTAAGGTAAGCTAAAAATACTCTAAGGCAACTGATAAAAGCTAATCTAATCACCTAAATAAGCATCACCCAAAATTAAGCCAAACCGCCTTTTTACGCAAATAAGCAAACTACCCTCATTGTTTGAGCAGTTTAAACTGCTTAACCAATAAGCTACCACGAAACAAAGAGTGTGGATCTCAGAGACCACCCAGCGTAGATACTATATCCTAAGTTACAGCTATAATGGACAAGTATTGAAGCAAAGGAGATCAAATCAAAAACTGCTAAAAGTGGATGACGAGAATGTAAATGAGAAGCAGTTAACAGTCCGATGTTTGAGCTAATCTATAAGCTAATCAGACAAGCTTAAGCTAAAAACAGATATTGGGTCATGAAGACCACCTGGAAAACTACAAATGTGCCAAATCACAGACCCTAACTAGCTAAAATAAAGGCTATGCATTAGCTGCAAGTTCTGCACAAAATGGCTATAAGACCTGGTCTGACTTTTGAAGAACAATGACTAGTTTGACCAAAATGAAATTCGAAGCAAATCAAGGATTGAATAAGATGAGATAAGTCAGAATGAACTTTAGCAAGCTACATCTACGATTCTAGACCTATGTGCAATGATGATGTAAACTGCTTCTAACAAGAATGCTAACAAGAATAGATTCAAAACAATTTTGACTAAGAGCTCAAATAACGAAGAACGTAAAGATGATATTGTGCGAGATAATTAAAACTCAGCCTAAAGCAATTTAACTACTCCCATAAGCAAACCTCTATCATAGTTAAAATAAGCTATCCAAACACCCTTCAAACCGCCAATACTTAATCTAAATATCGAAAATCAATGAAACTATCACTCAACTTAATCCAACTACTCAAATTACTTTTAAACTCATCATTAAAACATTCTTAAAACAGATTTAAGTCCGTAAATGCATTGACTTCAAAATTGACTTTTGTTGACCATTTATGTAAAACCGGAATTGAACAAAATGAAAACATTAAACAAGCTCACATAAGCTTTGTGAAGCTTATGAGAGCTTAAACAAACAAGACTAAAGCTAATAACACAAGAATCCTTCGAATTATGAAATTTAAATGATAAGTAATAAAATTGAAAAGGAACAATTCATTAACTAATTTGAGAATTCAAAACCGAAATTACAAGAAGCTACTTAACTAATTAGAGTGATGTAAAATGAATGGTCAAAGCCTTCTAATACATGAAAAAGCGGACAAAGAGCTCTAATGTGACTAAAAGGGTATATATAGCTCGAAATGAGGCTTTGGGAAGGTTCGGGTCTTCATTCTCACTTTTTGATCTTCTCTTGTGTCATCTAATCTAATCTCAACCATTGGATTAAATGGGTGATGTGTTTCGCCAATCACAAGCTCTCAAATGTCCACCTTGGCAATCCTTGACAAGTCAATGATTATCTAGAAGGTTTGGGGAGAGATTCTTAGTACCAAGTAGTATGTTTGGGATAGGTGAATTGGTGATGAAAAAGTGTACGGTGTGTTTGGGATTTGGAGAAGCAAGCACGTAAAAAGGGCGCTTGGTTTAAGTTGGGTTTTTATAATTATTTGACCGAGATAGTGGGTTTTGACCGGGTATAAGAAAACGGGTAAGGTGGGTTTCGGGTTAGATTGGATAGTATTGACGGGTGAAATGGTTTAGCCAAGTGTTGGATTGGATCAAGGATTTGATTTTGGGCCCCGTATATTAGTGGATTTGGATAATGTGATTTTGTTAACTTGGATTGAATAGATAAAAGGCGAGTAACCATAGGGACCATTGTTGTATTTTCGAATTTCAAGGACCAAACATGTGAATCAAATATCTTCAAGGACCATACTTGTCATTCTTCAATTAAACCAAGGGCTAATTTGCAAATTCCAAACTTCGGCCATTTCAGAAAATTCTCAATGATGATCCCGAACTCAGTAAAATGAACTTTTGAGCATCAAAATCCACGAAATAGCATCCCAAGATCGCCTTTTGCACACTTCTCTCTCGTGCTCGGTTTTCTTGGTTTGGCTTCTTTTGTGTGTTTAACATATCCGTACTGCACAAGCATAAACTCAAGAAAACCACAAATATTAGCAATAAACGGCCTTTCTTGGTTATTTTGGGTCGGTTTGATAAAGAAAAGGTATGTGTTTTAGCACATACCAAGAAGTCAAAAATCTTATGTTACAAGAATGTAAAGCGTGGCGTTGCTAAGCCAATACTCGACTCACTAACACTAAACAACTTGAAACAAAATACAAACATAAACTTAAACTTTAAAAACATAAACATAAAGATAGATGCAGAATGGTAGCCCGTTTTTTTTTTTTTTTTTTTGACAACTCTTTTTCTCTTTTTTTTTCCATACCTTTTTATTCTACCATCCTCTACGATAACATCAAAATGAAGGGATTTATATGAGCATCCCGACACTTATTTTTATTTAACTAACACTAACCGACCCGATTTGAAAAGATCAAAACACTTGGAGTATTTAATTACGTAGACAAAGGAAATTTGAATTTATCATTCTTTCTCGTTACTCCATAAAAAACATTACTTTAACCCATGAGTCCCAATCGTCCTAAAACTGTATACAAATGATATGACTCGACTTAGCAACCATGCAAGCAACTAGATAATTGAACTAAGGGTTTAATAATGATAACAATAATGCACTAAAGATGAGTGCATACAAGGTAGGCTAAGGCGATTTGGGTGTAACATTTGGGGGTGGATTATAAACAATGCTCTTCATTGATATTCCGGAAAACCGAAACATCACGAGAACCGCGAAAAGGATAGGCATTGAGGGGTTAACTAGGGGTATCGTGTACTAAATATGAGTACATCGCAAGAGTGTGGGGAAAATTACTCAACCGATGTGGATGACGTAATTAAATTACAGGTTTCAAATGGATGATTTTGACGGATTCAAATTTAGATTTTTCTTGGTTGCCCAAAGATATGGATTCTAGTTTAAAACAATTCATGCAACCTTGAATTATTTCACACTCAACTGCTTTTCCAAGATGGTTTTGAGATGACTTAACATTATCTTAACTAAGAATATCTCATCTTCAAGGTGGTTATTAGGGCTAGTTGTCATTTAAAAACTGATAATGTACCCCTTTAGCTATGCAACGTAATAGAGTATTCAAGGTTTTGATACGTTTAGGGAAATCTCACTTTTATGCAATAAAAGCTCGTTTGATACGACTTGTATTTGATTTAAACTAAAACTTCTCATCTTCAAGATAGTTATTAGGAATAGTTATCACCTAAAAGATGATAATGGACACCTTTAACTAGGCAACGTAATAGAGAGTTTGAAGTTTTGTCATTTATCAAGAAATCTCACGCTTGTGCAGTTAACTTTTCTTTGCAAATTTTTTCTACACAAGTTATCTAGTATATACTAGATTACTTAAGTTTGAATTAAAACGTTGATACTTTTTCCCAAAACTTTCAAAGACGGTTAGATGAACGATATTTAAAGCATGAGCACATAAAACAACGCTCAATCTTAACCTAAAATTCTTTGAAAAGTATCATTCAAAACAACCTTTTGGTGAGGAAAACAAAAAGCAGATAGAGAATTAAACGCATGTTAAAAGAAAAGAGAGCATTCACTTATGTTTAAAAGCAAGAAATCAAAATAAAAAATCATGAAAAGAAATATGATCGAAAAAGAAATGCGAGCATAAAAAATGTAGACAGTGAAAAATAAATAAATTTATCCAAATACTTACACTTTTCATATCAATTTCGTAATCACATTTCACATATGGCTCAAGAACACGACCAACCACAAAACATCCGGGAAGAAGTTCCAAGAACTCATGTTCCTACAAATGAAGAAATTCTCCGGTGGTGAATTCCTCAGAATTGGTGAATATAATCATTAGTTCATATATGAGAAATTTTCGTGTGATCATCCAATTATCCCTGAAATACTCTGAAACCATCCATTTTATCATGCCTTATCATCATCAGACTCCACAGCTCCAATGATCTACATACAAAAATTTTGGCGTCATCTTGTGCTCCTTGATGAAATTAAGTCGGATACTCTTCAAACAACCGTTAAGACACCAGAAATCAATCTGACGTCAGAAGATCTTCGAACTGCACTCAGTCTTCCAGCTGCAAATAATGGCAATTATGAAACATATAAAGAGCCACCAAATGCCAAAGAGCTGATGGATTTATTTATTGAGCTGGGATACGACAAAGATCAAGAAGAACTTCAAAGATTATCAGCATTCAAGAGGAAATATCTTCCCACAAGATGGGCTACGCTTTTCTCAATCTTAAACCGTTGCATTACGAGGAACGAAATAGGGATGGATCGAGGCACTAACACATCGTATCAAATTCTATATGGTATTGTCAACCAACGCTACTTGATTATGCTAAGATGATATGGGTTGATGTAGTAGATCATGTCAAGCTTAAGAATCATTTAACATAAGCAGACTTAACTATCTACCCATTACTAACTTTGTTCCGCCGGACTTAACATTATTAGTCTTGCGGACTTAACTAACAGAATTAATACTAAGCAGACTTAAACAATCTTAAATCTGTTTTACAAAATATAATTCCCTACAATCCTCCCCTAACTTGATCTTCACTTGTGACCTTCAAGTTCTTTGTACTCTTTGAGGATCTTGGAATTATCTTTGAGCTGCATCTTTGAATATTCTTCATTGTGTGATCTGTGCAGCATCCAATCTTCAAAATATCAGCACTCCATAATCTTTTCTGTAATTATGACTGCATGTACACCAATTCATAAAAGTTTCATGCTATTCTCTTCACATCCAGGTGTGTTAACTCTCGTGAGAGGTGAATCATAGAAAACGTAATGGCTTTGATGTCTCTTTACCAATTAGCCATTACTATTGGAGTAGCCAATGTTACGGTATGTAAAACCATGGTACATTGATAACAATCGATTTTAGCAAACCAACGACTATCAACGATTTGATTAATCTTTACCAAAATCCGTTTGCTTTTGGACTAGTCATGGTTTTCCACTGCGTTTACCACAAGGCATGAACTTGTAAGCTAGCCAACTCTTCATCAACACTGATATGGTGAGTTGAATACCATACAATTTTTGGGAAATTGTCAGCAATAAACGGATTTGAGATATCTTTACCAGAGTCGTTTTATCATGGATTAGTCAGTCCTTATGTGGGTTAGACATGGTGGACTGATAACCATTTGTTGTGTTAGTGCAGAGCACCTTCACCAATTTAAACCATCTAAAAAACCATTTATACTTATATCAACTTATTAAAATAAACTCAACAGCATTTAGAAAATTCTTTCAAACACTTTAAAATTCATTGTTGTTGAGCTTTTGATTCAATTAATTTCAAAAGCTGATAACAAACATCATCTTTTCTTTCACCTAGCAACTTCTTGTCAAGCATTGCCTTGCAGATCTTGTTTGGAAGTGGATAATCCACTTCTGTTAGCACATAAATAATTAAATTTTCTAATTCCAAACAATGAACCAGACAAGTATGGAAATATCTCCATCTGATCACTTTTTCTTGACTTGCCAGCTTCCACATCTCATTATCAGCATCTGGTGCCTCAAACATTGTCTTCAAATCTCCCAGAGGACCCTTTCATACTCCTCTTCAGGCCTCTTGTCACCATGCTTTTACATTAGGAGCTGGTACATTGTCTTCAAATCATCCCTGGACACATCACTTAACAAAGCAGAAATTTTACATATATAGTGTCGATAAATTTATCTTACAAATTGGTAAACTCCACTTGCTCTAGTTTTGATGATTTGGACCTTAACTATCTTAATTGCGGTCTTTGGACCTTCGTGAATGGAGCCCATAGTGAATTCTTCAGATGAAGGTTCATCAACCTTGTGTTCCATGTAGCTTACACTTCTCTTTAGCCTCGTATTGTCCTTCTTCTTTCTGAGTTCTTTGTTGGACTTTCTTCTAGTCCACTTAAGCACGGTTTTGAGACTTCAACTTCCTCCTCTTTCTTCACAATCTTTGGCTTATTAGCAACTTCTTCTTTTGCAGTCTTTTCACCCTCTGCAACTTTTGCTTATTGGCTTCGATGAGTGTGTAAATACTCATCATTTTGGTCAATCTGAATCAGCAAAACACTTAAAATGCTCGAAATGCATCAAAATACCGAAAATATCTCAAAATTGCATTTTATATGTTTCGGATGCAAAATGTTTAAAATCGAGATGAAAAATGAGCTAAGTTTGCATAATTGGCGATTCAGTCCCCAAGTTTCAAAAGTTGTCGAAAATAGTCCCGAGCACTTAATTTAAAAGTAAAATCACCAAAGGTCCTTTTAAAATCATAACTTGTCATAATTAGTCCTTTGGTGAAAAATGTCAAAGTTTTGAGAAATTACAAGTTTGGTCCTTGAGTTTCAAAATTGGCAAAAATGGTCCTTGGAAATTTGAAAATGTGTATTTTGGTCCTTGCACTATTGAAACTTGTCACTTTTGGTCCCTTGAAACAACTTTGATAAATTGGCGACTTTGGTCCTTGTATTTTCGAAAATGGCAAAACAAGTCCTTGTATTAATTCAAACCTTTTGCCCTTGTCATAACCAATTGGACCCTGCCATTTACCCAATGTGACCCCTGCCATATTCACCTTTTGACCCCCTTTATAATATTAACCCCGGTCAAATCCCAAGTTAAACATATCACCCCCCTTTTCCCTCTCTTTTCTTCTTCCCCACCTGCTTCACCTGCAATCCCAGTTTCTCCCATCAATCCAGCTCACCTTCACCTTTCCTTGTTCCCCCCACCTCAACAACCTTCCAAAATGCATTAAATGCATCCCTCCCCCTAACACTCAAACCCCAACTGGCAAAAACATTTTGGCGCCAAAATATCATCAACGGCCAAAATTGCCTCAACTGATCCAATGGCTAAAAAGAATGGTGGGAAGTGCTCAGAACAAGTGGGGAAGATGTTTTGCATATAAAAAGAGGAAGAAGAAAGAGAGTTAGAGAGTAGTTAGTTTTTAGTTTTAGTTTAGTAATGTCGATAAGTTAATTTCTTTAATTTCAATGTAACGATTAGCTTTCAAGTGTTGAATTAAGTGATAACGATGTGTTTTAAACCTCTTAATCCTTTATTTCGTGTTAAGTCCATTTTCGTTTATGCAAGTTTCTTTGTGAAAACCTCAATTCCATTTGATGTTATTAAAAGTTGTTGTTTGTTGGTTGTTTAAACTCATTTAAGTCATTAATAAGCTTTTATAAGTTTACTAATCATTAAAATCAGTTTTAGCTTAAGTCTACTAAAAATCTCAAAAATACTAAAAAATAGCTCATAAATCAAAAAGCAAGAAAGGAAGAAGAAGCATGTTGAAGCAAAGCGCTTATTGGATGATTATGGTTTAGTACCTCGGGAGGTGTTAGGATGGTTAATTGTCAATGGTCCACAGTTTCCACCACTGATCACTTGTAGCTCTACTTCACTTTTAAGCTTAAAAATGTAGGCTAGTTCAATCTCTGTTTATGTTTGTGTTTTTATGCTTTTAGAAGCTTATTACATCATATTACAACCTTGTAATTCAGGTTTAGAATCTTAATCGGTGGAATCCTTTAAAAGTTAAAGGTGCCCATATTAAAGTGTGTTTGGTTCATTGCACAAACTGTGTTTGAGGTTAGTTTTAGGGATAAGCTCATTTGATAAAGTCTCTTTTAGGTATATTAGAGTAAATTCACCATTACTTTGTACTCTAGAACTCAAATAGTCAAATCACCATATAATCTGTCTTAACTTCTTAGCTGTTGGAATTTTGTAAAGCAAAACTTGTTTTGTGTTTAGAATTCATAGAACTAGCTTGCATTAGTTTCATTTCATCTTAATACATCAATATCAGTCCACAAATTGGTTTTAAAGTTCACAAAAGTCAAAGTATCAAAATCATCAAAAGTCAAAATGAAAATCTCGGTTTCACCCAACTGGGGTGATTTTTCATGGGTTGATTTTTAATAAATCGAGTGAAACTTGGGGTTTTCCTAGTTCAATTGGTCTAGTTACTTATTATGATTTTATTGAATTTTAGAAATTTTCTACAAGCTCCAAATCGACTTGTCAAGCAGGGCTTATCTCGCTTGTTCACAAACTCGATGAATCTTGAGTTTTCTCGATTTGTCTTGGGGCTTGTCACAAGCTCGGTTTAGCTTATCCGGTTCTCATTTTGGTTTATAAGCACCTAGCCAGGTCTTCTTTAAGTTTCAACCATTTTTTAGTTTGACTTATTAGGTAGCTTGTGCTTTAGCTTAAAAGTAGTAGCATCACACCGATTTTGGCACTTTATCTCATAACATCAAATCTTTAATTTGTATTTTAGAGGTTTAGGATAGTTGTGTTTTGTTGCTTTTGAGTAGTTATAGCTTATTATAGCTTCTGTGTTCATTTGGTGGTCTTTGCCTCTTTGGTGTTCATTTGGTTATTCCAAGTGCTTATTTATAAGCACTTATCTTTGCAGTTTCATTTTCCTACACTTAAACCACTGTTTTCATATTTTTTTTAGATTCATAATATTAATTTAGACTTTTCTTGAATTTTTCAGATTTTTCTAGGTCAGTTTGCTATTTTTCTTTATTTAAAAACAGTTTTTAAGTCATTTTAATTAGCTTTTAATACAATTAAATCGAAAACTTCAAAAAATAAGTTTTCATTTTCCTAGGTTAAGATAAATATAAAAAGTCAAAAAATATTTTCCAGTTTTTCTTAGTTAAATTTGTATTTTAAGCAATTTAAGTAGTTTTAAATAGTTTTTAATTCATAGAAAATACAAAATAATCGAAAAATATAAAATTAGTTTTGAAAATTCTCTTTAGTTATTTTAGATTTTTCTAAGTCATAATTTCATTTTCTAGCTTTATTTCATATTTTCTTTTATTTTAGTCTATTATTAAATAGTTAAAATAGTTTTTAATTAATAATAATTAGATAAATAGTTATAAAAATAATTTTCTTTTTCTCAAAATTTTCTTGCATCATTAGGTTTGTAAAATGTCATTTTATATTTTTAGGATTAATATTGCTTGAGTTTCACATTTTCTTTTTGTACGTTACGTAGTTTTAATTTAAATTTGTAAAGAAAAATCAAGAAAACATCATTTTAAAAATAGTGATAGCATTTATTTAATATAGTTTATCTTTTTAATTTTCTTTAATTTGCATTTAAGCCCCAGTAATTTATTAACTTTTCTTTAGGTATAATCGATCATATCTCTTTTCCGCTCAAATTCTCTCGATCACTATTCGTTTGATTATTCTCATGACTTCGTTGGGACATAACGACTGGGAAACACTATACTCTCACGATCTTCATTGCATTGGTGTCTGAAGGCGTTTTAAGTTTCTTCTGGTTAGCCATTCATGAGTGGCTAGCTTGTGTGAGATAACTCGCGGTTCGGCGAGAATCACTTCTGAATCAAGTGAGACCCTTCCTTTTGAGCTTTGAAGCTTCAAGCTTTTAGTCCATTGGAGTAAATCCTTGAACTTGCTTAACCACCAGTTCAAACTCCTTCTTTAGTTCATCAGGTTTCAATTTCTTGAGCTGAACCATCTTCCAACTTGGGTTCCATTGACTTTTAATATAGTTCATCATGTACTCCCTTTGCTCACCTCTAGTCAAGGGTTTGTTCATCCTCTCCCTCTGTCTTTGCTCTTTGAGAAGCTTCTTCTTCTCATTAGCCATCTCCACCATCTTCCTAGCAAAATCTTCTGCTCCAATATCAGGTAGGATGTCTCTATTTACTTCAAATCTAGCTCTGATAGAATCCCAATCTTCATCGGTGTAGAATTTTGCAGCTTCCAGAACTTCAGCTCTCCTTTTCTTTTGTTCTTCAGTAAGTTCTGGTTATTGCTACAAGTTCTCTGCAATGAGCTCATCATCCATCTTTTGTCTGACAAGCTTTGCTACTGCAGCTGCATCTTCTGCTTGGATTCCTGCAATCTCAGCCATGCTAGCTTCTTTTTCTCTAATATGCCTTTTAGTCTTTTTGGGCTCAGAAGTCTCTTCCATTATCCCTTTTCCTTTTCTCTGAGTGACAGATTCATCACCAGACTTAACTAGAACACTAGCAGACTCTGGCTTATCACTACCCGGATTAACTTATCCACCAGACTTAATTTCTTCATCACCACCAGACTTAATTTTTGCTTCAAAGCCAGACTTAATTTCTTCATCACCACCAGAATTCTTCTGCCTGAGATTCTTAGCCAAGATTTCAGCTGCTTCCAATCCTTGAGGACTAATATTTGTTTCCTCATAGGATTCCTTTGTTGGTGTTCTGAAGTCTGATCCACCCTCTTACAAATTCCTCCCCTGTTTAGAAGAATTTTCTTCACCTTCTGACTCTATGATGTCTATCCCTTGTTTGAATTTTCCTCCAAACTTTTAACCCTTTTACCAACCTAATAACATCATCCGCTTGAGTATGCTCGATACCACTTGTAGGTCCAAAGTTATGGATCTAAGTAGCCTTTATATGACTTATAGCAAACTTGAATAAACCCAATTCACTATGTGAAAAACTCTTAACAAATCCTTAATGTGCTAATGCGGAAACTTAACACAATAAGTATGAAGAACACAATGATATACTAACCCAGATTTTCTATTGATTACTTTTTATCAATGGTTAAGGCTTACAACGCCAGACATTAACCTAATACATTAGGGATCCTTTTATACACCAAGGAAACCCTAATTTACTACAAAACATAGAAAAGATTTGAACATATATTTTCCAAAGATATCTCTACGCGTTCTTATCTTTTCCTACTTTCTCTATTTTGTTTAACATAAATGACCTAACTATCTACCCGTACTAACTTTGTTGTGCCAGACTTAACATTATTAGTACTGGCAGACTTAACTAACAGAATTAATACTAATAGACTTAATTCTGTCTTACATGACTTAACTATTATACTACCAGAACTAATACTAAATAGACTTAAACAATCTTAAATCTGTTTTACAAAATATAATTCCCTACAACACATTTGATACTTCTATAGGAACAAAAAATGCACCACTACCAATATCACAAGCACTACTTGATCTTGCGGACAAAAATCGGGCATCTGAGGAGTATGTAGATGTAGTAACGCTTCATGGAAAGCTCAAAATTGAGCGGACCTACCCATAAAGCGCAAATGGTTAAAGTCGAGTCTAGTTCCAAAGTAGGAATAGAGAAGAGGACTAGGAGAAAGTCTAGGGGAATTAAGAAGAAGCGGGCTAAAAATGTACCAAGCAATAATTGCTCGGTAGAGATGAAAGAGATGAGTCTAACGACAATGAAGGAGGAGATAACATCATAGAGCCACAAGTTGAAGAATCTAGGAAAACAAGCGAAGGCGAAGATGATGTGGGAAGGATAAGGATACAAGTGAACCTTATAAGGAGGATAAGGATAGTTTGATGAGATAGGACTAGTGGTGATCGTCCTGATGGCGATGATGGATATGACACCCATAGAAAGGATCCTAGGACGAAGAAGAAGAATGACAACAATAGGTCTAGGTCCACCGAGTTACACCAACTCATTACTCCAACTATTCACTAAACAGACTCCATCACTTCCACGAACAACACCAAGAATAACAACAACAACAACAACAACGACACCAACTACAAGCGATTACACGAACAACAATCCCTACAACAACTTGCTTATAACAACCATCATCAACAACACCAAAACATATCCCCAAAACATCAATATCAACTCTTTTAAAAGAATCCGAAGCAGAACCGGTTCCATTTGTCATAACAACACACTTTAATGAAATAATGGGAAAGCTTAGAGATGATATGGATGCAAGATTCTCAAGACAACGACAATGTCACTTTCAAGCAAAGATCTTCATCTTAATCAAAACATTATCATTGGAGCGTCTTTGAAATCATGTTGGATAGGTTTCGAATGATGAATCATTCAAAAGCTCATCCCAACATATAAAATGGACTACGAGCCCAAAGCTGAACCACCAACCACACCCCAAGTTGACAACCAACACAGAAACATTGCAAACACACTTGAGAAGAAAAACAATGAGGTAATCAAGCTATTGAATAAGCTGTTAAATCGGGTAGTTGAGCTGGAAAGTCACTGTCATCACCAATCCAGGAAGCACAATTAGGATAATCCTGATCATGATGATCCTGAGGGGGAGAAGAGTGCTAAGAAACCGAAATCAACAACTACAACTTTCATCACACAACAAAAATTTCACCTCAACAACAACAACAATAAATCCAAATCATAACAACAAATCGATGAATATGAAGTGATGAACTTGGAAGAAGAAGTGGTTGGGATGAAATTCAAAAGGAAAGTGTAGATAATGACGATTTCGGAGCGACATGACATATCACGAAGGATATACCTCCAAGGCTTGGAGGATTTGATGTATCGGATATTGATGATGATGATGAATCGACAATGTGTAGAAAGATCCCATGCCAACAGATGAACAATTTGAAGATCCTACAACATAACTTGATAACTTATTCTCTAATATGCATGAAAGATTTGGTCTAAACATTGGGGAATGGAAGGTATTTATGATTCGGTAATCTACAAGCTCAACAAAATAAAGACTTGGATAGAAGATTCATCGATAAAGAAGTATCTAAAGCGTTCAATGATACAAACACTTGGTAAAACCCACAACCAGAAGAACAAGTTCTTATTATTAAAGAAGAAGTGGGTGGACCAACAAGAAGAAGAGAACGATCTCTACTTTGGAAACAAATTACTAGAGTTCCAAGGTCAGATAACGCACCAGCAGTTCTTTACTTCAATGACAACCTATTGTACATGCTTCACGGTTCAGACAAACATAAACCGTCTACCACAGAAGTAGCGACTTATGAGGAAATTCTATATCAATTCTTGGAAGAAGGACGATTTGCGAGATATCTTTGAAGAAAAGGAAGTTGATCGAGAAGAGTATGACAGAGACATATATATGGAGTTATAAGCGTGAATGAATGATCGAGGATACTATCGACTAAGGCACTCGGATGCAAGCCTCGCAAAGAATTATACTCGCAACATAATCCTAAGATATGTTGAAGTCAACTCAGTTATCACTTCTCCATGGATCGGTTGAATATCATGTCGTGAGAATAGATAATCAACACTACCATTTCACTGAAGCTGACTACATCAACCTTCATCCTCATGATCTTGAAGATATTCTGAAAAGGAGAAGAAACTGCTACAACAAGAAAGGTATTGACCAAGATGTTATCGATTCAGTACTAATCTTCAAGAGATCATATGTTGTAGTAGCTCACATGGAATACTTCTAGATGGGTATAGAAAGCTACCAGAGGAAAGTCAACCTGACTCCTCCTATGCTAGCTTATCCTGGTATGTATATGGTCAAAGGCTGGACATGTTTTACCAAACTCGGCCTTGGACTATGTCTTGTGTATGTAACCGATATGAAGCAGAAAATATTGTTCGGAGTCATTGAAGTTGCTAAGTTTTCCTCTGGTACTTTGTTGTGGATATTGGAGAAACTTGAAAGGATACTGAACAAGGTGGAGAATCGGCAGAAAGAGATGAGTACTAGAGACCATCGTCATATGACAAGAGTTGTGAAAGTCATTAGGGAAAGGTTGGCGCTTGAGCATTGATAACATCAAATAGTCACGAATATTAAGTGTCAATTTCCCAGATAATGCTCGTTATTTATATCATTTATATGGATTCGCTTGTTTTCCATTGTTTTCTACTTCAGGTAAATTACGAGCATTGGAGCTAAAGAGGCGGAAATGGAAACATTACTAAAGATTTATCACGGTATGCCTATTTTGAAGAAGTTACGGTGACTCTCTCTCACATTACGCAGTAACTATTGCGTGACCGAATACCAACTTATCAGAGGTTACGGCGTAACTCTTCCCAAAGGTTACGACGTAACTCCATTAGGTCAAAAGAGGTTCCACGCACCGATACTTACGCCAGTAACTACTACATCACTTATGGCGTGAACCGAGTTTATTGAAGACTACGGCGTAACCACTAATCTGTTACGATGTAACTAGCGATCTAGTGCATTTACGAAGAAATAGAAGGTTATGGCGTAACTCCTTTATGGGTTCGCCATAACCCATACAACCTATAAATACCCCACTATTCCATCATTTCTAATCATCCCATTCCACACCCAACGTGGGAAAAAGCTCAAGGCGGGTCTAGGGGAGCATATGGAGTTTGTTTCCAAGGAGAAATCACTCCATTACGATAAGCTTTAGCATTTTATATTTCTTTTACTTTCAATTCATGTATTTCATACCTTTGAATATTGAATTGATTTGCATGATTAATATGACTAAGCACCTTTTGGTGCTAGCCTAGTTATAATTCCTTAATTGTTTTGTTTGCGTTTACCTTTACTTACATACAATTATTTCTAAGTGTATGCATGCATAGTTCTTTGGTAGTCACCCTTGATTCGGTAGTTTTGAATGGCGGTGCCAATTGCCTAGGAGATATGACCAAGCTGACCCTAGGTGAGCGGATTGAGACGGAAGGGTAAGATATGACCAACCCACGATCCTTTATACTTGTGCGATTTGACCAATGATCACCTATCGTTTGGATGAACTTAAGAATTTGGGGGTGTAGTGTCTAAGTTCATAACGGCCGGGCACTCACTATTTTGAATCTAGCATGTAGCGGTACTTAATGACTTGGCTTAGGGACCGGGAACAACAAGACTTATGACGGTCGCCTAATTTCTCCTGTGGTGGCATCTTTCTTGATAGGTTAGGGCGAATTGACCAAATCTTTGTCCTCTCGAATTTGACCCCACGAAGTAATTGGAAGTAGGTAGACGTAGACATAACTAGCTAGGAGGATTGACTAGGTTAGCACCACTATTCCTCTATTGATTTCCCTTTACCCATTTATACGCTTTTATTCGCATTAGTAGTTTAATTAATTAAATCCTTATCAAAACCATTATTATTCATGACAATTAGACTTAGTAATAATCCAACACACATAGCTCTTGGGGCGACCTTGGCTTTACCATTTACTACACTACACACGACCGAGATACATCGCCTGTTAGTGCACTAGGGTAGACCATAGGTATAGCGAGACACTATAAATATTAAGACATGGTCGATTAAAACTGCATCAAGTTTTTGGCGCTTTCTTGGGGAGTTATATTAGGATTGATATTAAGTCTTTCATTTCATTTTAAACTTTTCTCACAATCATATTTCAAGTTTTCGGTACCATGAAAGTGTTAACATCGATAACCTCACTCTTGAGGAATATTTGGCGTTGACAAGAGAAGAACAAGGGCCGAGGATTGTTAGGCCACCCATTGCAAAAGATGCTCAATTTGAAATCAAACCTCAATTCATGAGGGAATTGCGTGCAAATCCTTCTCTGAAGCATCACCGATGATGCCCATGAACATGTAGACAATGTCGAATACATTGTCACCTATTCAAAATTCGAGAATCTCACACGATGCTATAATGCTACAGTATTACCTATTTCTCTTCTGAGGGGCGCAAAAGATGGGTCGATCGATTACTGCGAGGACCCACAACACTTGGCCTATCTTAAAAAGTATTTCATTCGGAGATCTTGTCTCCATCGAAGACGACTAAGAAATTGGAAGAAATTCATAACTTCAAGCAAGAGGTTGGTGAAACGTTGTACCAAGCTTGGGAAAGATACAACGAATTGTTATACAAGTGCCCTACTCATGATCTCAACAACCAACAAAAGTGAGCGTCTTCTACAATGGGTGAACATCTCTTCAAGACAAATGATTGATTCTCGGGCCGATTCCTAGTATGACACCCACTATTGCTTTAGAAATTATTCAAAGAATGGTAGACCACTCTACAAATGGCACAATGGAGGAAGCAACCAAAGTAAGAATGATGATATGGAGGGCCTTGCGTGATTAACAACAAATTAGAAAGCCTTGGAAGAGAAATGAAGAAGCTCAAGGAAAATGTGCATTCCATTCAAGTTGAGCGAAATGGGACTCCACTTCTAAAGAATGTTCCTCCAATGAAGAAGTTAAAAGGGTCGGAGAAGTTAACTATGGAAAAAATTCCCTTTCTCAGCTACAATAATTACGGACCTAGGTATCGTGAAAAATCCACAGGTTCTACACAAGAATCAACAATAATCCTCCTAAACCTAGCCTTGAAGAAATAATGCACCGAGCACATGAAGAATCTGCAAAAAGGAGATAGACTCAAGGAATGGATGGTCAAAGTAAAGGAGGACACCAATATGAACCTCACGTAACCAAGATGTTGCAATTAAGAACCTCGAAACATAAATTGGGCAATTGTCTAAGAACCTTGAAACAAGTAATGCTAAAGCCACTTCCTGCAAGGCCATATTTGCGCAAGATAAAGCAAAAAAGGAGCAATGCACATCCTCTATCACTAATGATCTCTCCCGGATTAACTACCTAAGAGAGGATGATAAAGCGAAGATGACGAGTTCTGCCAAGCCAACTTCTGAAAAGCACAATACGGGAAAGTTTTCTTATCCCTTGCACTATTGGTAACATTAAGATTCCGCATTAGGCGATTTAGGTGGGGTTAACCTTATCTCTACCACTTTATTTGAAAAATCAAACTTACCAATTTAAAAGAAACAACTATTATGATTGAAATGGCTGATTCCTCTAAAAATTTGTCTTAGGGGAATTGTGAACAATGTACTTTTAAAAATTGGAAAATTTTTCTTCCCACGATTTTGTGGTTATTGACATGGGAAAGCGGGAGGCTTACAACTTGATTGTTGGAAGACCTTTTACGGCCACTTGTAGAGCTCAGTTAAGGTTTTGAAAACAAATTTCCTTGAGGACCGAAAATGAGCGAATAACTTTTAGTATGAAAGAGCATTTAAAACCAAAAATGAAATTTCTAATGATGTTGTTAATGTTCCATCATCGAATCCCTCTACACTCTAAACCTATTACTAGTGATCGTAAAGAGTATTGATAATTGTGGCGAAACAAGATGAAATTGTCCAAAGCATTGAGGAAACTACGAATCGAAACAAACATTTTGCAACTCGATGTCAACCATAGAAAGCGTGTCGGTATGGCCACCGTTTCCTCATCCTAAAAATGTGAGAGAAAAGCGGATGAATGGATATACCCTCGTAAGGGAGAGAAACATGATGTTGAGTTAGCATTGGAAGATTGGTACAACTTAGAATTTGGGAGCTCAAAATTCATTAAGGGACTGGTTAAGCAGTATGGGTGCAATCATCTCACTGACACCGTAGGCGGTACAAGATCCGACATTAGCATTCTTGATAGTATTATTCTTGAAGATGATGACCGAGAAAATCATGTGATAAATGGCTTTCACATAAGTTGAGAACAATTGGACTCAATAATTCTACAAGGAAAAAAGGCTTGATAATTGGATGAATGAATACTAATGAATGATGGAAGTGGGGCAAGCCCAAAGGCCCCATAGAAGCCCGTGGCTCACGAGTCTAACTTAAAGACTCGTTAATAAAGAAAAGTGCTCTTCGGGAGACAACTTGAATTATCCCTATCTTTTGTTTTATTTCCTTTACATTGGGTTTTGTGTTTTCTAACCATTTTGCGAGGAAGCGAGAACTAATTGTTGATGCGATTCTTGATCGAAGCGAGTTACGGTGTAACTCATCTTGGTGATTACGCCGTAACCAACATTTTAGCAATGAAATTCTTGACGCATTACCAATTACGGCGTAATACCATCTCGGTGGTTACGCCAGTAACTACTAAACAACTGACTCATACCGGGTTTTGCGATTCTGGCGTAACTACCTCTTAGTAATTACGACGTAACTCCTCTGCTAATTCTTTCATTTTAAAACACGGTAACCTTGTATTAGTTTTAAATGAACTTTGTGGGTGTGTTCCTATAAACCCTCACGAGACTTCACTCGTCCACTTGGGACACCAAGTGGTTTAAAAGGTTGTTGCATTAGCTAAATGCAACCGTGATTCCTCTGAAAGTGAGTTAGATTTGTTTTCTTTTCTTTCATTTCTTTATTTTAGAATTATGCTTGTCGGTATTGTGATTTCGGGGATTGAAGTTTGCTCATGGCAGCTTAAGCGAAGGCGCGGTTCTTTTTAGTGGGCCTTCTTCTTTTGGGAGCAAATTTGGGGAAGTTCTCGCTCTAATTCTACCTTTCTCTTCACATTTATTTTAATGCCTAGTACAAAAGGGACTTTGTACAATTCAAGTGGGGGACGGAGTAGAATTATCTCTTGAACTTTATTTAGCCTCATTTTTCTAGTTTATTTTGAAAATTATGCCATTTTAAAATTTTGACATGTTTTCGAACCTAACTAGATTAGACCTTAGCGAGAGCACATACAACCCTTGATATTACATGGTGAGATTAGCCTTATCCGTTTCCTATATTTTACCCCAAATCCACCAAATTATGAGTGTCTTGGGTGGCTTGTAAACTTTAGAACTTGGCCTTTGCATCATTTCGAGACCATAGGCGAGGTATGTTGAGTTAGCTCGATGTATTTGGACTTTTCGGTTTTAGAAGGCAATATTATGGGATTATCACCCAAACAGCCTACCATTGTGAGTCTATCGATTAGTCACCTCGACTTTTCGGCCCCATGTGAAACCCTTTTGTTGCACTCCCTTTAGTGCAAGATACCTAGATAAACCCTTACGAGCCATTCCTTTTATTTTGTCAACCCAATATATTGTTTCCTTACACCTATACACCTTAGCCTACCTGTAGTCTTTATTTGTGATTGGGAAGTCATCATTTGCCTAAGTTCAAGGTTCGAGTGGAAAGGTTTGGAAATCACGCTTTCATCAACAACATTTATGAAGATCATTGAAGACCCCCAAATTCCCATTGTTCATCTCAAGTGGGGGATTTATGTTATTATGTTATGTTGAAAAAAAAGTTGATTGAGTTATGATATTGTAAAGTCACGATGTTATAAGCACTATTGTATGACCTTTATTGA
>CM040242.1:200846762-201046762 GCA_022545495.1 Chrysanthemum lavandulifolium
TGAAAGAATCTCAGCTAACTTGGAAGCAAAAGTCACCGGCATTCAGCAGATACTTGAGAGATTAAGGCTATGATTCTTGAAATTTATCAGCCTTCAAGGTCAAGCAGCTCGGTCCCCTCAAGACTAACACCAACTCTTGCCCTCACCGACGTTCTGGCAGCAGTTGAGGAGGAGAATCTCGTTGAAGAAACTCCTCTTCACACCGAGGGGAGCCAACACCATCATCTCAGCCCAATATCATCATCACAACCAGCCTCAAAATACCCATCTCATCACTTCCACCATAAACATCAACAACAACAACAACAACAACACCGACAAATACAACACCTATCATGACAACAACACCACCCTTGGTTGCATCATCTTCCTCGAGGCCGGGACAAAGGCAAAGGCATAATGATAACCATCGAGCACGAGAAGATTTCCTACAAAATCGATGACATGAATACCTTCTCACACCTCAACGACTAAGTAAATATCTTGCTAAAGAAGAAAGGAGATTGAAACAAGTCGAGGAAGATAAGAAGAGTAAAGAAGCACTTGTTAAAGTGATTGCAAGAAGTCGAGAATGTGGGAATTGATCTAAAGAAGCTTCAAAAGGGTCAGCGGGACAAAAGTTTAAGGATGCTCGAGCAAACTAAGATGGCGTAAATGAAAAAACAGTTGGAAGAAAAGAACAAAAGATCTCACGCCATCGTGAAAGCAAGGATTGACGACTACAACTAGTCAATGACAAGCGTAAGGTCGCCCGAGAAGATCATCGATGTTAAAATCATTCCTGTGTCTAAACCATGGCTATGAACGCTCTGGGGGATGATAAAAGACACTTCGAGGTTCATGATCCCCAAAATTCACCGACTTTGGGATCGGTGAACTCGATGAACTCACCCAATAATTGAAAGAAGCGAACAAGGTGGTTAAGGAGTCATGAAGATGCTCAACAAAAGATATGAAAGGTCGAGGATGCACCACTCAACTAGGAATTCACCGCTTTAACAAACACCTCAAGGATCTCAACCACAATCATCCACCGCAAAAGAAAAAGGTTGAGTTCCACTGAGATAAAAGTGCTCGGATTTGAATGCAACAGGAGGGCGCGAGAAGGTGTTAAGTTTGTGAACTGTCTAGTGATTGAGAAGCTCGAAGAGGGCTATTCCACATTGATGTCTATAGAAACCCGAGATTTCAAAGATGGAGTGATATTGATCAGGTGGTATGGCCGCAATCTTCGAGCTACATACCGGTGGCCTCTCAAACCAAACCCCAAAGAAACATCGAGTTACGCCAAGACACGAATGCCAAGATAAGAGACCATCCCGACAGGAAACACTCATCACCAAGAAAGTCAAGCTTGAAGCACTGGGAATCCATCTAGACCGACATCATTTTGATTTATCTTTTGTACTAGTGATAGGAACCTTGTAATTTGATCAATAAACAATGTATGTTTTTGTTAAAATATTGGTGTTCCTTATTGTATTCATTAGTACATTCGGTGTAAGAAGAAGCCATTTGCTCACTTACATCGATCAAACACTTAGGCTATTTGTATATCCAAATAGGGGAGACCATTGGGTTCATTAAATACCCAAACCCCTTAATCTAGGATTTGAATAGAAAATAGCCCGTGTTTAGTCCGTTAACACTAACAGTCACCGAGTGCATAGTCTCTCGGTGAGTCATCTTCAAGATACTCGATGAGGTGAAGAAGAAGTCTCTCCCAAGAAGGCGGAACTTAATGGGTGAAGACCGAGTCAAGAAGAAGATGATGGATTCGGTGAGTGATGACAATAACTCACCTGAATCCCTAAGACCTCTCCAACTACTTACACTCAAGACAAACTGAAGTAGAAGGCCAAGGATGTAATGACCAAGAAAGAGCGGGATAAGGCGGGATAAGTTTGAATCGATAAGACGAAGTCCTTATCAACCAAAGTCAACTTTCCACGAATGGCAAAAGATCGTGCTCGGTGTCATCACTTAACTTAGGAAAGTAGTCTTGTCTCTTACCTAGAATAATCTTTGTAAATGAGACAAAATACATCAAGATTTTGTCTTACAGATGATGTCGGTTGTCACTTAGGAAAGAGTCAAATATCATACATGTATAAATAGCATAAGAGATGGAGTGAAAATATTAAGCTTGTGAATTGTAAAAACACACATACACGCAAGCCATCTTTTCACTCCTCCAAATACAACTTAGTTCCTGAGATAGCTCAGTGGGCTCTAAGAGTTGTGCTCAGACTTAGCCTGAGCTTAGAGAGGAGTCACCAAACTTTGTCATTTCAATCCCAAGTGCTATTCCGCAAGTACTTGGGTAACGTATTCTTTGTTGATTTATTTCTAATAAGAATATGATGTTGAAAATTTATAAGTGTGTTTTACCTACGTTAATTTCAGTCATAGTTCGCTATTAACTTGTTTTATACACTTAAAACTGTTTTAAACAATAGTGAACGGGGAACAACAAGATGAAGCAATCATGTCTTGCATTGAGATTGTGTAAAGACTTGAATTGCGGGTGCCAGACATAAGATCGCTTCCTTGTAGATCACGAATGAAACAAGTTTTCTCCCGAAAGCAACTTCCAAATCTCCATCATGAATTGACCCTCGAGAAGAGATTGTGACCGAGGCCTTCCACATAATAAACCCCGCTAATTTTGATGTTGCCATTGATGTAATCTCCTAGCCCATGATAGTCGCTGAAGTGATCATTCCGAACTGACGATTGCCAATGAACTTTGCAACAAAGTTTGAGATTGCTGTCATGTGTTGGGAACATCCGCTATCAACAATCAAAGGTTGATCTGTATCACACTGCATTACACAGATGACACGGATGGAATAGAAGTAGATGTGGAACCCGAAGAGTTAGAGGGTTCCAAGCGGTTATAGTAGAAACACACATATCAATGATTTTAGGTATCCATTTAAATCCAAGTGTATTATGTAACCATTTCATCATCTCCAACTAGTCTTAGCTTTGGTCTTAGTGAATGCACTAGGTGGTAAGTTCTTCCTAGGAGGTGAAGGGGTTCTATGGGTACATCAATGATCGTAGTTGGAACACTAGAGGTGGTTTACCTAGCACGCACTTAGAAGCATTAGTGGGCCTAGAGGTATTCCGCTTTCTATTATTCCGCTTACGATTCAAGATAATCTTAGCAACACATTTATCATGACAACCGAAAACATGCTTTTATGACAACCAACACAAGAGGCTTCAAACAAAACATTAAGAGTACTTAAAGATTCAGCATTCGTTACATCACTTTGTTCATTACATTTGTCAGACGCAATATCTAAAGTGGGTGCAACTTGAGTTTTATTCAAAGTCCTAGGGTGTTCTTCTACTTCAGCATTCTTTATTGGTATTTTCTTACGTTGCAACTTCCTATTCTTCCTTGTATTGCTCCTAGGCTGTGAAGTGCGGGCGTTGGGAAAAGAGGCAACTATTCCTGTTTCAGTAGAGGGAAGCACATTAGTTTCTTGTGGATTGATATTAGGCATTCTAGTGTCACTTTTTCTAAGTGTTACAGGTGCAAGTACCTTAGTGTTACTAATCTTAACTTGTTCATACTTTCCTAACTTCTCTTTTAACTCAATAATAGTGTGCAACAAATCTTGATTTTCATAACGAAGATTTCCATAAACATTTATGACTTCTTTAGTGTGTGCAAGATAATGATCAAGTTCATTTGATGCTTCATCACGAGTCTGTTTGAGTAAATCAAATATGACACCATATTCCTTTTTAACTTTTGCAAGTTCTTGTTCATATTTTGAGATTTGACATTTCAAAGACGCGTTTTGATCATCCAGTTGCTCAAGTTTTGGATTAAGAGTTTTGGAATGCAACTGGTTGATTTTGTTTTGCAAAGCAAGTTCACGATTTTGACAATCTTTTTGACACCATTGAAGACGACGTTTTGCATTTGAAAGCTCGTTTAACAATCGTTCATTTTCAACTTTTAAAGACTTGATTTGTGACACAAGTCGTGATTCTCAACGTTTTCAACATAATCAACAAAATCGCAGAGATATAATCAAATGCATAGGCAACAAAATGTAATAACACCACATTATGGATATCATCACAGATAACATCTTCCAAGAGTCGATCAACATCTTTTCGTAACATTTTCTTTTACGCTTTGTATTTGAAATAGATGTTTGTTTTCTCGAAAACTATTTTCATCACCCAAGTTCCTTATGAAATTCCCTTTCCCAATACAATGCACAATTTTTCAAGTTTTGAACATGGGGTAAAATTCTTTTCTAAAAATATCTCTTTGTTCTCGCTACCGAGGCGATTGAAAATGTTCAACTTTTATTTCGTAATGAAATTCAATCTCACGTTCTAAAATTTTGATGTCAAATAGGAAAGTGTCAAAATATCTAAGAATTTGACGACTTTCGGGTATTGATTTTACTTCACTGAGTGAAGGTAAAGGACCATTAATTTGTGCATAATTGGGTTGGGGACCAACATTAGAAGACTCAGACATAGGTGTGATAACCCAAGGTGTGTTAGAAGTATCCTTTTGTGCGACGAAAGTGACGGCTTTTGAATAGTTAAATGGTTTGTTATAAACAACATTTTCTAATTTTGATCGACTGCCTTCTCGCATCTAATTCCTCTTGACGATTATATTCAACAACACTCATAATGGAGTCATCAATTCTATATTCTGCACTGTAAACTTTAGGATTTGGTTTGAATGCTCTATTTGAAAACTTAGGTTTGTAATCAGCAAGATTCGGTCCATATCCATTCGGATTTGGTTTGAAAGTAAACTTTTGAATCGTTGTGATTGATTCACCATGTTTATAAACAACATTTCGAAACTCTTTGATTTTGTTTTGTAAGTCAAAAATTTCTTCAAGATAGTCATCTATTTGTTTCGTGGAATGCTTTTTGTACTCAGAGAACTGTTTTTGACAAGTTAACAACTCATACTTGGCTTTTTGAGTTTCCAAAGTAAGAGCGTTAAGTTGTTGTTTATGATCATATTTCAGTTGTTCTATTTGAGACAACAAGGCATTTTGGATGCGACTAGATCACGTGTCTGTCGTTCAAATGATTTTTGTTTTGGTAAGATTTAGCAAAATCGACTTCAAAACCTTGTTCACGTTTTCTTGAGTTTTAAAAACGTTGAGTTTCCTTTTAAGCATTCAATATCCACAGTTAACGCAGTGCATTTTATTTTTAATTCTTGATTGAGTTCACAACATTGTTCCATTCAGATTGTTGGTCATTAAGTAAGAGGTCAATATCCGGATTAGGCAAGGTCACGCGAGTCTCAACATGATCCTCAAATTTAACTTGATTATCAATGGGAGGTCATCTTGATCAAATTTAGATCTTGAGTATCATCGAATGAGATGTGGACGACTCATGTTGAACATTACGAGCCTCGTCGGATTCGGATGTTGGCCGAGATATTAGATCGGTGATGAATATGGTTTGATCCGTTACTGAGGCAAGCCATCGGTGTCACACTGGGCTGTGTCACTCATGTGGAGTTCGTGCATGTTTGCCATCAACATAAGCTGTTGCATTAGCCTGCAAGTCCTCCATATCATCATTAGAATCGCATTTGCCATGAAGCTCTGTTCCTTGTTGGTAAGAGTTCCACCACTTCATCCTTAAGAACCAAGAGTAAAGCTTCTTTGTGATAAGCGCGCCTCTTGTCCTCGGCTGGGCATGCATTAGTCGATGACCCTTCTCATTACGATTATAGCAACGAAGACCATTAATCCCATTCGAGCATTACCTGTTCAACCACTGAGCTCTTTGTTGTTGTGGAGCACCCATGTTATTCCTTCCCATTGGATTAAATCCTTGACCACCGCCCATCGACGAACATTACCTCGATTACGAACTTCAACACGTCCATTGTTAACAACACCGATTCCTTGTGTTGGATGAGGTACGAATGCGATTGTTGGATTTGTTTGAGTATCGGCCAAGGCTCTAGCAATCATGACAAACCCTTGCCGCAATGCATCGAAAGCTTCGTATCCTCATTAGATTCACCGTAAAGTGCTTGATCATTGTTGTTGTTGTATGGAACCAATTGAGTTTCTTGAGATTGGTGATGTGTTGATCATATGGTGTAATTGTTGCGAGTTGGTTGAGCGGGTTGTGGAGGATTTGTGAATCTGATTTGTAAGGTCGGAATCGAGGATAACAAGCTTGAGCCCACAAAGCTAGTTGTTGATTATCCGAAGTGATGGCGAAGCATGTAGTCCACGGATAACCCTTTCTTTGTAAACTTCCTTTTGGTGGGGCTTCAAATAGTCGTACAACAATCCGTATGTAGCATGATGAAGATTCTTCGCAGACGGATGAAAATGACATACTTTTCCCAATCGGGACAAAGACTACTCGGGAACTTAGTGTTGATCGCAATTCTTGGCATAATGATGTTATGTTTTCCAAGTCATTGATGATGTCGAGAATCGATGATGATATGACTCTAATGTCTCTCTGGTTCAATCATGAAATGTTCATAAGCCAAGTAGATTTTTGATTCCATGTCTTCTTGATTGAGTTCGATGCATTCCATGAGTAGATGAATATGTTCCCACATTGCTTTAGCGATCTTTTGAGCATCAACACTTCAAGGATCGGATTGGGTAATCCCAAAAGGATGTATTGCATTGCTAGTTCATCGGCTTCAAAATGTAGAAGTTCATCGGCAGTGAGGTCGATAAGACTTGCAATGTTAGTGACATCACCTCTTGGTGGATTAACATTTGGATCTCCGGTGTAACGACAATAGGCATCCAAACGGACCTTCGGGATGACCTTTTTAAGAACTTTCCATGTGGCTTCTTTGATTACAAAACCTAAAGAACCTAATCACCCATTGATCGTAGTTTCCGGGAGTGAGCATTGGAGATCTATCAAGTGATCCAGCCTCATGAATTGATTGTTGGCTACTTAAAGCTTCACACATCTTTGCAAACCAAGACGGTTCCTTCATAGTATTCCTGGACGGATGCTGATTGTGAATGTTTGTATAAGGTTGTACTTGAAGACTAGGTGGTGGTTGAATCATTTGTGGTTGAATTGCTCCTTGAGGGAATTGATGTTGTAGTTGATAGAGTTGTTGTTGTTGATTGATTTGTTGTTGTACTTGTTGAGGATACACATGAGGGAAGTAGTTAGAGTATGGTGGTTGAGACATCTTGAAACTTGTGTTGTAAAATGGATCTTTGTAGTCAAATGAAACTTTGTTGATGAAGAGTCCTTATGCGTAGAAATCAAGCTTAGGCAAAGAAAACCTTAGGCGTAAAAACACCAACTTACGCGTAAGAGGTGAACTTACGCGTAGGATTAGCTTACGCGTAGGGTTAAGGAACCTTAGCTTATGCGTAAAACAATAGCTTAGTAATAGAATGCTTATGCGTAAGATTTGCTTATGCGTAAGACAAGGCTTAGGTGTAAGTAAATGTTTATGCGTAAAGGATTCTACGCGAAGGTATTGCTTAGGCGTAAAACTAGGTTTTGCCCAAAATCCTTTACACTTATTCAAGTGTAAAAGATATCCAAAGTCGAAGTGTTTTCGAGCTTATCCAAGCAAGAAAACACCGAGTAAACCAAGAAAATCAAGATCAAACCAAGAATGACTTACGCGAAGATTAGGGTTGCTTCTGGCGTGAAATGCCAACTTTTACCAAAACTTTGATTTCTGCCCAAAAATGTTTCTAAACCAGATTTTTGAGATGAAAAGGCTTCAATATCACCAAAATATCACAAAAGTGTAAAACTTGATGATCAAAAACTATTTCAACCCTTACGCGTAAAACAAGCTACACGTATCAAATCAAGCTTAAAACCAAAGAAATACACGTAAAGTTTGAAACTTTTTGCCAAAAAGCGAAACTTTATCACCAAATAACCTTTAAAGTACAAGAATCTTGAATTTTAAAGTGAAAAATCAAAGCTTTTTGCATATGAAAGTTTTGAGACCGAGCCTCACGCGTATAAACTTAAAACTTCAAAACAAAACCGGTTTCACCCAACTATTTGGCGAATGATATCAATCGTTAGGTTCCTATTTATGTAACACAAGCATTCATATGAAGAAATAAGATAGAAAGTGATCGGTTGAACAAGTCAAAACATGCGTATGAATGAAAGAAAAGATATGAATGATATTGAAATGAGATGAACAACCAACCTTCAAATGAAGGTTTACATGAGGTATTTATAGGAAGGAACTAGGGCAACATGCAAGTTCCTTTCCTTTCCTTATTAGGCTTTGGCCAAGGCTTATGGGCCTTCTACATAAGCCTTAGCATAATAACAAACATAAAGACCTAATTAAGCTAACTATTACATATTAATTATTAACACTTGTAATTTAGTTTAGGAGTGATTCCAACACCGATCATCATCACATATTAGACACTGCCACTAGACTACATTTCTTGTACTACTTGCTAAAAAACCATACTAGAAGCCTACATCAGTTTAGTATTTTCAGCATGAAAGCATGCCTCATCTGATGGATAGATCACCTATGTGAGATTTCCAACCAATCATCCTTTGGACAGTGTATAACTAGGACCATGTACGTTTATCTTTCACTCCTCACCTAAGGATAATTTTCTTTAGGGACGGAGGAGAGATGAACCTACATGTAACAATCTTTGTGATTTTCTTTGTTTTAGTATGCCAAATATTCAACCAATGTCATCCCAAAACACCTACAAATGTATGCAATCATATTTGGATAATTTTAGAAGATCTTTAACTTGCTTTTGCAATAACCTTCAATGATCTGTCTGTGACATTCACACAACCTTCCAAACATAAGTCTCGTAAATTCTTGCATGATCTAACGAGCCAATTCCTATCTCCTTAACACCTAACCTCCCATATAGATCCACATCAAGCAAATTTATACAAGCATCCGCGATTGCACACAAGCCAACATCATCAAATTCCAACTTACCCATCGAAGAAAAAGCAGATCTCTATGATAAACAAAATACTTTTATTACTTGAAACACAATTACAACTCAAATCTTCTATTCTCAAATAGAAATAACCAACAATCGAGATTTGATCTCAATCAAATAACAACGAATCAATAACAACAAGTAACAAAGTATTTTGATCAAGGAAATCAAAATACAAACTAGGGTTTTATTTTAGAGTGAGAGAGTGTTGATATCGTAAGGTTAGAGAGAGAAAAGCTGAGATCAAGAATATGAGAGAAGACTCATTGATTCGGTTTATATAACCTAAAGTTCCACTTAGCCCCTTCAACCTTCAAACTTGCTGAATGCTATCCAAACTATAAACCAAGCTTGAACACTTTACACTTCTAGTCCTTCCAGAAATATATCTTCTAACTTCAGCATCCAAACACTCTCTAGCAAATAATACTGAATAAACACAAACAAAGACAACTCGGATATATCACAACAGATTAATAACAAGAATTCAGATCATAATTCTCAACACCCATCTCATGATTACAAGATGAAATATTTAGATACTTAATATTGGGGCATGACTCGGCAATCAGTTTCATGTGGTTATTTGAAAGTGTTCCGAAACAGTCAAATGATAACATTCTCGGGCATATCAATTAGTAGATCAGGAAACGTATTTCGTAACCGACAAAGGTGAAAACATGCAACTTTCAAGAATTTCTTGCAAACTCTAGCAAATGCTTTTTGTCCTTTGGGTCGGTAATTGCTCAAAATGGAGAAGATCTCATCCTCTCCAAGTCGCTCGATCACTCTTTTGATTTTGCAAACACCTCACCGTCGATACTACATATACATGGATAATTAAAGCTTTAAAATCGAAATATATGCCTAAGAACAAAACTTGGTAAAATAAAAGTCTTATTTTATCAACTCGGCATGGTCGTAGAATCCGCATTTTATAATGTAAGGAGCAAAATTGTGCATAAGCCAAAAACATCTTCATAAAAATATGTCACTTATATGTTTGACCGAGTTTCACCATGCCAACTCGCCTTGGTCACCGACCTTGTAATCCTTCTTATACTACATCGAATCACCACACATCAACACAACATTTTATAAAGCTAGTAACATGATAATATGAAGAAAAAAAATCAATTAACAATATCCTATTTGTTTTTTTGTGCAAAATCAATTAAATTTTGTTTTTACTCGTAAGAACAAAATGTGGAAGCTGTGTTTCTGGTATAAAAATTCCGGTATTTACGTAATGTTTGGTATATCGTAATCAACGCCGTAATGGAAAAGATTATTACTACATAATGAATAAATGTTTTTTGTTTACATTTATAGAATGTAATTATTCATTACAAGTAATGACTCATTACACCAAAACTATTCTTTAGGGCCCCTACTTTTTTTCATTAGATATTGTAATGAAATCAAAATTACATAAAACTCTATCATTAATTAACCACATTAAATAAACGTTCTATCATTAATGGGCATTTTAGTCTTTTTATTATCGATTCCATTACGTCTTATCATATATAACAAACATGATTAATAACTACAATGAATCATTACATTACACTCTTCATACCATTACATCGCTTATTTCATTTTGATATATTATTTCGTCGTACCAAACAAACCCTTATAGTTTTTGTTTGGTAAAATTACAAAACACCCCCTGTACTTTATGAAGTTTAACTAAAATAGGCATAAAAACTTTTATTTGGTTCATATGTTTTCTAGTCAATACTACATATAATTGAGAGAGCATTCTATTTTTATTACATGCACACAAAAATCTTAATTTTAAAATTAAGATATACGTAGTATATTATATTAAGCTTTTGGTACAAACAAATACTACACACATATACACTCTCTCCATTAAATTTTACAAAAGTTTTAAAATTATTACATACAATATATTAAGGTTTTGGTAAAAATCAATTAAAAACACATTCAAAATTTGAAAATAAATAATACAAATTAAATACATTAAATTAATGTTATTTTTAAAACATCCCATAATAAAAAATACATGTTATTATACATAGTATACAAACAAATAAAACACACAAAGCTTTATACAATTTATATGTTAACAAGTTGATGGTATGTATGATTTTGAAAACTTGACTTGAACAACGGATTCACCGGAATCCGGAATCGCCATCGGTTCGGTTAGCAATTAAAGCTGTTCAAAAACGAAACGGGAGAAGACCAGTTGGAACATGTAAAAAGGGTGAACAAGGTCGGACTGATATCATTTTTTTTTCTTCGGTTAATCAGTTCGTTTTTGTTATTTTGTTGGCGCCTAAACTTTAATCACAGGGGTACCCGCCGCTGCAACACGTGAATACCCTCCTAGCGGTATTAAAGTGGCAAATCATGGCTAAAAGTGACCGGAGTCATAACTTTTTATAATCGCAAAAGTACAGTTTTTACTAAAAATGGTCGAGTTTGGTGAAAATTATGTTCATTTTTCACTTATTGATAGACTAACTAATAACACAATGTACTAGGATCGAGTGCCATTTAAAGAATTCAGTATTTTCACAAAAATTAACACTATGAACAAAAACTCTGATGCAGAGCGACCTGACTAAGTTGGAACCGAATCTTTATCTCATTTATTTAAATGATTTGATTGCATTATCTATATTTAGGTTTGATTTGTGTCTATCTTTATTTAATTATGTTGCCTAAGTTTAAGGCTTATTTGCTATCCAAGTTTCATGCCTAACTTGTAGTTAGGAGCTTATTTATATGGTTTCACGGATTCTAATTTGAAGCGGAGTTGATTAAATTAAGTTTATGAAATTTGACGTTTGTCAAGAAAACCTTTATGGTTTTGGTCTTTGATTAATCAATTGTTCTCGAGCCATTTGATTGCGTGAAACCGCATCGGTTGGTATCGAGCGCATTGTGTTGATTCAAATGGCTCGACGTGTTTCGATTATCGACCAGAGAATCGCCGACCGAGGCAACGAAGAAGATGGTCCCGACTCACGTGCCGTGGAGATCGCCTCACCGAACCGTAGATCCGCCGACCGAGGCAACGGAAGGTGGATCGCGACCACGGGATCTTAAGATCAAGCGACTCAACAACGGATCCGCGATCTTGAGGCATCTTCGATGTGGAAGGAAAGCGAGCCCAAGAAACCGCTCGGGACGATTTATCCGGATGAGGAGCATCCTACCAATATCGACACTATCTATGATTCTTCTCCGTGTATGATGAATATGGGACTAAGAATGGTATTATGGGCGATCGGTATTTCAATGGTTAAAGATGAAAGTCTCGACGATTGCTTATTCGATAGCAAGCATGTGATAAATTTTGTAAGTTAAGAAGTCCCATAAATTATGGGATTGTTGTTTGTTAAGGCTATTAAATCTTGGGATAGCATACACCACAAATTAAACTCAAATTTAATATTGAGTTTAATGTTCAAAAGTTGTCCCTGTACACCACTTTCGAAAGTCGGAATGACGTGAGGTTGATTCAGTGGAATTAAATGCCTTTAATGCATCATTATACAATATTCTTGAAAATAATAAAACCCAATTTTGTTATCGAAGAAGAAAAGATACAACCCGACGTCCGCTCGATCCCGGTGGCTTTAGTATTAAGGCAAACTCGAGGACGAGTTTTTTTCAAGAGGGGAGAATGATGCGAGCGACCGACTAAGTTGGAACCGAATCTTTATCTCATTTATTTAAATGATTTGATTGCATTATCTATATTTAGGTTTGATTTGTGTCTATCTTTATTTAATTATGTTGCCTAAGTTTAAGGCTTATTTGCTATCCAAGTTTCATGCCTAACTTGTAGTTAGGAGCTTATTTATATGGTTTCACGGATTCTAATTTGAAGGGAGTTGATTAAATTAAGTTTATGAAATTTGACGTTTGTCAAGAAAACCTTTATGGTTTTGGTCTTTGATTAATCAATTGTTCTTGAGCCATTTGATTGTGTGAGAAACTGCATCAAACTCTATCGGCACCCGTGATATAGCGGGACCCAGCTTAGTTAGTACTAGTACATGTCATTGTGCTACACAGCTCGCAATGTAACAAGCGCCACGATCGAATCATACCGTACATTTTTGGGAGAGTTTGGTTTTTATCTTACTTGCGAATTGGACTGAAAGAAGTTGGGCTGACGTTGTCCTATACTTGGTTTACTAAGCAGGCCAACCCAAATGGAGTACTTATAACACGTAGCCATAATCAACTTTCAAATTTTGTTAAAGGCTCTAACACGTTAGCAAAATGAAAGGTGATTTTACAGTCAACACAAAATATAAGTTCAACTATTTAAAGCAGAAAATTATGTGTAGTTTTGTACTAATACTACCTCCGTCCTATATCGATCGTCTTGTTTGACTTTTTAAGTCTTTCTTTGTCAACTTTAATTTTAAATATATTTGTTTGTGTTATATAATACTGATGAAAGTTATATCAACGAAAATACATTTAAACCACCATTCTATTCATATATTTTGCATCAAGTATTATATAACACAAATAAAAATATTCAGTCAAAACAAAAAAAAAAAACTTTGAAAAGTCAAACCTGACAATTAATATAAGACTATGAGTAATAAATAGTACATTGTGTATATATTTTACTTTGATACAAAATTGAAAGTGCCGGTTGAAAGTGAGTATTAATCTTGATGGAAAGTTTTGAGTTTTTAATCTTAAGAGAATTTTTTTTTATCTTTATTGATATCACCTCCTTTTACATAACTTTAACCAATATTTTGTCATTAAACAGTGCATTCTTGTTACACTACTTTAAATTATTTTTTGCTATGTTTTTAGATTATTTTTGAACATCATATGTCACCACACATTTTGAATCTTGATCGACACTAATTCAAAAGTGACTAGTTAATCAAAACACTGATTGACAAATAATGTTAAGATTCAATTTAACTCTACATTAATAGACACTTAATTATTAGATTTGATAAAACTTCGTAATGAATAATCTGCATTAAGTCATAATAAATATGATACATAGCTTGAAGCATAAGATATCTGAAGTGGGCTAAGTCCACTAATTAAATATATTGGGCCATGCATAATCTTCGACTAATACTTCCCTGTAGTTGAAACGGGAGGTCTTCGAACATTCAAACTGGTACGAAAGTCAAGGAACAATGCACTTGGAATACCTTTGGCGAAGATGTCAGTATAGTGAAATCGAGAAGGAACATGCAGCACACGAACTTGACCGAAAGCAACAAAATCACGAAGAAAATATATGTCTATCTCAATGTGTTTTGTGCGTTGATGTTGAACCGGATTAGTAGAAAGATAAACATCATTCACATTATCACAGTAAACCAGTGTAGCAGTAAAAACTGGAGCATGAAGTTCACATAAGAGATTTCGTATCCACACAGCATCATCAACAACATTAGCAACACCCTGATATTCAGCCTCTACACTAGAACGAGATAAAGTAACATGTCGTTTAGCAGACCATGATAGTAGATTATCCCCAAGAAGAACACAATACCTAGAAGTTGACCGCCGGGAGACTTGGCAAACCTACCCGTCAACATCAGTATAAGCGGTAAGCTAAGATGTAGATGATACATGAAGCTGAAGGACATGATCAATAGTTTCGCACACATAGCGTAAAATACGCTTTAAAGCAGCCAAATGTGACTCTCGTGGATCATGCATGTAAAGACAAACCTACTGAACTACGTAAGAAATGTCGCCTTGTAAATGTAAGATAATGAAGCGCACCAACTAAGCTACAATATAACATAGGATCACCGACAATATCACCATCGACCCTAATTTAGATTTAGTATCCACAGAGTCTGCATGGATTACACACGCATATGTGCAAGCTCAAGAATCTCTTCAGCATATGTAGTATGGGATAAAAATAGACATGTTGATGACCACTGAGCAGAAACGCTAAGAAACTAATTCAACGAACCAAGGTCCGTCATAGCAAACTCACCATGTAACGAAGCAATAACCCGTTGTAAGAAAGCTGGAGACAAAGTTGTAAGTATGATATCATCCATGTAAAGCAGCAAAATGTCAGAACCACGATGAAATATAAACAAAGAAGAGTCAGTTTTACTGTGCTGAAAACCAACTCCAGTAGCATAACCGACAAAACATTGAAACCAGTTACGCGGGGCTTGTTTAAGCCCATATAAAGAACGTTGTAGATTGCACGCATAATCAGGTCTCTAAGGATCCACAAAACCTGGAGGCTGATGCATATAAACCGCCCTAGATAAATGACCATGAAGAAAAGCATTCTTCACGTCCAGGTGATGAATAAGCCATTCACGAGAAACCGCGAGACTCAAAACAGTACGAATGAGTCGGTTTAACCACCTGACTAAATGTCTCATCACAATCAATACCTTGTTGTAGACTACGTCCATTAGCAACAAGACGAGCCTTATACCTGCTTAACGAGCCATCTGCATGAAACTTATGTCTGAAAAGCCACATAGAACAAATAACATTAATGTTAGCTGGACGGGGCACAAGAACCCACGTTCCGTTAGTAATTAAAGCATTATATTCATCTACCATGGCTTGTTTCCAGTTAGGCTCATGAAGAGCATGAATATGAGAGCGTGGAAGCGGCGAAGTTATGGTAACGTGACAATGTATATGTTCAAGTGGTTTAAAAATGCCAGCTTTAGCGCGAGTGACTATGGGATGCGTACACGGTTTGAGTTTGATTATTTGTGGGAAAGCGAGCGGACAGAACCAAAGAATGCAAAGGTTCAGTAATTAATTAATTATGCATGGTATATGGATTTCATTATTAAATTAGACAAGAGACGTTTGTATGGTGCATGTGGGATGAAAAAAAGAAAACGTAAAAGATGAATGCCGATTAGGGTTAATATTAGGTTGAGTGTTTTTGGCGGTGGGTGTTTAAGGCTCGATTACCATATTAGATTTGATAAACTCCATAATGTAATATGCATTAAGTCATAAGAATGGATTGATTTTCATTACTCCGTATTTTTAATGCATAAAATTACATTTTGTGCTTTAGGTTTGTTTTGCTTGTCATTTTTACTTTAAATTTACAATAATGTATATAAAAATGACATGGTGTGTTGTTTATTTTATAGAAAATAAATTTACATTTTGTATTTTTAGTTTTGTATGTACCCCATAAGAATACAATTTATTTTATTTGAAAATACGAATAACACGTTATTGGTATGCCACCGCCACATCATCAACACCTCTCAATAACTCACCAATAACTAAAACGACCTCCTCATAACACACCATTAAAATGTTAATGGGTACAAAATGCTCTTAGGGTTAAAAATAACCACACACTCACAATTTAAAATAATAATAATAATAAACAAACAAAAGATACATATGGCAAGCCATTCCAATGGCTCAAACACCCAATGGCTCACCAATGGCACATTTGGCATTACGGTAATACGCTTACGAACGAATAGACGAAAAAATGCGTTTGTGATGTTATTCATCTCCATACCATGTTTCAAGAAATAGGATACATAGCTTGAAGCATAAGGCAACTAAAGTGGGCCAACTCCATTAATTAAATATATTAGGTCATGCATAATCTTCGACTAATATTAGTTTGTTGAATTTAATATAAATTAATAACATAAATGCTCAAAAGTCTTTCAGGAATTTAATAGTTTTCAAAGCGAAGATTAAGAGCAGCTCAAAATTCTTCGAGGAAATTCAAATTAAAACGTTCGAGTGGATCGCCAGATGATCTAAAAAGCACAAGTTATCTTTGGAAAAGTGGATTGTGAGACCTGCAGTCTATGAGAAACCTGATGTGCAGGCCTGTGATGTTGCTGCAACAATTTTTATTTTTTTTATTATTATTTTTTTTGGGTGGGCTTGTTGGTATAGCATGTGAGTTTTTGGGTGGGCTTGTTGGTATAGCATGTGAGGGTGTTTAGTGTTTATGTTTGGCTTTGTTTTTTAGAGAGGTCTTGTTGTATAGTTGTTTGATGTGTTTGCCTCTTGAGGCATGTCCCAAGGTTTGATCTTAGTTATTTTCTTTTGTTGGTTTTAATAAACTTTTTTTAAAAAAATAATAATAAAAATAATAATAATAAACAAAAATAGAAAACAAAAAACTCATAATGTAAGAATAAGAAAATGATAAAGAAGTCTAATGAACATGCTTAAAAAAATCCGTGGCGATACATAATTTTGTTACGCTCCACTTTCTTATGTATATTTGTTTAGGATTAATGCATCATCTTTGTGAGGGGGCAATTCCATATTTACCCAACTTAAACATCATAATGCCATATTTACCTAAAACATGCTTTAAATGCATTGTACATCATGCATTTAAAAGTTGTATTTTAGATATATATGACATTTTCATGTTTAAATTAGGTAAATATATAATCATCTCCTTTGTGGGATAGGTGGTAGGGTGTGAAAATAATTGTGTTTCTAAAAAAAAAATGCAGCATCTAAACTAAACTATAGATTATAGAGTAGTTCACTCCGAACATTAGCTTTTGACTTTATAGGCTTGGTCAATAAATTAGACTTTTCTCTTTGCATTTAAAACGGCCAGGCCGATCTTTGACCCATCCCAACCCAACTAACAAAAACCTTTTGACCCGCTCCACTATTTATTTTCCTTTTACTCCTTTTACCTAAAACATAAAATAAAGACATTTTAAATGACCAAAATAGCCTTTTATCACCCATTATATTACACTAAATGAATACCCGCACAAAACGACGGTGAATAGGGGTAAATAATTATACTTGCAAAATTGTAATTCTGGTTTAACCTTTGATGCAAAATTTACTGGTTCAAGTTGTAGTTATTGCGAGAAAAAAAAAATTATGACTTAGAAATAGAAATTGATAAAAGTTTAAGAGTCAAATAATATTTAAAATATTAATTCAGTTGTAGATGATGACACGATGCTACTATTTTTGATAAAAAAAAAAGTATAATAAATCTTACTCAAATCTTAAGTATTTTAATTTTTTTTAAAATGCATATTATAAGTAGTGAAGATTTATGACCTTTCCATCAATGGATATTATGGTCATTTTGAATGAGTATCTATGTACGAAGTTAAGAATTGCTCAACTAGAATCGAGAGATAAGATATCAACATTGAAAATGTCCCACTATATTAAAAGGCTTATAGAAGATACAGGACCACAGTAACATTAAATTCAAATCTACAATTCTTAACTATTATATATGCACATAAGAATTTATCAAGTACTAATTTATCTACTGTTTCATACTTGTTTATCCTTGACGTATAGAATGAATTCAAACATTGTAAGAAAACTTTTTAATGGATGTAATCCTAGGTGCGATCGAGTCAAGTAGAATTGAAAATCCTCGATTTTAGTTTGACACGAAAACGAGAAATTTGAAACAAACTCGAGATTGTTTGAGCTTTCATTTTAAGAAACGTGATGAACCTATTTAGACTTTTATCGCACATCTATACTCAATTTTTAGACTTAAGTCAATTTAGTTAACCGACACATACAAATTTAACATATAAAAAGATACATGAGTAAATAGCAGAAAACGTTGTTGTGTTATGGTTAAATTGCAGGCCTAGTCCTGATAACTTTGAAAATGCAAGCGCAATTTTGTGTAAGAAACTTTGGTGTGCAATTTTCGTCGTTTTACAAGAGAAGATGAAATTTTAAAAGTACATGTGCGACTCTGTGCAAGCTTTGTATAAACGATAAAATGCACCAAAGTTCCTCATGATTTACTCAAAAGCATTACTGCAATTTTTTCAAAAACATTATAAAATATTTTGATTCTCAAGTAGAACAAAATTGTAAAATTATATATCAAGAATCCACCAAGGGCAATGTAGTAATTCCACTCACAAAATACTGAAAAAGTAAAAAATACCCTTAATAGCCCATCCTCATATTCAAAGTAGCCGTTACAAATTCACCCATATTCTCTCCTTTAAACAAACCCCAATTCACTTCCCCCTCCCATCACCCAAACCATGCCTCCAAACATTTCAAACCTCTCGCCGCGAGACCCGTTAACCGTCTTGAAGAAGCGAAAAAGACCACCCATGATTGAGATACCAAATGTGCTCCACGTCATTGAATCTGAAGGTGGTGAGTTCTTACCTGAAAAGGGTCAAGAGAGATGCGTAAAGGGTATGTTTTCGGCTAGTGGGTTCGGCGTTGGGGTTTGTTCGGTTAAGGGGCGGAAGTCGTTTATGGAAGATGCTTATTCCATTGTCTCGTCTTCGAATACAGAAATGGTATGTTTTAGTAAATACGGAGTATATTATTTGGGTATTTTATACTGTTTTGTTTATAGTTTAGAAATAAGCAATTATAGACTGCTAAAAAATAAGCACTTGAGGAAAAATAGTGTTTGGATTTGCTTATTTTGTAGAAAGATGCAATAAGTTTAGAAATTTTCAATCTTATACATTTATAATGGATTCTGGGTAAGGTAAGATATGATGGTAAAAAAGTAATATTAGTTTGATTTCAAATGAGCACTATGAAATAAGCATACTTACTGAAAACGGCTTATTTTGCCCCAAAATAGTACATAGGTGGAAGCAGTGGCGGAGCTAGAAAATTTTCCATAGGAGGGCCGAAACAAATTTTTTTTGGGAAATACATTAAATGGGAGGGCCGAAATATATTTTTTTCCCGAAATAACACATAAAATCGCCAAAAAATACACTAACGGGCTTAGGCCTAAGGGGGCCGGGACCCTTCCCGGTCCCTTAATAGCTCCGCCCATGGGTGGAAGTAATATGGATGATCCAAGCAATTCAAACTCCTTATTTACTTAAAAAAATAAGCAGTAACAATTAAGCAATCACAAGTTAACTCTAAAATGCCTAAATTGATAGGGGAAGATACGAAATTCCGTAAAAAAACTGGAAATACGAAAATATCCTTAAATATTTGTTTCCAAATATGATATTTGGTAGATTAGATATGGTGATGAAAGAAGTTGAATACATAAGGTGTAATTTATGAAAATTAGTTTGTTTAATAAAAGTTGAAACTGGAAATCATTTTGTAATGTATTGATTTTATTTGGTTGTGAAAATAGGGGTTCTTTGGTGTTTATGATGGACATGGAGGTAGCAAGGCTGCAGATTATGTATCCAAGAATCTGCACACGAATGTATTCGAGATGTTGGAGAACTGTTCTGAGAATGCAGCAACAGAAGAAGTTGTTAAAGCCGCATTCATGAAAACAGATGATGAATTCCTTAAACAGGTTCGGATTTTCATGTTAATGTGCTCATATTAGCTTTCTTCACATACTCATACAGTCATACTTATTAAAAACGCCAAAACTTTAATATGGATTATATCAGTTTTTTATGTTCAGATAAAGAAATTCTGCTTTTGTTACGACTGAGTATGCGATTATGATCAATAAACATTAGGTAGTCACTTGTAAAACGCACATCCAAACACCCCATAGCTTGCTAAGATAAGCAACTTGCTAATATTTTTGGAGATGTAAATGCAAATAAAAAGTCCTTGATGTGGACGCTTTTGCTGTTCAAAAACATGCAGTCTTATAAAATATGGTTGTCATTTTTAGTAAGAAAAATTAAACAATTTTTTTAAATAGAAAAGACCAAGTACGATGGCTGGGAATCTAAAACATTCCGTTTACATTCCAGAAGGCTTTCGTATTCATGAGTCAAATAATGCTACTTGTCAAGCAATTTCAGTTATTTGTTGAACAACATTTGAATAGTTCTAATAATCTATATTTAAGTACAAGTGTTGTTAGGAGTTGTTCACATATATGTTTACTATTTCAAGATCTAGACTTGGTCATACTATGAAACTGACAAAGTCACATACTTGAAATGCCCATTTTTCAACTTGTGATATTCTATATCCATCAGAATAAATTTTCGTGTACTTGTCTAGTGGTTAACTATTTAACATCCGTAGTAAGACCGTTACTTGTTAGCTTGACTTTAACTGACATGTAACTAAATCTATCTTAATGATGAATATGTGAAGTCATATGTTTGACTCAGAATGTGAAAATGAAAGTTGCATAGAAAAACTGAATGGCATGTGGTGACGACTTACAGGGATTAGAGAGTGGCGCTTGTTGTGTTACGACCCTTATCAAAGGGAAGGAGCTTGTTGTCTCGAACTTAGGAGATTGTAGAGCTGTTCTTTCCAGAAAAGGAAAGGCTGATGCTTTAACGAATGATCACAAAGCGTCACATGAGGATGAACGTAGAAGGATACAAGATAAGGTACAAATTCAGCCAATAAAACTAGGTAGTAAAGATGGCAACTTTAACTAATTACCTTAAAATGGGTGGATTTTGGTTGCGTTTGATCCCAAACGGGTCAAGTCAAAGCTAAAAGAGGAACATGCTTAACAGGAAGTCGTACAGAGTCTTGCACACCTAATATTTTCACTTTATGCAAAGATTTAGCTACTTTGTTAATCATAATCAAGACATTAAGTATTGGGGCATTTTAAAAATGGACAAAAGGTGTTAGTGGGTGAATTCAAGCTGGCCCGTTATGGATCGTACTAAAGATGCCCCTTTTGACATGTTACTCGACTTGTAGCTTGTTCTTGAGAAAATAATGAAACCAATAATTCTATTTGTGTCTGTGATTTAGGGCGGGTATGTGGAGCTTCATCGTGGGACATGGAGGGTTCATGGTGTACTTGCTGTCTCAAGAAGCATCGGCGATTCTCATTTGAAAGATTGGGTGCTTGGTGAACCCGAGACTGAGATTTTACCATTGACAGATGACTTAGAGTATCTAGTCTTGGCTTCTGATGGACTGTGGGATGAGGTAAGCTATCGTGTCGTGGCCTGACTTTTAAGGTCAAAGTACACTTATATCTACCTCTTGTTTGACACTAACTATAAACAAATTTGAGTACAAGATGATGGTTACCATAAACTATGTAACAAACAGGACACGTGGTAATTTACAGGGACTCATGATTGTGAGAACATCTTAATAAATTATAGGTTAAAAACCTATTTGTTTGACTTTAAATGTTTTCAGGTCGGAAATCAAGAAGCTATTGATGTCATAAACCGATCCATGACAAATGTTTCACTAAAACAGAAGAAAACTTGTCGGGTCAAACAAATAAAAAAGAGAGTAAATAATAACTGGGAAGAAAGTGAAAATCACTTCGCTAGTGAAAACAATGAACCTCAACGAAAGGCTAGACGCGTTTCACTTGTGAACCAGGCTAAGAGCACAACTCACAACCTGGACCAGAACAAAAACCAAGACCAGGACCATGGCCTGGCACATGATGGGCTAATGGATGCTTGCAAGGAGCTAGTGAACCTTGCTGTAAGTAGAGGTAGTTTAGATGATATAACAGTTATGATAGTTGATCTTAAAGCTTTCCTATAACCAAAACAAGGAAATGTGCTAAATTTTTTGTACATTGTATTAAGAGGTTTTGTGCTACAGTATATTTGGCCATTTTTTTCTTCTGGTTTTCAATGACCAGGAGTTATCTTTTTTTATTATCGTAAATGTAGTTGTTCGTTGAGATGGATTTTGACGGTTATGTCGATTTTTCCATTGTTTTCCACTTGCAGAAGTCGATTGTGTTCAAATTTGTTGCATTTCTTGCTCTCGTTAATAAGGAGGATTATTTTAGCCCGTGCGTTGTGGCAAGAGCTAAAAGATTAAATTTCAGATGCGGGAACGAAATCTTAATTCACCATTTCATAAGTATTCCTTCATCTAGAACCTACAATGGACTTGATTTCCTTAATTCATTTCGCCTTGATCATCATTTGATATCTATTATTTCGTTTCGCATCATTTCCTCAAATTTTCTTCCATAATTTTTTCGAATGCATTTATAGAGCCTCAAATGATGTGAAACGATGAAAAAAGATGTCAATTGATGATCAAGGCGAAATGAATTGAGGAAAACAAGTCCGCTGTAGGTTTTAGATGAAAGAATACTTATGAAATGGTATAATTACGAGTTATAAGTTGATAGAGGATGGCTCGTGAAAGAATCAAACAATGAAACTAAGCACGAATGAAGAATTAATGTTAATGTAACGTATGATAAAGTTGATGTGGTTTTGGCCATAACTTCCTCATATGAACTACGTATTGGGTGATTCATAAAGCGACTTAATGAGAAAAAAGAGATCTACAACTTTCGTGTTTTGAGCTAAGCATAAAAGCAGGGGAAAAATAGAAATATGACATTTTTCGAAAAAACCACAAGGTTTAACCTTGATAGCCAACCCTGCGATTTTTCAAATGTTAACAAGGTTGACTTTGCTAGTCAAATTTGTGGATTTCACGGGTATAATGACTTTTTGTTTTGGGTATAATATGGGTATTTTTTGAAAGATATTTGTAAAATTAGTAGTTATTTTTCCAAACAATTAACTCAACTTCATTTATAATTGTATCAAATGATTATTACGGGACTCGTTCTACCAATTGGGTTAACATTATTTATTAAAAAAAAAAAAAAAAAAAAAAAGAAAAAAAAAAAGTAATTACGAAACAAATAATACAAATCGCCAGCCTCTACAAGCTACGTAGCGGTTCCTGATAAACTGAAACTAGAACTTAAAGAGGTCACTATCCAAATATCCGAAACGGTTCTTACAATATACGAATATCTGGTCTTGATGCGTGTCATTATTCTCATGGAACTGTTAGAGTGTCCTCTGTCTATATACACATAGATATGATTTGATCTATGGACTCATGTAGTCTTGTATGCTCGCTATTTCCTCGTTTTGTGACTAATCTTGGTTTTGAGTAGGCTTTGGAACATATGCTTGTGGGTTGTCTCGTCTGTATGAGTTTATATGTTAAACATATTATGACTTTATAAATTTAGTTATTTATATGTTAAGACAAAATTCAATTTAGTTTTTTCGAATCATTTATGTTCTAACTTTATGTATTACATCCTCATTCTCTACACACTGCATAACAACTTTCCTTACTTGAGCTGTCAACTTCACTCTCAATGCAAACTTGACAGCTTTAGTTTGATAATTTATTATCAGTGTCATTACTTCCTTCCAACTTCTTGTTTGATTAGCAAACAATTGTTTCTCTCTTGCCAAATGAAATACGCAGTATAAACATGCTGCCAATACTAACCTCCTTATCACACTCATGATAGATCTATTACAGGGGACTATCAATAGGTTATGCAGTATATCCTTCCACTTCTCATTCAAACCTTCCTGATCCATTTTCTTTTTCATCACTTCTCATATTTTTGCTGAGTAAGGGCATTCAAAGAATAAATGAGCATGAGATTCAACGCATTCTTCAAAAAGAGCACAAGAAACAACCTTTCTAGGATACCATTTAGTTATCCTATCTTGAGTTGATAATCTCCCGTGAAGTGTAAGCCATAGAATAAAGGAGTTGTCTTAAATCATTCCAAAACTGAGAATTTCATTATTTGTCCTTCATTAGTGATCCAATATGGTTTTTCATTGTACAATATGTTAACACAATTTATCTGAAAATAGTAGAGGTACCACCATTGTTGTTTGATATCAAGTATTGCATATATTGTTGGTTTAATTGTTGCTTTTAGTGGTGTAAATGCGTAATACAAGCTTAGCTGCTTGTGAAAATACTTCAAGTGAAATTGAGAAATGTAACTACTTAGCTTGACTCTAACTCTAACTGATATGTAACTAAATCTATATTGATGGTGAATATGTAAAGTCGAATGTTACAACTAGAGTGTGAAAATGAAAGTTAAATAGAACAACTACAGGGTTAGAGAGAGTGGTGCTTGTTGCAGAGCTGTTCTTTCCAGAAAAGGAAATGCTGATGTTTTAACTAATGATCACAAGGCATCACATGAGGATGAGCGTAAAAGGATACAAGCTAAGGTACAAATTCACCTGATAAAATTACGAGTAGTTAGTAAAGGTGGCAACTTTGACTTATTTACTTATGAATGGGTCGATTTGCTATGTTTTATCCCAAGTTAGTTAAGTCAAAGCTAAAAGACAGAACATATGCTTGTTAAACAGTTTCAATGTCAGACATAGATTGAGTTATTTTTATAAGCATTAATCACAACACTAGGTATTTATTAAAAATGTAAAAAAAGTGCTGGCGGGTCAATCCAACCTAGCCCATTTTGTCTCGTACTAAAGATGACCCACTTTAACATGACAACCTGTAGCATTCTCTAGAGAAAACAATATAACCGAGTTTTTCTGTGTATCAGTGATTTAGGGTCGATATGTTGAGCTTCATCCTGTGACGCGGAGGGTTCATGGTGTACTTGCTGTCTCAAGAAGCATCGGCGATGCTCATTTGAAAGATTGGGTATTGGGAGTACCCTAGACCGAGATTTTACCATTGACAGACGACTTAGCGCATTAGTCTTGGCTTCTGATGGACTATGGGACGAGGTAAGCCATCCTGACGTGGTCTGACTTTTAAGGTCAAAGCACACTTTTATCTACCTCTAATTTGACACTAATTATATAACAAAATTGAGTAAAACTTGATAGTTACCATAAAACAAAATTTGTCTAAGACTCGTAGTTTTCCCGATAGAGGTGAACCACAAAGTCTTTCAAACCAGATTATCTTTATGGTTTTGATCTCTATCATAGAAACAAAATTATTTTAGTAAAACCCTTTGGAATACTGTTAACGGAAGCTACAAATTACTATTTCGTTGTAAATGAAGATGAAATATTTCTATTAGTATTAAACCTTAGACCACTATGATACAAAATTAATCTATTTAAACGTAGATAAAATGAGTGTTTGGTTCAATGGCTCTGTTTAATTTGACACCCTAAAGCTGAAAGAAACCAAACCACGTATAACAAACCAGAACCGAATCCAGTTCCAAAGCATGGAAAGATTGAACTCACCAAAAAACATTAAAAATTAAGTATTCCTTAACGATTATATTAATTACAATCAAGCTATTAATTTTTTTTTTTAGAGAGGCAACACAAACAAAATCCTTACAAAACAAAAGGCATCCAGCCTCCCAATCAAGATGATTAAGAAAGACAGGACCCTGGAAAAAGATGAAAACTCGATAAAGAAACATGACATTACCCTTGGGACAAATACAACATTAAGCAGTAGACAATGGGATCACTCACAACGGGACTTCTCACACTATATCCAAATAACCAGACCAAATCCACTAGACAAAATGCCAACATTAAGCACTCTCTAGGGGACAAGGCCAATTAATTGGAGAGTACAATCAAGCTATTAATGAAAATCCAATGATAAAGAAGCTCATGACACATATGACAATTGCCAAACCAAGGGATGGTGTTAGCACAACATATAAGCCCGTGACAAATGCAAGAGCCATTGCGACCAATGCAATTCCTGTAAGAAAATATAAAACCACAATTCTGTCATCAATGTACTTCTGTTCTGTCTCATCAGCTTCATTATTACGGTTGCGATATATAAGTAACAAAATGTGTCCAAGTAGAACAGAACACGCACAATAGAATGCTATAGCATTAGTGACGACAAATGCTTGAAAGGCAGATTTTTTAAGTAGAAAGGGTGTTCCTTGTTTGGAGCCATTGCTACTATCAAAACCACCTGGCACTGTAAAAGCAGCTGCAAAACTTGCTGTCGCTATAAGAGTGGCGACTAAAACAAGATTGTCCACAATCTTAAAATGTGCTTCTGATTCTTTAACTCTAGTTTCCGATTGTTTTTCGAACCAATCAATGATGCTTGAGTTAGGAGACAAGGAGCTTGTTTCATTATGTATGTTTGCATCCTTAGCAAAAGAGCTTGTTTCATTATGTATGTTTGTATTCATGGCAATGCCCTGCATAATTTTAAGACTTCTGTTACAAATCACCTCAGGGTGAATAGATTGCTTATATATAAGTGCTTATCTAAAAAAGTTAAAGCAGATAAACGGTGAAGAGTGTTTGGATAAAAGTGCTTATATGCTTATTTTATAATTAATAAGCAATTCCAAACAAGAAATATATTTAAGTTGTCCTAGAAGTAATCGTCTTATAATATTGGACATGCATACAATAGGTTTCCGGAGTTCAACGTAAGAAGAGAATATGTACCTTAATCAATGTCTCTCTTTTTACATTTGAAGATGCTATGTCCAAAGGAGTGCGCTTTTCATCATTGAGGGCATGGATGTCAACCCTATAATCGATTACCATTTCCATCATTTCAAAATTTGAAGCCACCAGTAAATGAATCGGAGTGTTCCCACTGTTATCTTTTTGATTGATAAGACTTGTTAAGGATTCATCTCGAAAGATGAATTCAATTACTTTGGTCGCATTACTTTCAACAGAAACATGAAGAATGTTTCTCCCTTTGCCATCAATAAACTCTGAGCATCCGAGACATTTGTTTATAAGAACTTCCATTGTTTCACAATGGCCAAGACTAGCTGCAATGTGAATTGGTGAAGTAGTCATTTCACTTTGACCCATTATCTCATACCCAATGGAATGGTCCACATTTAGCAGCTCACTTGTTGCTAAGGAACTATTATGATGAATAGCATATATCAAAGGCGTCCAACCATGCTCATCTTTGACGTAGAGTAGATTGGGGTTTTCATTTAGCAGATGCGTGATACACTCTGAAGAATAAAAATCCATGGTAGAATAACTTTATGCTCTAAAGTAAATAGGATTAATCATTTATAACTAGTAATAAGGTGTTGTTTCATTTGCAACAAAGATTCCCTGTATGGGTTTAAGAGGAGCTGCAAGTGCCAGCCGGTATGAATTATTATACCAATCCCTTGAGTTGGGCATGGAACATGCCTATTTTCATGGATATTAACTCGTACCCTCATTATAATTAGGAAATCTGCTTTTCTATTCTCATGCTACTTCTTTAAAAAATGTCCGTCCACCTTTTATAGTCAAATGCTGATTTGTATTCCCTCGTTTCCCATTCTTCCGAAACTCTGACTACACTGAATTGCTATATTAAATGTGATTAACATTTTATTTAAACTTTGTTTCTGTACATGGGACGGTTATAAAGTTCTTGATGAAAATAATAGTTGGAGGACAGAAGGATTCGGTTTGATGAAAATAAGCACTTTGATGGTGCTGCTAGCTTTTGATTGTAAAGACGAATGTTTTTGGTAGGATGAATATACGCAGTCAGAAAATGATTGTTAATTCCAAAGACTGTTGTTTTCTTATTAACATGTTTATAATAAGTATAATTTGACCGCCTACTAGACATTATATTATACATGGCAAGACATGATGATCTATTACAAATTTCCAGAGCTCAATATTACCTGCAGAGTTTGAAATGGCCGCTGCGTGTAATGCTGTTTTGCCTTTGGGTCCCATAAATAACTTTTCTCCGCACTTCATCAGAATTCGTTCCACAATTGTATAATATCTTCTTTCTGCAGCAAGGTAAAGTGGGCTTTCACTGAAATCATTGATATGATTCGCAAGTTGAGGAACTTCTTCAATCAACCAGAAGACCACTTCAACATGATGATTTTGTATGGCAATATGCAATGCATTGTGTTTGTCCTTGAGCCTTATGAAAATCGATTCAGTGGCATTGTTGTTTTCTTTTAATTTGTTACTAATCTGTCTAAGAACATCCACATGTCCCTCCCTCGCAGCAACATAAACCAGTGTCTCCCCTTCAGAATTGCGACGATCTATTAGGGAAGGCTGTTCTTGAAGAATAATATTAACATGGCCCACATCTCCAAACTTCGATACAAGGTGAAGAATAGTGTTATTCAGTTGAAGTAGGCCATGATCAAGTTTGTTCAAATAAATCCTTCTTTCTGTGAAAAGATACATATATATATATATATATATATATATGATTATATCAACCAAACTCCATATCTACTTCAAAAACTAAAGTAGGAAACTAGCGTTGTATATAAGGTTTACCTTGATGTTTATCGTCATTCAATGTTTGTGGATCCCAGTCTCTTCTCTCCAACATATCGAAAATGAAGGCGTCATATTTTGGGTCACGTAACAAGGGACGTAGAGTCTTTCTATTCCGAAACCACTCTGATGTTAAGTCCCTGGGAGATGATACATAATTCAAGAGTAGCTTAGCCAACTCCACATGATTGTTGTCAAGTGCGACCGACAAGGCTTTTTGATAGTCCAAGTCATGGATCCAGGAGAACAGTAATGGATCCTTTTTATTTGTTTGTTTGGCACATTCTATGAAACCCCACACCATGTCTGTAAGTCCTAGACGTGATGCTTCCTTCAGTGGTGAATCTTTGCGTGTGTATCCAGCTTTCGGTCGACATATTTGATAGATATTATCAACAATGCGAATAAGTTGATCACTCATTGGGGTAATCCTGCCTCTACATAACTCATTTCCCATTCGTAGATGGTCGGCTATCGATGTGTATGTTTTTTCATTTTGTATATTGAGTATTTTAACTCTCACTAGTATTCTGAATTCTTTTATGAGCCTTGACACTGCATTAGAAACAAGCTCAACAACAATTCTCGGCACCATCTCAGCCATGGATTCTTAAAGGGATGTGATTTAGTTGTGAAATATGCTGAAACACAAAATGGATGAATGTGATTGTTTAGAACTTTAGATAACATATATGGACTACAGTTGAGTAAATGATTAGAGTAATACTCCCTATAGAGTAGTGCTATTTAGACTTAAAACACATGCCTAATGCATAAGTTACTTGTACAATTATATCATGCACTTTTTCTCTCCAAATCCCCACTAATTATTTTCAAGAGAAATGATAGTTAGGCCTAATTAAATGAAAATTGATACCTACACCACATTTTTTTATGCATGCACCACAATTTGTGCTTTACAGTTTGTAGTTTGTACCGTACAATACTGTAATGCACAAATTGTGATGCATGCATAAAAAAAATGGTGAAAGTATCACCCCCTAATTAAATAGACCTACAACTCTCATTGGTTCATTTGACCATATATTTAGTAACCAACTTTTTTTAAAGTATTTAGTAACTAACTCAACCTTTTATATTATCACTAATATACCCTTTACAAATATCTAATAAATACATTTTTCTTTCATCTATACCTTGCACCAGAAGAGAGGCAAAGACCTCTGCCCAAAATCTTTACGCCACTGCAAAAGTGTTTTACTTCAGGGTCATACTCTAAAAACCCCCCCTTAGGGGGTGACAGTCATGCCACCATACTTAATCCATACCTAATCACCCACCAATAATATACTTCCATCTCATCTCATACTTAACCATAGTTTTTTAGTGGCAACCATGCCTAACCTATACCTCATCTAATTTTATAATATAAAGTACATGCTGCAGTCTTGTCCCTCTCCCACACCAATTCGATGAACATTACCGATTTGAAGCACACCCACACCACACCGATTTGGTGGCATTGGTGTTACCGATCGGTATGACCCAAACCGAAGGCCACCCCGAACCCACTGCCACCCCCCTTATGATGTGACATAAGGGGGGGTTTTGGTCAAAGATGCCTTTCGTCCCCTTTTATTTGCAGTACAACACAGTTTTTTGTCACTTTCTGTTTCGTATTTCTGACAGTTTTAAACGTTTGACTTATTAAACTTTATATTTTCTGTTCCATACTTTCAGGTTTATAGTTTTTGGAAAAAAAAAAATGGAGGGGGGTGCCCTTTAAAAAGGGGGTTTGCTTATAACTTGTCCCTTTACTTCATTTGAGATAGGCTACACTTGTTTATAATTTGTTTCTACTTGTATTGATGTTGCCAGGGGCAAGAAGTCATGCAAAGTATCAATATATATAACATTTAATTGATTTACATAACTCAAAATCTAGTAGAGGGCATATGTTTTAATCTGTAAATTGCATATTTTTTAAGTATTCTATCCACTTGAGACATTACCACCAAGTCAGGGGCAAAACTATATAAACATCTGGATTAGTTATTTTAGCGACTATTAAATCAATGATGAGTTAAACAATAGAAAAGAAAAGTAGGAACGATGGTTAATTCTTTTGTGAGAAACTAAAATCAAAGTTAGGATATCACTGACGCAACAAAAACAAGTTTAAAGATAAGAAAATTTTATACTTGAAAGTGGAAATTATTTGAGAAGGGTATATTAGCTAGTAGAAATATAAAGAGAAATGATACATAGGCCTAAAACTTGGCTTAAAAGTGAACCTAAAAACACTTGGCAAAAGACGTGTTGTAAAATAAGCGGGTTCCTGTCTGCAGCCGTCAAGATTTTGCCAAGTGTTTTTAGGTCCACTTTTAGGTTCAAATTTTAGGCCTATGTATCATTTTTCTAATATAAAAGGTTGAGTTAGTTACTAAATATATGGGCAAATCAACCAATGAGATTTGTAGGTTTGTAGGTCTATTTAGTTAGGTCTAACTATCATTTCTCTTTTTTCAAATGAACCAATCAAATAATTAGGTAAATAAGTAGGCATCATTATTAGGTATCACAATCATTTTTCATAATTAAAAAGGAAGTGATACTCACACCACATTTTTTGATGAATGCACCACAATCTGTGGATTACAGTTTGTACCGTATGGTGCATGCATAAAAAAATATGATGTGAGTATCACCTCCCTAATTATTTGATAGATATTATCAACAATGCGAATAAGTTGATAACTCATTGGGGTAATCCTACCTCTACATAACTCATCTCCCATTCGTAGATGGTCGGCTATCGATTTGTAAGTTTTTTCATTTTGTATGTTGTGTGTTTTACCTCTAACTAGTATTCTGAATCCTGCTACGAACCTAAACGCTACTTTAAAAAAAGGCTTAACAAGTAATTTAGCCAGTGTCAGAACAACCATCTCAGCCATGGATTCTTAAAGAGATGTGGTTTGGTTGTGAAATATACTGAATAACTGAAACACGAAATGGATAAATGTGATTGTTTAGAACTTTAGATAACATATATAATTAAAGAGTTGAGTAAATGATTAGAGTAATACTCCGTAATAATTAAAAAGTAGTGCTATTTAGACATAAAACACATGTGCAATGCATAAATTACTTGTACAATTATATTTTGTACTCTCTCTTTAAATCACCACCAATTATTTTTTCAAATGAACCAATCAAATCATTAGGTAAATAAGTAGGCATCATTATTAGGTATCACAATCATTTTTCATAATTAAAACTTAAAAGTCGTTTTATATAAATATGAGTTGGCAAAATGGTCGGGTTGGGTAACGGGTTCAGCTATCTTTGGTCAACTTTATCTCCATGCCGTCATGTTTTGTAATATCAATAAAGATGAAATGCCTACGATACTAAATTTACTCCGCTAGCATATCTAAACATAAAACAATTACTAGATGGGTAAAAGCCATAAAATAACAACCTACTTTCTCCAATTTGCCGAGTTGAAAAACTTACTTTTTTATCAACATATAAACCAACGTACTTTCAAATTTTGTTCTGACTTCACCCATATGACTAACTTAAAATTGCATCGTTAGTCCTTTATACTAACAGTAGTTAGTAAATAAATTAAAATTTGGTTTCTTATGTTTCGTCCGCTTACACATTTTATGCGTTTTGTCCGTTTTGCGCGTTTAAATGCTTTTAACATGTTTTCGTCTGCGTTTCACGTCGCCGTCCGCTTTTAGGCGTTTTCGTCAATTTTGCACGCTTTATACACGCAAAAACGGATGAAAACTTGTAAAACAGATGAAAATGTGCAAAACGACAAAACACGAAAAACATACGAAAGCATGCAAAAATGGACGAAAGCATGTAAAACGAACGAAAACATGTAAAAACAAACGAAAACGTGCAAAAACAGACGAAAGCGTGTAAAAACAGACGAACACATGCAAAAATGGACAAAGACTTGTAAGAACGGATGAAAACGTGTAGAAAAGGATGAAAACTTGTAAGAACAGACGAAAACGTGCAAAAACATGACGAAAACTTGTAAAAAGCATGCTTTCATATGTTTTTCATGTTTTTGTCTGTTTTTGCACATTTTCATCTGCTTTTACAAGTTTTCATCCGTTTTTACACGTGTAAAAAACATGCAAAAACGGACGAAAATGTGCAAAAACGGACGAAAACGTGTAAACGCGAACGAAAACGTGTTAAAACAGACGAAAACGTGCAAAAACGGACGAAAACGTGCAAAAATGTGTATAAACAGACGAAAACGTAAGGAAACCAGATTTTAATTTATTTACTAACGGCTGTTAGTATAAAGGACTAACAATGCAATTTTAAGTTAGTCATATGGGTGAAGTCACAACAAAATTTGAAAGTACGTTGGTTTATATGTTAATAAAAAAATAAGTTTTTCAACTCGGCAAATTGGAGAAAGTATGTTGTTATTTTATGGCTTTTACCCTTACTAGATCTTCAACTAGAGACACACATACAAATAGGGGTGTCATTCGGGTCGGGTTGGTCGGGTTCGGGTCATTCGGGTCGGGTCAAGACTAAAAAAAACATACCCGAACCCGACCCTATTTGAACTCGGGTTGGTCGGGTTCGGGTCAATTCGGGTCGGGTCAAGTCGGGTTCGGGTCTGTGCCATTTAATTCTAACTATGCAAATGCATGCAACCATGCATGGTATGATGGGAACAAGCTAATAATGTCATGAAGTTTATCTATAACTAGATAAGTTTACAAGCATGAATGAGTGGAACAATAAACGAAACAGGTTTTCCTTGCTATTATTCATGAGTATGCTTTGATACATCAAAGAGAACATCATTTATATAAATACGTTTAACCTTCAAAAATCTTCCTAACAAACACTTGGCTAAAATATGAAAAACCACATAACCAGCATGCACAAATCTAGATACCGTATGATTCCTAGGATAACATTTTAGAGAATACAAACTCCAGAAGCATATATCAAGTAATAAGGTGCTAAACCATAAATGAAACCATTGACAACCTGGATAATAACGTGCTCGTGTACAGAACTACCAAATGGTATGACTATATGTTTTATATCAAATTGTGAATAAAAATGGGTCAAGAACTACCAAATGGACTAATTGATAGCTTGGACCTATAATAAATATAAATTGGGTACAGTTGCACTTGCACATCACATGAAACCAAAAAAAAAAAAAAAAAAAAAAAAGTCGGGTTAGTCGGGTTGGACCCAACCCGAATAAAGAAATATTTTGAACCCGATACCGACCCTGGTTCGTGTCGGGTTAATCGGGTTGACCCGATTTAGATTTTGACTGAAAGAACCTGACCCGAATAACCTTATTCGGGTTCGGTCCGGTCAGTCCGGTCGGTCGGGATTTATGACACCCCTACATACAAACATAAATACATAATTTCAATTTAAGATTTAATTTCATACAACTAATGAACCTAATCTTAGGAGGAAAAAATACAAACTTGAACCCAAATACAAAAAACTTTACAAATAAACTGCTAGTTTGAGGTCATATGAACAAGGCTAGCAAGAAATCTAAGTGTAACTCATCATTAATGGCGGCATTGGATCTCTTAAAAATGGAGTAATAAACCCGTAACTCAACAATCAACACTTGGAATTTTATGACTGAATGGATCTTAGAGAAAGATTGCAAACCTGTTTTTGAAGATTTTCCAACTCAAAGTCTACTGGAGACAAGTGATAGGGATTAAGGGTTTAAATGTATGTGGTTAGGTACGGGAATAGAAACAAGAAGGAATAAGATTCCACACAACAAGAATCCAATGCTCCTAACAACAAATCCGACGACACCCCATTTAACTGCTTGACACATTTAATGCGGAAAAAACAAACAAACAACCACCCTTAGCAGCGTGTTTGGTTGGAGCAATTTAATGGAATTTGGTGGAATTTGAAATCCCAATTAGTGCGTTTGGTTCATTAGAAAGGAAGAATTTCAAATGGTAACACAAATTAAAATTCAAGAATTTAAAATGCCTTCAAAAAGTAAGAAATTTTAATTTACTTGAGAATTTTTTTTTATAAACTTTTTTTCTTATTGTTTTTAATAAACTTTTAAATATAATATTTATGTATTTTTTTTATAAACTTTTTTTATAAATTTTTATAAACTTTTTTATAAATTTTAAAACTTTTTATAAAAATTTTATAAACTTTATTTTATAAATTTTATAAACTTTTTATAAACTTTTTATAAACTTTTTATAAACTTTTTTATAAATTTTTATAAATTTTTATAAACTTTTTATAAACTTTTTTTATAATTTTTATAAATTTTTATAAACTTTTTATAAATTTTTATAAACTTTTTATAAACTTTTTTATAAATTCTTTATAAACTTTTTATAAACTCTTTTATAAATTTTTATTATTTGTTTTATAAATTTTTATAAACTTTTTTATAAATTTTTACAAACTTTTTATAAACCTTTTTATAAAAATTTTATCAACTTCTTTTAAAAAAAATTTATAAACTTTTAAATAGAATATTTATGAAATTTATATTAAATATATATATATATATATATATATATATATATAAATTTATGTCAACCAAACACGCGAAGGTATTTTAAATTCCAAAATTTTAAATTCTCAATAATTTAAATTTCCTAAATTTAAAATTTTAATTTCAAACTCCCAACCAAACGCCCCTTGGGTGTTGTATAAGCTTCCATAGTTAAAAATGTTTTCAAATATGAACTAATCACATCTATAAATACATGATTTAAACACATATAATTAAAGTAAGTGAGTTTCAATAAGGTATGTATTAATGTTAAAGGTGAAATTTGAGCATCGGCCGCTCCCGACCCTACCGACCCGAATCCCGACAAGCCCAAGAACACAAACGAGTCCCAGGCCGATTAAGCTCGGTTCGGTTTCGGACGATCGGTTTGATCGGTTTTGTTTGTTGTTTTTGGTTTTCGGCCGTCCCGACCGATCGACAAGCCCGAATCCCGACTAAAGCGGAAACACAACCGAGTCCCACCCGCTTGAGATCGGTTCGGTTCGGGACATGATTCGGGCTCGGATCGGGACGGATCGAGAGTCGGTCGGTTTTGCTCACCCCTAGTTAAAGGCACGATTTTAGTTATAAACAGGGCCTTACCTAGATTTTATGCCTTTGTTTTTTACGGAAACTTTTATGAAACCCGTTTCTCTTATTAACAGGGCTCTATTCCAAATCTGCATGTGGTGGTGACTGCAGCCATGGATTCCTAAAAGGGATGTGGTTTGGTCGTGAAATATTCTGAAACACGAAATGGATGAATGTGATTGTTTGTTACTTTAAATAACGTATCTACCATCTATATAAAATCAACCTTTTCCACCCTTTAGCTGCCGCGCTTCTTACTTCCCCATCAGCCACCACCTGCTTAAAATGGCCGCTAAACCACCACGCACCTGCTAAGAAAATGGCGCCCAAAACAACCACCTTCTCACACGCAGCTATCAGCATGGCACTATCTCAGGATCTAATACATCTTCATCATCACTTATCCACCATTTCTTGTTAGGTTTGGGATCTATGCTAAAATTTAAGTTGTCTTGTCACAGTTTGCGTTTTGAATTATAATTTAGTTTACCTTTGCTTTTATTATTGTTTTGGATTTGAGATGATATATTATGTTCTGTTGTTCTATAAGTTATTTTAACTTTTATGTTTACCCATGGGTTCGGTTGATTAATTTTGTTATTTTTGGAATAGGATATTGAATCACTGTACATGTGTGAAAGATGAAGATGATTCGAGAATGAAGATGCTGGTACGTTTTTTATATGTAAAGCCCATATTTTGAGTAAATCGTCAATTGAACATGCATACTTTTGCACAGGTCTTGCGGGGTTTCCACAGGATCGAATTGATAAGATATACAAGAATTGATTCTATTTGATAAACAAACATAAAAGTGTTTACATTGTATATTCGCACACACTATTACAAACTAACATATGTAACATATATATAGGTTTCAATCGGTGTAAATGAACCGACATGTCCTTCCTAAAATAACTAACTTTGGCGGTTAATTAACTAACTTTTGTAACCGCTAGTAACTACCCATAACCGCTATTCTGTTATTAACTATCAAACTAACAATATTGGTCCTTTGTCTATCGTTATATACATGTGTACACCGAGCCTATCAAGACTTTTACAATTATGGTGCAACATTTCCCCCCTAATTGTTTAAGTCTTGTTTTCCTTGCTACTTCCACTTGTGGTGCATCCCATGTCTTCTTCCTTCTTGACTTCATCATGGACATACTTGAACCTTTTCTTTAGATTCTCTTCATGTGCTTCCTCTATGTACACGCTAGTCTTTGCATCACCACATGGTTCATTTCCGACCATATCAATCCGTGGTTCTCCATGCCCTACCCTGCGTGCTTCCTCATAGTACACTTTCACCAATGCTATATACTCTCGATAGCATTCCTTAACATTATGTCCGTCTTCCCGTGTCAATCCCAAAGGAATTGCAACATCGCCCCACATATTGTTAAATGACACATTCATATATCCTAAAAATCTTGTTCTCCGAATCTTCATGCTCTTCTCCGCGTTTTCCTTCACATTGCCTTCTATCATGACCCCAAACTTTGTCTTGTTCATTTCTTCATTCGTGACTCATCTATCTCTGCATCTTCTTGTTTGCCATGGGTCTCTTTCTCCCACTTCTTCTTGGCTTCTCATTCCGTGGCACCGCAGCCTCATGGTACACCTTTATTATGTCAATGAACCTTCTATAGCAATCTCTTATTGCTTCCTCTTCACCATTTGTCAGGCCATGTATTCTTGCAATTTTCTTTCATTATGTCACGTTCAAGAGCAATCCTTTCTTGCTAGCCTCTTCCTTCCGGTATCACGCAGAACTTTCAAGCGTCAAAAGGTTTGCTTTTCCTCCTTTGTGTTGCGTTCCAGCAGTCCCACAAAAGTTCTTCTACAACGTTGTCTTTTCCTTTCTTTGTTGTCGCGTTATGCAGTCCCAACAAAGTCTCCATCGTATTCCTTGGCCAACGTATTCCTTGGTGTCTTTTCCTTCCTTTGTTTTGATCTTCTTGATCAAAAGTTGAATCAAACTCTTGCAATCTTGGAGCCTGCTCTGATACCAGTTTTGCACAGGTCTTGCGGGGTTTCCACAGGATCGAATTGATAAGATATACAAGAATTGATTCTATTTGATAAACAACATAAAAGTGTTTACATTGTATATTCAGACACACTATTACAAACTAACATATGTAACGTATATATAGGTTTCCAATCGGTGTAAATGAACCGACATGTCCCTTCCTAAAATAACTAACTTTGGCGGTTAATTAACTAACTTTTGTAACCGCTAGTAACTACCCATAACCGCTATTCGGTTATTAACTATCAAACTAACAATATTGGTCCTTTGTCTATCGTTATATACATGTGTACACCGAGCCTATCAAGACTTTTACAATTATGGTGCAACACATACCTCTGTTTTTTATTGCTTTATAGCTAAGTTAGAATTGTTAGCTGCAGTTGAGTGATTTAGAAACCGATTTGATAGATTGACTTTCAATATCATTGGAGTTCAATCTGACAGATTATTTATAGATTGTGACACAAGGCTAGCAAGAAATTGAAGTGTAATCGGGCTTTAACCCATCGTTAATGGTGGCAATGGATCTGTTAAAAATGGACCAATAAACCCGTAAGTCCGTAACTCAACCATCAACACTATTATGACTGATTGGATGTTAGAGAAAGATTGCATACCTGGTTCTTGAAGATTTTCCAACTCAAAGTCAACTGGTGACAAGCAAAATGGGATCGAGTTGACCCGCCCATTTTCACCGAATTTTTTAGTAATCTTCTTTTGTCACAACTATTCACAACATTAAAAAATGCTCCATCCCCATTCAAATTAACAATATTAATTTCTTGTTAAATGTAAAATAGTACTCCGTAATAGATGTCTTCATGGTAACTAACGGGTTTCTATGTGCGTATTAACACTCTGTTCTCAGTTATATATCATTGCTAGATTGAGGACCAAAAACATTGAGAAGAGAAACTTTATGAGAAATCCCAGCCATGAACAAAAAGCACTTAGAAAATTGAGATTAACAACCTGATTTTCCAAAGTGAATCAAATGAAGTCGACGTTGGGACGAGGCCAAAGAGAATGAACTAAAAAAGAATCAACTGATTCAAGCTTCGTCTTTTTTTTTTTTTTTTTTTTTTTTTTTTTTTTGCAATCTAAACCGAGGCCATTTATATTCAACGAGAAACTGACAAACACCAGAAACCGAGGCCGACAACAAGATCAATGTGATCCTATCATTCCTTAAATCGCTAAAACCATACCCGATTTTCATCATAGCATCTGGTTAGATCAGAGCACAAGGGTTGCTTCCTATGACCAATTTCTTTTTCTTTTTGCCTGCAAGTGGTGTAAAGTCTCTATTTTTCTTAATTTGGTCAAAACCTAAATAATTAAAAGAGAAAATTACCAAAAGGAGACTTTTTTTGAAGCTTGGTCCGTTTTTAAGACTTTTTTCTATCCTCTTTCCCAAAAGAGCCACGCTCAACTGCTCAACTGCTCGACCCCATACATATTACGACACGTGTCCATACACTTTAGGGGTTAGGTAGACAGCTTTTTCTTAAATGACAAATATGCCCCAGTATATAAATAAACATCTCTCTTCAATTATTTTATATCTCTTTTGCAAGCTTCCTGGTTCTTCTTACTTGGTTCTTTAATTCGTGTCAAGATCTACAAGAGTCCAAGAAAGTACAAAGATCTACAAAGATCTACAACCTTAGAGTATTTATAAAGTTCTTTTATTTTCTTCTTGTGATAAATTATATACGTATATACAAAGATCTACAAAGTTCTTTTATTTTCTTCTTACTTAGTTCTTTAATTCGTGTCAAGATCTACAAAGATATCGCCAAAGATCCGGCCAACACCCATCGTCAAGATCCGGTGTCAAGATCTACAGATCCGGTGTCGAGATCTACAGATCCGGTGTCGAGAATTTGGTTTTGATTGTGATTATTATTATGTTGGCAATGTTTTATTTTAATTTGGTTGTAAGTAAATAAGTTTAGAACCTGTAACATCTTCCGATTGTGATTATTATTATGTTGGAAAATGTTTTTTTATTTTCTTCTTACTTGGTTCTTTAATTTGTGAGGCACCGGAAGTTGGAGATGGATTTATATACGTATATACAAAGATCTACAAAGATCTTACTTGGTTCTTTGACAAAGATCTTACTTGGTTCTAATGAATAAATGTGACATATACGTATACACAATTTCTTGATTTAGTAGCAGATTCCGGTCTTGTTAGTTTTTTTTTGATGCGTTTTTTTTTTTTTTTTTTTTTTTTAATAATAAAATTGTGGTTAATAAAATTCGGTCTTGTTAGTATTGAATGGGTGGATCGAGTAATGAAATAAGTAATTTTGTAAGTATAGATAATTTTGTGGTTGGCGATGGTGGTGGTGGTGGTTATGGACCCGCTAAGGTGGTGGCGGTGGTGGTCGGCGGTTGAGCGGCGGTGGTGGTGGTGGTTATGGATGCTAAGGTGGTGGCGGTGGTGGTCGAGTAGTTGAGCGGTGGTAGTCGGCAGTTGAGCGGTGGTAGTTGGCGATGGTAGTTGAGCGGTGGTGGTGGTGGTGGAGATATGGCCGGATCTTTTCCATGGCGGGATCTTGGATCGAGGTTGAAGAGAGAGAAAAAATTAGAAAAAATGAAATATATGGTGTCTTTTATATATGTGGTTGAGGGTAAATTAGTTATTTGAGTTAAAGGTAAAAATATCTTCACCTACCACATGCCACGTGTCGTAATATGTATGAAATTCGAGCGGTTGAGCGGTTAGCGTGGCTCTTTTGGAAATAGATTAGAAAAAGTCTTAAAACGGACTATCTTGAAAAAAGTCCCATTGGTAATTTTCTCTAATTAAAATTACAAAGGGGCTTCCTAACTATTTTCTCACAATAACTAAAACATGGTTATTTAGTGCCACAACCGTTTAGATTTTTCTTTCTTTCTTTTGAAGCCATGGGAAAATTGATATCAAGTTCAAATACAGTTTTCCTGGTTTTAATTTACATGAAAACAGTATAGGTACCAATACCATCATTGTTGTTTGATACAAGTATTGCATATATTGCTGGTTTGAATTGTTAGGGCATCCACTATGGCGAAGCTATTAAAAGGTTTATAAATTTCCACATCTTATAATGTCATTAATTCATAAACCTTTTCATATTATGAACCTATTCTTACTATGGAATAAAGCTTTTGAGGTTTGTAAAATGTTCCGACATTAATTCATAATACATGTCTTGGACCTCTCCAAAATCCTAGACCTCTTCATGCCACCTAGGCATAAAATGGTTTCTCACTATGGTACAAAAATTCTTGAACCTCTTCATAAGTTTTTATACCTATTCTTAAACATATGCTCTTAGTGGATATATTGTTACTATAATAAAGAATTGGGCTGTTGGACTCTTTATTGGGCCGAAAAGCCACATTGCGTGCAGCCCACATAAGGAAAAAAAAGTAGAAAATTTAACCGACAATGAAAACTATTAAACATAGGACATTGTTTAGATTAGGTTTTGTTTTCTGTTTTGTAAATTTGCATTTGGAGATTCTTGGCGATTCTTCAAGATTAGGGTTTAATAATCGACTAGAAAAGATTCAAACTAAATTGTTTGCCATGAAAACCAAACGCCAAGATCTCGACAAAGACAATGAAGAACAACAACAAAAACAACACTCATTGATCAAGACCAGAAGGTTGAATCAAATCTATAAAGATTGTTCATATCTTGATACGGTTAATCGTAAGGTTTTGGATTTCGACTTTGAAAAGAAGTGTTCGGTTTGTGCATCGAATTTGAACGTGTATGCATGTTTAGTATGTGGCAAGTATTTTCATGGAAGAGGTCTCGATTCCCATGCATATAAGCATAGCCTTGATACTGATCACCGTGTTTACATTAATCTAGAGACCGAAAAAATTTATTGCTTGCCCGAAAATTATGAGATCAATGATCCCTCACTTGATGATATTCGACATGTTCTCAACCCAAGGTTTAGCTTGGACCAAGTTTTACAACTTGATGATAGGAATATGCGTGATGGGTCTGATTATCGTCGTGGAATAATGGGGCTTAATAATTTGAAAGGGACTGATTTTGTTAATGTGGTCATTCAATCTTTAATGCGCGTGACTCCTCTGAGAAACTTTTTTCTCATACATGAAAATTACAAGGATTGCAAGTCTCTACTTGTTCAGCGTTTTGGTGAGCTCACAAGGAAGATATGGCGGAATGCAAGGAAGTTTAAAGGACAGGTGAGTCCTCGTGAGTTTATGCAAGTAGTTACGGACGCTAGTAATAATCGATTTTGTATAGGGGTGCAGTCTGATCCTGCTGATTTTATGTCATGGTTTATGAAAACCCTCCATACCGAACTTATAAGTTGTTCAAAGACAAAGACAACGAGTAGCATTATCCATGAGTGTTTTCAGGGAGAATTGGCGGTTGTGAAAGACACCAATGTTAGAGATGGTGTGAAGGCTAATAATATGGTTAATAATGCTGAGACAAGTAGAATGCCATTCTTGATGCTTGGACTGGATTTACCACCACCACTACTTTCCAAAGACGCGATTCCTCAGGTTTCACTTTTCAACATACTGCAGAAGATTGACGGGATGAGATATCGTGTTACAAGACTTCCAAAGTATCTTATTCTTCACTTGCGTCGGTTCACAAAGAACGACTTCTTTGTGGAGAAAAATACAACCCATGTTAACTTTCCTGTAAAGAATCTGGACCTCAATGATCATATGACGTTACCTACACCTAAAGAGGAAGAAAGGCTGCGTTCCAAGTACGACTTGACTGCAAATGTAGTTCATGATGGTAAACCAGATGATGGATCCTATAAGGTGTTTGTTATGCGAAAGTTGGAAGAAAGGTGGTATTTGATGCAGGATCTCCATGTTGCAGAAACTCAACCGCAGATGGTTGCATTATCTGAGACTTACTTGCAGATATATGAGCAGCAGCAGTTGGAGTGATGTTTATGGCAGTGGATTTTCTTTGTGGGCTCACTCAATTTGAAAGTATTTTTTCTTTAACATTAGATTTTCCATTTACATTACTCATGATCAGTTAAGTTAATAAAACCTACTTTGTGATAACATGTTGATGACCTTCACATTGTGCTATCCCAATAATATACGATAATACATTAGTTAGTCTATTTGAAGTTATTGGAGATCACTTTTTTTTATATATATTAGATTGATTGTTTTTGGTTGTGATATTTATGCAAGGCTGCTGATCAGTATGTAACTATGTATAGAAGAATCTGCACCCAATTGTATTTGAAATGTTGAAGATATGATCTGATAATGCCAGCAATAAAAGGAGTTGTTAAAACTGCTTCTATGAAAACACATGATGAATTCCTTAAACAGGTTCAAGTTTTCTTTTCCTATTTGATGTGTACGTTCATATTAGTTTTCATTTTAAAACTTTTTATGCGAGTCTAATGAATTATATGATTTTTTATTGTCTCCCAAATGCTTAGCTAATCTTAGAGTTGGGGGCATGAGATTCTCCGGTAGAGACCTAAATTCAAACCCCACAAACAATAACTTTGGAACCAGGCCTCCGAAGGAGTGGACGCACACCACTACAACATATTCTACTTGTAGCAACGACGGTTTGGTGGGTCAATTCCATCTTGGCAGCAGATTAAATGTTGACCCTGACTGAAAATTCCGTCGTCAACAAACTTATAGCGACCAATTTATCGCCGCTATAGGTTACAGTCGAAGTCAAAGATTTCATATGGACTTCTTTTGCTGTCTAGTGAACCTTTAGCGACGACACAGCGACGACATGTCGTCACAAGTATTTTGGTCAAAAACAGGGCCAAGAAACTGAGTTTTGTCTATAGTGGACCTATAGCAGGTGCCCCGTCGTGAAAAGTGTAAATTGTTGTAGTGGAAACATGCCACCATAAGCGCATTTCCCAATTGATAACTTCTCAACAACGTATTTTCATGAGCTTTTTAGCTTTTACGAAAAACAAATCCTAAAATCAGCATTTTTATATTATTAATTGACTGTACTATCTATATGTAAAAGTAAAACAGAATAAAACAAGAGCAAATTACAAAACAAACCGTTTACATAGTGATTATGAGAATGAACTCTTTCAGACACTTTACCAAAGTGACCAAAATCGTCATATCACCTTTCCATTCTCTCACCTAACGCTTCATTTTCTCTCATTTCACGGAAACAAACACACAACACACACCTCCCAACCATAACCACGGTCTTAAAAACATCCGTGAACATGATGATCAAGAATCTTAAAAACATCGTGAACATGATGATCAAGAACAAGAACAACACCCAGCAAGCCCACCATTGCAGCACCTCCATTTGCATGCAGCACCTCCCACGCCCCTACCACGCCCAGGCCACGCCCAGGGCTTGCCCACGCCCAGGGCCTGCCCACGCCCAGGCCACGCCCAGTGGAAAGTTCATTTTCGTAAACGGTCAGGGCGAGAACCATTTTTGTAAACAGATATGAGTTATAGTTCATTTTCGTAACAAAATAAGAAAAAAATAAATAAAACAAGAAAAGCCAATGTAGAATAAAAAAAACAAGGTTTGATTTTTTCTAAACATAAAAAAGAAACGATAGGGACAACGACATTATTTGAAGAAGAAAAATGTGTTTTTGTGATTAAAATTGCATCTTGAAAAGAAATTAGTACAACAAACAAAAGATTTTGATGATGTCAAATAAGAGTTTTCAAACGGAACGGACAAATATGAAACTTATTTTGCCTAGGAGAGCAAAATGTTTATTACATTAGAGCATGCACAACGATTAACGCCAGAACCGGTGTTATCCGGCGTTGAGCCGCGTTATCCGGCGTTAATCGTTACGATTCCAGCGTTATTAGGGCGTTATTTGGCCAGCGTTAATGATCTAACGGGCGTTAACGTGCGTAAAAAAAGAAAAAATTCAAAAAATCAAATCACCCCCTAACGGCTAGTTACCATTGGGGTTTAAAAAAAATTACATTTTAGCCCTTAAACGTCTAGTTTTATTAAAAAAAAAAGAAAAAAAAAAAAATCTTACTACTTAAAATACCCAACTAAAACACCATTTTTTTTTCACACTTCCACTACTCAATCCTCTCAATCTTAATTGCTGAAAAATAAAATGTCGAGAGGCAACAACGATGATACATTATTCAATCTTCTCGGTGGTGGGTGGAATACCTCAAACCTGGGTTCATCATCAAACCCGAACGCGGGTTCATCTTCAAACCCCAACGTCTCTTTTCCCAACCCACTAGGCTTGTCGAGCCAAGAAATGTACCTACAACATCAACAATATCTGTATTGGCAACAAAGCACCTTAAACACCAACTTTTAAAATCTACAATTCTCACAACACTCACAACATTCACAAACTGAAACACATGATGTTCCTGAAACACCCGCGTCTCCTCCAAAAAAAATCCAAAGTTCGTGTTAAACAAAAATCCAAAAAATCCAAAGACCCCGAGCCCGAACCAATCGATGATGATGAAGAAGAATTCGCTACTGGGTGTTGGCAACCAGCAGAGGAAGAATTACTTGTCAGGTGTTATATAGCTGTTACGGAGGATCCGAAAGTTGGGCGTGCACAACCTAAAGATACGTTTTGGTATCGGGTCACAAATGAGTTCAATAGACTCAATTTTCAACGACGCAACAAGGATATGATGTCAAGCAAGTGGAAAACGTTGAACCACTGTTGCAAAAAGTTCAACGGTTTTTACAAACGTGCGCAACGGGAACAGAGAAGTGGGGAAAGTGAGATGGATGTCATGAAACGGGCGAAGCAATGGTATCTTGAGGAGCACAAAGCAGCACCGTTTGCTCTCGATGAAGCTTGGGAGGTTAATTTTGCGTAAGCATAAAAAATGGGACACGCCGAATCCGGTTGATTTAACCGGCGATGTACCAAGCCAAACAAACGAGGCTTTGTTTGGTCATGATGAACAACCACGCCCCATTGGAAAACAAGTGCTTCCAAGAAAGCAAGATCCGAGAGCACGACAAGTACTGGGGGAGCGAGCACCGGAGGAACGAGCTCGTCAAGTCATTTCACCGAAACTATGGCAAACGAGTATCGTATCAAACGTGAAACCGCCCAAGCGGCGTATCGGGCCCAACAAGTCAAGATGAAACAATAACAAGGTTGGAAGAGATGAAGTTTTGATGGTTGATATCAAGGCAAAGATCCAAATATCGTGGCTTGGATCAATGACGAAAAGACCTAATCGTCAAAAATATAACTTGCAACCTCGTCGATGGATGTATTCTCGTCATTTCCTTTATGTTGTAACGTTTAATTTGCGGTGTGTTTTTTATTTCGTTGTAACTTCTTTTTTTTTTTTTTTTTTTTTTTTTAATTTCGTATTGTAATATGTTTTCAAATTAATGATATGTTTTTAATAAATGAAGTGTTTGTTTTAGTTTAGGGTTGAAATTAAAATATCAAATTTTAAAGTTTAACTTGGGATGTTATTATTGTGGGTGTTTTTTTGGGATATTAAGGTGAAATGTTAAAAGTAACCGACGGCGTAGAGATGTTAAAGTTTAACACAAGTTATTATTGGGAGTGCTCTTACACTATATATTGTAATCTCAAAATTATTATTTTTTACAAAAGACAAGGATTTCAGTTTCTCTTATGATGCTTTGAAATAAAAAATTGATTCTTCTAATCGTGAAAAGCTGTCATCTCAAGTTTCTGTTTCCACACCAAAAGTGAATGTTTCAAAAAGGGTCCTCCTATGCAGGCACCCCATGGGTAGGGTGGCTTATTTTTCTTTTGGTTTCGGGCCCGTCATTGGTATCCAATCATTGGTTTCTCGATTCCGTCTTAAGTCTTTTACAACTTATTATTTACCACTTATAACACTTATTTTACAAGTTTTTTTTTTTTTTTTTGACTTTTTGTACATGTGTTTTTTTTTTACAAGTTTTGTTTTGGTTTTATAGTTCTACAAGTTGGTTTTACAACTTATTTTTGTTTTGGTTTTACAATTCTACGGTTTACAAGTTTTTCGGTTTTAAAGTTTTCAAAAATCGTAGTTGAAAAATATTTGAGGCTCGGTCAGAAGGTTGCAAAAGTGAGATTTATCCCACTTTTGCGTACATTCGGTCCATTCGGTTTCATCATCGCCGGAAAGTTTTTAGCTCAAACCCGAAGGTTGCAAAGTGAGATTTGATCTCACTTTCCGTCCGTCGGTTTTATCATCATCGCCTCGGAAAGTTTTTAAAGTTTTTGAGCTCAAACCGAAGGTTGCAAAGTGAGATTAGATCTCACTTTACCGTCCATTCGGTTTTTATCATCATCGCCTCGGAAAGTTTTAAAGTTTTTGGCTCAAAAACATCATCGCCGCAAAAGTTTTAGTCACAACCGCACAAAGTCACCGGTTCACAAGTCTAACAACCTTTGCACAAGTCTCAAGCTCAAGTCTCGAAGCTGCTCATGAGTTACAGGTTCACATGAACTTCACATGTTTCAAGGTTATACACGTTTTGAACAAGATTCTCAAAAGTTACCAAGCTCGCAAAAGTTCACAAGATTCTCAAAGGCAATGTACTAAGTTCACATGAAATCTGGCGGTAGCGATATAATCCGTGCAAGCAACAACACAAACAACAATCAACCAACAACACAAACAACCACCCATATAATCCGCGGTGAAAGCAGCAACACCAACAACAATCAACCAACAACAAGTGGTCGGAGCAACAAACAAGTGGTCAGGCTGCAACAAGTGGTCCAAAACAACAACAAGACAAGAATAAGCGGCAACTGCTAGAATAAAGATACTGGGTCACCAGTATACAGTTCACCATTTAACACACGAGGTAAACAACTTATCAAAGGCTCAGATTAATAGTTTATAGTTCATGTTGGTACGCAAATTAAGTATTGCCTCGCAAAACTCTTTTAAGTTTTATTTTAAAAAAAAATCATCATTGCCTTTTTATTTCATTAAAGTTGCAAAATGACCTTGAATGGCCACTTTACCATCCAAGTAATGAAATTTTTTATACAAAAACACTAAGTTTTTATACATTACATTCTGAAAGTGAATTAAACTCACTTTACCATCCAAGTAATGAGAGTGCACGCCAGGATTTCATGGGGTGCCTACGCAGGCCACAAACAAAACAAAGGGTCCTCCTATGCAAACCCGCAAAAAAAGAAACAAAAGTTTTAGATCTAAAAATTTAAGAACGAAACATTATTGTTTTAAGAAAATCACCATATTCAAAGTTTTAGATCTTAAAATGTTTTAAAAAATCAAAAAGTATAACTTTTTACAAACCTCATAATATTTTCAACATCGATAACTTAGAAGCATCTAAAAGTTTTAGATCTAAAAGTTTTAGATCATAACCCACGGTATCAACAAGTGTAAACACTTATTAGATCAAAGTTTGTAGATCTAAAACTTTAGATCTTCAATTTTAAGAGAGAGAGAAATAATACTGGCTGGGAGATAGAGATAGTGGCTAAGTCAGAGAATATCAACTGGCTAAGTCAGAGAAAACCATGTGCGCACATGGTTTCAACACATGGTATACACGGTCAACAAAAGAAACGCGTAAACCATTCGAGAACCACACACGTAGCACCAAATATACACACACACGCTTTTTAAAGAAAAACGTGTTTATTATACATAAAAAAAAAAACGTTTATTAAAAAAGTTTATTATACATAAAAACTTTTAAAGTATTTTTTACTTTTAAAGTATTTTTACTTTAAAAGTATTTTTACTTTTACTCTTTTATTAAAAAAACGTTTATTATACATAAAAACTTTTTAAAAACGTTTACTTTTAGAGTTATTATACATAAAGAAACTTTTTATAAGTTATTATACATAAAAAGCGTTTATTAAAAAAAACGTTTACTTTTAAAGTATTTTTACTTTTACTCTTTATTAAAACAAAAAGCGTTTATTATACATAAAAACTTTTAAAAAGCGTTTACTTTTACAAACCCACCGTAACATCTACAAACCCACGGTAACATCTACAAACCCACGGAACAACATACCACAAAAATGAACCCACGGTAACAACATCTACAAACCCACCGTAACAACATACCACAAAAAATGAACCCACGGTAACAACATCTACAAACCCACGGTAACAACATACCACAAAAAACGAACCATCACGAATCTAAAACTTTAGATGTAGGGCGTCGGTGAGAAATCTCTGCGGCGTGGCCTATCTTAAAATGATCACCTTTTCCGATCTATCGTTTGGTATAGGAGGTGAAAATTCTGGGTGGTGCGTGGCGAATATTGGCGGAATATATTAAGTCGCGGTATATGAGATGAGAGAGTTTTGTGTGAGAGAAAGAAAGTAATTTGAGTGAGAGAGTAAGTGTGTGTGTGAGAGAGAGAGGAGTAATATAACCGGTTTTATGTTTTTTTTTTTTTTTTTTTTTTTTTTAAGTTAAGTTAAGTTTGTAAAAAAAAAAAAAAAAGTAAACTTTGTTTAAAAAAAAAGTAAACTTGTTAAAAAAAAAGTAAACTTTGTTTAAAAAAAAAGTAAACTTTGTTATAAAAAAAAAAGTAAGGTTTATTAAAAAAGTTTGTTGTGTTTTTATATTGTATAGGTGTTCGGTACTGAAGTTGATTTAATTAATTGGGTTCGATCTACTGCTGAATCGATTGGGTTTATTATTGTTATTGGAAAAAGTAAAACAGATAGGGGCTATAAGTACTCTATCGAATTTTTGTGTTCTAGACATGGGACGTCTTCACGTGAAGGTTTAGAAGATGAACTTCAACGGCAGACTAGTACCGACAAATGTAATTGCCCATTCAGATTACTAGCGAAATATATAAAACGTTTTAATGGTTGGATATTGAGGTTAGCGTCCGGAGCATAATCATAATTTTCGGACTCGTTGCATGGTTTTTCACATGCCATGCGATTAAAAAAACCGAGTTAGTTTTGTGAGGCGAGATGACAAAAGCAGTGTAGCACCAATGAATTATACTTTCTTCAATAAAAGAGATGGATCCTAATAACGTGTTCACGATTAAAAGCGGTGTATAATGCACAAGAAAAGATCGTCGCGACGATCGTGGTGATTTGACTCGATACAACCGCTTTTGGTACATTTGCGACGTAAAGGTTATATCGTATTACCCTAGGATAAATGACCACACAAATGAAATTTGGATGGAATATTTTTGTTCACCCGACGTCATATGCCCGGTGGACAACATATCCGGAAATCATGCTGATGGACTCCACATACAACACCAACATGTTTAAACTGCCATTCTTTATAGTTGTTGGGGTTACTCCAACAAACACAACATTCTCAATGGCGTTTAGCTTTTTGGACAAGGAAAAAAAGCCAAATTTCAAATGGGTGTTGGCATGTATTAAGTTGGTGATACAAGAACAATACTACCCGCGGGTTATCGTCACCGACAGAGATTTAGCGTTGGTTGGGGCATGCGCAGAAGAATTCTAAACGCTAACAGATTACTCCGCCGATGGCATATCAATCAAAATGTGGTAAAGCATTGCGACCACAGTTCGATCGTTAAAGGAGTTTGAGTCCGTTAGATTGACATGGGATTCGATGATTCTGACTCGAAGAAGAAGTGTTCAGCATTATTATCGGACCTCGTGGTTTATTGGTCCAAAAATGGTACTCGAATTGTTATTTAATAATACATTTTTATTATTATTTAATAAATAACTACTCGGATTGTTCTCTCACTTTAGTAATTCTTTGTTTTCTCGGATGTTTTCCGTATTTTACGAATCGGTCTGCGAGATTACGATCGCATGTTTGTGTCGTATATTACCGATCAATATCGCGACTTCGGCCGACAACAACATGTAGAGTTGAGGGTCAACAGCGTTGTTGAAGTTATACTGGGCTCCACACGGTCGATTAGACACGTTGTTGTGTTTGGTCGACAAGATTATAGGCTGCAAGAAAGCTGCGACACGAGCCTCTTTGAATATAAGCAAAATCAAGCGCATGCTTGTAAGAGCACTCGCTTAACGAATGCGGTATAATGTTTCAATGGATGCTTTAAGGCTCATACCGCAGAAGTAAGCGGATGTTGACCCATGCATGTGGTCATCGGATCTTGTTAGTGTATGGTTTACCATGCTATCACCAACTGTATTGGCTTCAAGCAAACGGTATGTACTTTAAAATTTATGCCTATCAAGTTATTCTTCCCGTCAATACCGATAATTTTAACTAGTTCCTTTTTTCGAATCTGGGATTGCCAATTCCGCTTGATTTTGTTGATAATTTTGAGAACACTAAGCGTTCCACGGCACGTTGTCCAAAATACTCAAGAACTGATGAGCTGAATATCCTCAAGAGCCTCAAGGGCCTCAAGAGCACGAATATTTTTCTTGTCAAGATGACGTCTGAGAATTCCAAAGTGTTTATACTAGAGCATCGTCGTTTGTCAAAAAAATATGTTAAACATGCTCAAAGGTATATACGCTCTGAATCAGATCGCCCAACAACCTTACATTAAAGAAAGTAATCGTGACGTCCGAGCGCAAAGGATAACAAATCAAAGTCTAAACCAAATCTCCGGTTTGAACGAAGAACCCCCACAAGGCACCGCGAAGCTACACAAAACCTAAAAAGTCGAAGTAAATAAAGAATCTGCGAGACACAGTTCTTCATGGAGAGCCTTCTAACGCCCAAGACTTAAACGAAAGACCTAACGAAGGACCTAGCGAGGCGACTTAAGACACCACTTGTATGTTCCAGTTACTTTAGCGAAGGTTGTATGGTGAAATTCCACTCTTTTCCGACGTTGGATCATGGGGATCTTTAACGTGGAGGTGATGGAAATTGTGGCTATCATTTGTTGCCATAGGTCTTGGCCTTCAGGAAGAAATGTGGCCCAATTCGAGCTCTTGCCGGGGAAGAGGTAGACAATCACGAGGAAGATTACAGTGGAATGTGGGTAATTTATTTACATCTACACGTAACTCGATGAATTGGTTTAACGGCAAGACACCGGCGTTATTGGATGAGTATGCGAGAAATGGGAGTGGTTATTACTCTGACTCTTAACCGTCCTATTGTATGTATAACCAATTCACAATCTATTTTGTGTCTTCCGAGAGGTTCTCCGATTCAAAGAAATATTGTCTCCGGTTGTGATTCTTCGTGTGGGAACAACGATTGTGCTCACTTTCGTTCTTGCGGTTCTTGATGAAGACTCACCACTCCCGTATAATCACCTACAATGGAGACATTATAGAAATGCCGAGGCCGCCATGGGAACATGTGTTTGCTCAACGACAGAGGATGTTTAGACATACGTGAAAAGCAGTTATTGATTTATATTGTAAATGACAAAAGATGTATAGGCGACATCGATTTATATTGTAAATGACAAAACATGTATAGCGATTATTAATTTATATTGTAAATGACACAACATGTATAGACGATTCTTGATTTATAGCAAACGACTCGTCATCTTTTATTCAGATTCTGCTCTGCTCGGTTCTTCCTCGTGTTTTGTTACAGAATCGGATGACATTCATGGAGGACATTCATTGTGTCAACCACACACCCGCCGTGTTGAGAGTCCAGTTATGTGCTTTCTTCACAATCTTATGTGCCTCCTCTCCAGCCTATATCTCCACCGCAGATGAGGACACTTTTATACACCGTCCTCCGGTTCTTCCTCATCTTTTGATCTGACCGTCTCGCGTTGGCGAGTATGAGCGAGATTGACGGATTGAGGAGACGATTTCGAGTTAGAGTCTCGTGTGGGATGATGGCGGCATCATTGGAGCGACTACGATCGGGCGTGATTGATCTTAGTTTCTAGTTATATTGTAATTTTGGGAACCATGTATCAACTATTAATCTATAACAAGATTGGTTATTTATGTATTCAAGCTTCTAATTTTGTGAACCATCATATTAATAATTTATGTTGTGAATAATTATACAAATTCTTTTGGCCAGACGCAACAACAAAATCCTTACTTGTGTCGTTGTCGGCGTGGATTAATAATTGAAAGAACATCCCACCAACCCCATACTTGTGATGCCAAGAGATTATGACGTGTCGCTTTCAAAGGTAAATAATTAAACGTTTGCTTATTTGCGTAAATATATCAATAACTTGTTTGTTTAGAATACATTTCTTATAATTGTTTCGTCATGTAATGTAGTAGGGACTAAAGACTATGGGTGTCGATACTTCATGTGGAAGGAAATATTTCAACAAAAGTACTTTGGTGAAGCCTCTTCTTCAACGCAGTTGCTCAAACTGCTAAACTAAAGATACAACGATCAACACGCTATTGGTGAAAAGACTTTGTTGCAGCAAAAATAAAGCGTTGGAAGCATCATCGAACCGCAAGTAATCCGGTTGATCACGCATGTCGGTACCGTGGAATACTCTATGAACTTATAGATGACATTAATAATCTTCATGTGGAGTAGACGTTGTAATATTGAAAACATTGTTGTTTTACTTGTTTAATGTTTTATTGTTATTGTTTAATTAAATGAAACAAACACACAATTAAAAAGCATAACGTAAAATAAATATTATATAAAACACTACACAATTAAATACACTATACATATAAAAACACTACACAAATTAAATACACTATACATATAAAACACTACACAAATTAAATACACTATACAATATACCTAATTAAATACAACTAAACACACTAAAAAAAAAAAAAAAAAAAAAAAAAAGTCATGCACGACAAGGGGACCCCACCTACAAGAGGCTTAGAAATGTGGGGTCTACAGATATTAAATTTCTTCAAAATTATTTACACAGATAAATCTTCTAAACGTTTCGAAAAGGTTTCTCAGTTTACTATTTATTCTTTGCAAAAAGGTAGGATGTATTCCAAGAATCAACATTCATTTCAAACATTTACTCCCCAAATTATGTGAATTATGTACAAAGCAAAAACGTAATTTTGATTTTGAAAGTCCACACTCTTGTTTTTCAAAACCAAAACAAGTATGGAAATCAAAGTAAAGTCGTCCCAAACAGTATATAAGAGACGAAATGTTTTTGTTTCAAAAAGAAAACAACTTTGTTTTGGATATTCCAAAGAATGCAAGGTCTCAAGTGGTTTTACAACAAAATGTTAAAATGAAACATTGAGTTTCAACAAAAAACAAAAACCTTCATCAAGTTTTAAAACACAAAATGAAACAATGAGATTCAATGCTAAACGGAAAAATCCAAAGAGTTTTAAATCTCTGTTGATTTCAAGAGCGTTAAGTCAATGTCAAATTGTATTCCACTCACCTTGGAATTCAACATCTTTACGTCAAATTGACATAATTTTTAAATGGTTCCCAAAACATAAACCCGTTGGCATTGTGCTCAAATAGGTTTCAAAAGTTGTTGTCTAGTTTGATGTCAAAATGACTTGCAATCATATCACATTGTGACTCGTGCTTCAACGTTATGACTTCTAAACATTTCAATTTAGGACTCGTTCTTCAAAGTGAAATAGATTTAGCTCATTTCAGAGTAAAACCCGTTCTAAAATGAAAGAAATATTATAATGAGGCTCGGGTTTAAACCTAAAAAGATTTCTAATTTGTGATCTCTGATGATTGTAAGTCATTCTTAAACGATCTTAAAATGATAAATTCAAATAAATTCAAATTTTGTTGATATGACTTAAACATTCTTAAAATGATTAATCTTCGTTTATGTGAAAGTGATTAAAAGTTTGAAGTGTCTAAAGTAAGAAAAGACTCGTATGTGCAACAGTGATTTTGAAATGAATGAATTTTAAAGAAGAGCTCCCATCTTAAATCCTTTAAAAGATATCATGTTATTTGTTTGAGGGAACCACTGAAATTTTCAAAAGAAAGAGGAAATTTAAAGATCATTTTTGAAAAAGATTGAAAACATTGCAAATTCGCAAATATATTCAGTATTTTTTCATTTCACCTTACTATGTTCATATTTCTCCATTTTTAACTCATGTTAAAATTGTTTCTTAGCATATGTCAAGGGGGAGGTGGTGTTTTTCTCAAATTGTTTTTATGTGATTTTATATCAATCAAAACTTCAAAGTGTTACACATTTTGATGTACTCAAACACTTTGGAAGATTTTCAAATGATTTCATTTTTACACAATGGAGAAGAAAGTTTGGTGTATGTTGTTTAATTTGCACGATGCTATATAGTTACTCTTAAATATTCCTATAATTTTCTAGAACCAGAAAGATTTACCCCGGAGCCACCTTCCAATTTAGAAAAGTTAGGTCTATGTAATGGAGTTTGGGGACATACATTATTTGCCAAAAGGAAAGAAAAGTAGGAAAAAAAAAAAAAAAAAAAAAGCCAAATGACGGAGTTGAAAAATGAGATAGGCAAACAGAAATAGTGGAGTATGTAAAAAGGGTTAAAAGAATTGAAAAACCTTCTGTACACTAGGATATGTACCGGGTCAACACATAATCTATCGGATTTCATTCGTTGATTTTTTGTATTGAAATAGACATCATAGACCCATCGATGCAAATGTACAACCCCTCATAGCCACTCGAGTACTACTTAAAAATTTCTTTATTCATTCTCACGAGATTAAACGCATAATCTACCGACTTCTCACTCCGAGATTGTTGATAATGAAACAAGGAACAATCTGCTTAGATTTATGCTTACTAAAAGTGCACAAAACGAGTTTAGAGCTAAAATGATATTAAATATAAATATCTTTAGGAAGAAAGCGTGCGTTTGTATTACACATCAACGATACAAATTGTATAAGATGTTTGTCGATATTCGGAAAAGATGTTTACACTTGGTGGCAACTCTTGGATACCCCACCACAATCTTAGAAGCCCTAGTTTCTTTACCTGATCGTGTCCCTTGGAGAACAAGTTCAAGCTTTCTTCGATGTGGTGGTCAATAATAGCATTTGGCCCCTTTGGAACTATAGAAACAAATTGCTATTTAACCTAAAACGGCATCAAAATGAACTCATTCTGAATGACATTAAGACAATGTTGTTCAATTGGATATCTAGTGGATGTAAAAAGGCTTCTTTAAGTTGGATAGAATGGTTTATTGATCCATGCAGTATCGTCTCTTCCTCTTGTAATAGTTTTGTTTAGTATTTTGCTAGTTGATTTATAAAATCGCCGTTAAAAAAATCTATCATGGCGGTACACCTAGCGAAGAAGCCTATAAGCTAAGGTGGGTGTTCGGTGCTAGTCGGAGTGGGCGTGTTAAGCTTAGTGTGTAATATACATATTAAAATCTAACTTGTTGATACAAATAATGTCTCAAAACGTTATTCATATTTTTCGACATCTCTACGTTTTGATAATAACAAAATGTAAAAACGTCTTACGTCAAAATTAACGTAAACAAGTTTTTAGTCGTAGTATTCCATTTAAACGTAAATCACTCAAGGAATGAACAAACAAATCTACAATTTGACAAATGATCAAAGGATTAAAATTTGTTAAACTTCACATTTTTAATATGACAACTCATTTTTCAAAAATACATTTTAAAAATTATTTTTGAATTAAAAAGAAATGTTTTATTTGAAAAAATATGTTTAAAAATCCCAACAGCTATTTATCCCCTCAAAACAGCTCCAAGCATCCCCAAATAAACCTTCCCCACTAAAAATAAAAAGATGAACGTTTTTTTCTGGCACGGTACCGTTAAAGGACTGGCGACACCGTTAAATTTAGTGGTGTCGTCTGAACTTTAGTGGTGTTGCCCCTTCTGTAACGGCTGGTTTTTCTTTGCCTATAAATACTAGACCATTTTATAGATTTTCTTCAACTCTTTTCATACAGAACTTTCTGAGTTATATCCATCTTTCATATTTTCGATCTTTGATCATTTAGTTAGTTTAGCTTTGTTTAAGAGTGATCCAATCATCCAACCAAGTGATCACCTTCATTCCTCTGCTAGTCCAAGAGAAGAACACGCCGTATCAAGAAGATATTAAGTGTTGTAGTGTTAGTATAGTATCTTCGTAACATTTGTTACTTACTCTTTATATCTTGATATACATCAAGTTGTCCATCATCTTGCTAAGTTAGATTGTGTGGATCATTCTGATCTTGTTGAGATCAAGTAGATCTTGTGAAGTTTGTATTGATAGTGTGTAGATCGTTGAGATCATGAGTAGATCGGGTAGATTGAGTGTAGATCGTGGAGATCTTGTAGCTTGTGTGATTTGTAAGTGAAAGATTGATCACCGTGCCTTTCTCATTGATATCAATATGTATATATACACATGATTGCCTATCTACATCATAACAAACTTTGGCTAATATATGGACATAATATACATGCCATATTTACAATAATAAATGCGTAACTTATTCCTAATATAACTCACAACTAGTGTACAACTAATAGTCTCCAGCAGTCGAAACGGGAGGTTGACGAACATTGAGATTGGCTCTAAAATCATCAAACAGAACACGAGGAAGGCCTTTAGTAAAAATATCCGCAATCTGGTATCGTGAGGGTACATGAAGTACGCGAACAAGTCCAAGGGAAATCTTTTCACGAACAAAATGGATATCCAATTAACTAAAGTTACATGAGGAATCATTTAAGTGATGGAATAATGGATTAATAGGGGTAGTAAGGAATTGATATGTTACAGGTGATGGATGGTGAAGTTTAGAGAATGGAAAACTAGTTTCATCAAAGTTGACATGGCGGGAAAGAATCATTTTCTTGTATGACAAATCATAGCATTTGTAGCCACGATGATTAGAGGGGTAGCCGAGAAAAACACAATGAGATGATCGAGGTTGTAGTTTATGGATTGTGGTAGAGGGTTTTAGAGGGTAACACAGACAACCGAAAACTCGTAAGTGATCATAAGAGGGATTAAGGTTGTATAAGATTTGTGTTGGGGAATTATAGGATAGTAGTTTGCTAGGAAGGATGTTGAGGAGACATGTGGCCATTTCAAGTGCATGATGCCAAAATTGTGGTGGCATGTTTGAGTGAGCGAGAAGTGTGCGCATAATATTGTTTATGGCTCGTATTTTTCGTTCGGCTTTTCCATTTTGAGAGGAAGTGTGAGGACAAGAGAAGTGAAATTCCATGCCATTGGTTTTACAAAACTGATGAAACAAGTTATTGTTATATTCTTTTCCATTGTCGCATTGAAAACACTTTATAGTATATTTAAATTGAGTACGAATAAAGTTGCTAAATGCGAGAAAGGTATCATAAACTTGTGATTTTTGTCCCAGCGGAAAAGTCCAAAGAAAATTAGAATAGTCATCTAGAAACAATATATAATAACGATGACCACTTGAGCTAGCAATTGGGGATGTCCATCCATAAGTCACTTTGTATAATATCAAAAGGAGATAAGGGGCAAGAAGTGGAATCAGAATATGGTAACTTTGTTTGTTTACCAAAAATGCAAGACTCACGGACAGAAGAAACATTAGATTTATTACATCGAATGTCTTTATTTTTATTAAGCGAGCGTAATATGTTTACACCCGGATGACCTAGACGATGATGCCACAGGTCTTGTGAAAAAGCGACAAAAGTGGATGGAGAAGTAATTTGTTGAAGCACGGAAGATGTGAGGGGATAAAGATCCCCAATGCTATCACATCTCAGGATTGGCGTCCCCGTCGGGTATTCCTTGACAGTAAAACCAAAGGGATCAAAGTCAATAGAAATATGGTTGTCGATGGCAAGTTGACGGACAGAAATAAGATTCTTAACAAGTTGTGGTGCATAAAGTACATTTTTTAAACGTAAAGGGTAATGAGATGAAGGAAGAGATGCATGTCCAAATCCACGAATAGGAATAGTGTGACCACTACCAAAAATAATGTGTCATGGAATGCTCATATTAAAATAAGACGAGAGAGTACCTTGGTTTGCGGTCATGTGAGAGGAGGCACCGGTATCCATATACCAATTGTCATCTGGTGGATTTAATGTCATGGTGTGCATAGCTTGTTCAATATCAGTGGGAGCATAACACTACACCAATATCTAATATTTGGGACGCCCAAAATTTTTGGGTCGACATTGTAGTCCCAAAATGAAGATAGGTCCTACACGTTTTCAACAAAAAGAGCAGTCAACAGAAAAATTTTGGCACGACACAAAATGGCACGACAATGTCGTCCCATTTTGTAATTATTTGATTTTTTACTATTTAAAATCTTTTTAAATAACTGTTCACGAAAATAAATACATCCCGCCATTATTTTTTATCCCGCCAAAAACTTTGGGACGACATTGTCGTCCCAAACTGTAAACATACATTTTATTTTATTTTTTAAAACTTTATAAACCAGTTTTTATAATACAATATTTAAAATAACATTTATAATCCAATAATCTATCTAAAAACACTTATATATAAATTAATTTTAAAAAAATTATTTAATTTAAATACTTTTATTTAATATAGAATTAAATTAAATAGTTTATATTTATAATTAAATACTTTAATTTAAAATTAAATACATTTATAAAATTAAAAAAAATATTTAATGTGGAAGAGTAAAAGATCATGATGTGGATATTTTATGTGAAAGAGTGAATGTGAAAGAGTGCTTAAACAACTCAAACGAAACAACTCGCGGACAAGCAAACGAAACAACTCGACAAGAAAACGAAACAACTCGACAAGCAAATGAAACACACGACATAGACCATAACAAACATTTCCCATTTATAAGAACAATATTCATCATAAATTTCGTAGCCATATTCATTAAGAACTTCATTAAAGAGGAGTTCTTATAAGAACCATATTCATCATCAACAACAACATTACATACGAAGATTTTCCATGTCACCTAACAGTTCACTGAGTATTGCATCCGACTGACATGCGTGGTCGTGGTCGTCAGGAATCCTTACCATTTCAAGTCTTGCCTCAAGCATCCTTACTCTTGTCTCTAGCACCTGTTTTTGTGATTCCAGCATGTTTATGTTAAGATTTAGAAAATCCGGTAGTTAAAGAGTCGGTCACCTCAAGTATATGTAATCATTAGAAATCTCGTAGTCGTAGTCATTTAGTGTTAGTAAGTAGTTTGTTAAGTAACACCGTGGAGGACTGGATGGTCTTTACCCATCAGATGCACGATCCAGACCCGTAAGAGGCGTGTCTTGTAAAACTATAAATACCCTTTGCCTAGCAAGGCAAACGGTTGGAGCTTTCAATATTCATTTTCTTTATCTCACTAAGTTCCCAAAACTCTTCCACTTTCTCTCTCTAGAACTCATATTATACGCCCCATATTATTAATTTGTTATGTGTTCATGAAAACCAATATGTTACAATTGGTATCAGAGCCATAGTTTGATCACCCATCTTTCATGTTCTTGGATTTCTAGTGGTTTTCATAAGGTTTTTGGGTTTGAATGAGTTTAGAGTAGTTTGCATCATTTGGATCATTTCGTGTGTTAAAGTTTGGATTTTGATAGTATTTTTGTGTTTGAATCATTATAAGTGTTTAGGTTTTGGTTTGGAAGGCTTGAATCATCATGGTTGAGTTGTTTTTGGATTGAAAAGTGGTGTTTTTTGAATTTTTCTTGGATGCGATTTGTGTCACGGTAAGATATTCTTCTATGTGATTTGTCCCTGTTTGGATCGTTTATTGAAGCGATTTGTCACATACAGAGTGCGATTTGTCTTATTCTGTGAAGTGACTTGTGTACTATGCGATTTATCTACTAAGACAAAACGACAAGAAAGGACAAAGTAGTGGGTGTACTTGTGTACTATGCGATTTGTCAGCTTATGCGATTTGTCTAGGGTGCGATTTGTCTGCTAAGCAATTTGTCGTTTAAGCGATTTGATAATCAAGGTGCGATTTGTCATGATGCGATTTGTCAGAACTGCGATTTGTCTTGGGTGCGATTTGTCTAGGGTGCGATTTGTCTAGGGTGCGATTTGTTCAAGCGGTTTGACAAAAGTGCGGTTTGACCATTTCATCGGTCGTTTTGTTGACTTTTCGACAAAACTTCAAGCGACCATAACTTTGAACCAGTAACTCCGTTTTCGTTTCTACCCATCAAAGCGACCGTGAGCGAGGAGAATGACACGCCGACTAAAGTTTATTGATTGCAACCTTGAGGCCTAAATCGCTCGAGCGAAGTTATTGAGGTTTTAAGTTTTTAGACCTAAATTTCTCCGTAAAATCGTGCATCAACCAATCCAAATCTCAACCAAACAACATCTCATTAATCTTACAACCAATCATAAGTCCTAACACACAATTGTCTATCATTGTGTCGATCCATCGATCATCTTAACACTTTCTATTGGTCATTGTAACGGTTTCTTCTTGATTTTGTAAAATCCCATGAAAGATTCTATTTCTCGGTTTAAATCATAGATTTGTAAAATACCGTGCACGTCAACATCATGCATAACGATTGATTCGGTTGTATCTAAGATACTCGGTTTATACGACGTGATCAATGAGCGAAGATATGACAATGTACAATAGACTATCGTGTTTGAGTCGGATAATGCTAAAATGGATTCTTGGTGCTCAAATTTAGAGAGAGACAGTGCACCCCACAACTGTGCAAGTTAATGCAAAGAAATTCTCCATGGAAGCGGATGTACCCAGAGAGAGATGCACCACCACAACTGTCTGGCGTTAATGCAGAGGAAAGCTACATGGAAGTTTCATATACCTAGTTGTGCATCTTCTACTCAAAATGATGATTATGAGTTGCATGAGTACTCGGCATTTATCACGATGACTCCACTTACCACTAAGCTTAACATATATAAGGATCAAGTTGCCATCTATGAACAACGTGCTAAATTTGAGTGACCACACGTGAGCGAAATGGATTGCCAAATGCATACATTAATCGAGAAAAAGTAACTTAAGGAAGAAACATTAAAACAAGAGTTAAATTCCTTATAAGAGAAACTTAATAAAGCTGTTAAGCAAAAGCAATAACTTCAATAAAATGTAAAAGTGCTTAGCGGGAGTTCAAACAAAAGGAATCAAAACTTTTAAATGATTTTTCCAACCTTAAAACTTTGAAGAAAAACTTGAAAACAAGTTGTATGTACAAGGCAACACCATTCAAGCTTGCTCACATGATCACTAAGCATAGAGTATTAGCGATAAGCATAGTCTTGGCCTTTTAGAAGAACCCGATCACGAGTATGGTAAGCAAAAGCGCTCAAAAGTGATCTATGATGGTAATGAAATCCTTAAGCACGACAAAAGCCTACTTGTTTAGAGTGCCTTGAAGAAGATAGAAATTAGATGATGCATCTAGAGAGAAAATGGAAAAGAAACTAAAAGATCCTTGGTGTATTGATCATAATATAACATTCAAAACTCCCAATTACACTAAGGATAATCGGATTGCCTTAAACAAGTTTAGACCTCAAACTCAATTAACCCCTGAAAAAATGTTTTGGAAGTTAGATATGGAAAAGAAAAAATCTGATGAGCTTGTTGAAAAGAATCATCCCCTTAGAAATTGCCTCCACCACGTGTATCCACCGGTACACCAATGCATTTAGTGCCTAGAACTCTTCCCACTCAAAGCAAGACCTTAATCGGCCTATATGTTGTTTACAAACTATTCGTTGATTTTGAGAAAACATATAAGAAGAGAATCACACCTACGGGATAGCGAAGGGAAAGGGTTTTGAGCAAACTAAAGAATGTTATTTAAGCGAGGTCATGCCTTTCTTTAAACAACTAAAAGAACAATTTGAGAGTCTTCAAAAGGCATAGATCTGAGAGATTAAAGAAATGAAAAAGGTGTTTAATGAAATGGAAAATGAGGTAAGAAGAAATGAATGTGAGCTTAAGAGCAATGAGATTGAGAGGAAGAACTTTCACATCTTTAACGATAATTTGATTTCTAGATGTATTGCTCAAGATGTGTTCTATCTTTATTACAATTATTCCATTCTCGCTTCTCAATTTCATGAATTGTCAATTGCATTGAAAGTCTCCCGGGATCGTGTCATTGAGCTTGAGACCAAAAATTCAAAATTGCATGATAAAATCGAAAAAGGCGATCATGATAACATGGTCAAGCATTTTTCTAAATTGAAAGTTGAATATCTGGTTTACAATTAAAATATCAACATCCGAAAGAAAATGTTAAAACCTCAAATGGCAAGACATCTTCGGATGCTCCACGAGTTTGATGCGAGTTTTGAAATCAACAAAGCGTGATGAGCAGATCCGAGCTCATTGTAACACGATCAAAAGGTTGAAAGCCCAAATTTCCCAATTGAAGGGTGAAAAGAATGAAGCGATTGGCTCCGTATGCCTTCGCTTTAGATTCTCAGAATTTCTGACTTCAAAACATAACTAATAAACTACAAAATGAAAATGAATGTTTTCAAGCTGAAATTTCAAAATTTAATGCTCAGAACAAAGAGTTATGTGATTCACTCAAGGTTAATCATAATAATAGTGAAAAGGTAACTTTCTTAATGAAATTGAGAATCGAAGCGTGTGGTAAAAGGGAAAATGCCAATCACTAGTGGTGAAAATGTTGCACCAAAGGTGCCTGCTTGTTCTAAATATGTTGTAACTATGAAATATATCCCCCCTCATCTTCGAAACAATGAATTGCATATCAAACATATTTTTCGTACCTCAAGGATAGTCTAGAGTGCCTTCGTGAGATTGTTGAAGATGATAAGATAGAGAAACCACTTGATAATCTTTGTTGGGCATGCATGCTTATATGCCAAACGATCTCGGGAACTCTTAGAATGTGTGATTGCAACATGTCCTAAATCGGTACTAGGAAAGATAGAAGTTATGCCTTGTTATATGCCTAAAGTCAAGCATGTGACCTTTGATGTGCCTCCGAAAGCCTCGGAACCCAAAGACTTCTAGACCGAAAATCAAATGGCGATAAAAACAAACTAAGGCTCCCATCATCACTTCTACAGATGTTAAAATTGACACTAAAGTTAGCGGGTCAAAACCTAGAAGCAATGCAAAGAAGGATAGGATTTCGTAAACTAAAAGTGATCATGAAAAGGAAGTGAAAGAACACTATAGGGACAATAAGTTTGACTTGAAAAAAAAGAATCGTGTTGGTTCTAGTATTAGCTCTTAGCTTACTGAAATTAATTCGAAGTCTTATGTTGTCTCGCAAAACATGTAAAGAATGTCTATTTTACGGTAATCATGATAAATGTGGTGTATTATTTTTGAGGTCTAAGAATCAAAACCAGTTAAGAAAGTTTGGAAGCGAAAGCAGTTAAGCAATCACGAAACCTACGGGAAGGTTTTTACCAATATAGGATTTCGGTGGAAGCCGGGTCGAATATTCACGCATGGAAAACCTTGCTCCCTAACTAGATCCACTATGCCTAGAGTAGTGCCTGTTAAGGTTTGGAAGACAACTGGTAGAATAATCCCATTAGGTACACAATGTCTGATGATTCTACTAGTTTAACTCCTAGTGATAATGACATTGCAACTAGGGTTTCTGCTGATTCAAAGATTGTTTGCGCTAACCAAAAGGAACCCATTTTCACATAGGGATCCAATGTTTTCAAATTTCCTCCTTTGTCTGTGTTCCAATGTAGGTCATACAAATCATCCGTTGGTACTTGGATTAAGGCTGCTCTAAACAAATGAGGGGAAATGACTATCACGTCTGTTCACATCAGTTCAGGCCTCGTACTTCATCATTATGGTGTCTGCAGAGAACACTTCAGGCCCCGTTCCTCAAAGAAAAGAAAGACGTAAATTCAATGCGTTTTATCTTCAGTTGTAGAGAAAATCTCTCAAGAATGACCATTCTCATCTACATTCTCCATCAACGAGCTACATGTTTTCCCCATGCTCATTCAGTCATCAAGTGGATCTACATTCATTGGAGTATATTCTTATTCACTTGTTCAAATCAAAAATGGCAACTTCAGATGAAATTTTTGAGGGGGGAAAGTGTGAAGATAACTTAGGGACTGTCATCAAGGGATCTACTTGCTCAAATCAAAAATGGCATTGGCAACATCGTATGCAATTTTGAGGGGAGAAGAGGATCTACATGTTGATGGATGATTGTATAATGGTCATCGCCTAATGTTCCACCTACGAAGGATAACTGGGAGTTATTGTTTGGGATTTAGTGTTTCAACATATGTTTGATGAACACTTCCAATCTCCAATGGATGTTGATCATCCAGTTCCTGAAGCTTCTGCTCCAGTTCCCGCTGACTCAACCGGTTCAAACATCAATGAAGTACAACTCAAACTACTCAAGAAGCTCAATCTCCAGTTTTTCCTTAAGGTGTTGACATTGATTATCATAATACTGCACTTGTACGTATGAATAATGATCCGCTCTTTGGTATTCCTTTGCCAAATCTTCACAGATTATTGTTCCTCCCAATGTGCACTATGTAAATCAACCAAATGAACAATGAAGAAAATGACAACCTCATCCTCTTGAAGACATTTTTGAATCTTCCAGATCAGTCTCTACATGAGGATACCTTTAGGAAGAAGGCATTGATGATTGAGGAATCATTTGTTCCGGTTCATTCAGTGAGTCAATATACATCCGATTGTATGTTTATTCACGCGTTGGGCATTTGACACAAGGTTATTACTTCGGAGTTAATCATTTATCACTTATTTGAGATTGAAGTTGACTTTCACAAAGGTGTGTTCTTATTTGATAACTTGCTCGGGCTTAAGAATTTGAGTTGAAGACTTGGTTTATCTAGTTACCGGTATCGGGTAGATAGTTGAAGACACGATTAACTATCACTATTAGGAGTTACGTTGTTTTACTCGATGTCGCACTTAGATGGTGTGGATAATCTCAAGAGGTGTTAATGTCTCATACTTTGTTTGAGTGGTGAGTACTTAGAGATTTGCTTGAAGCATAGATTCTCGACACCGTTCTTCCATCATTAAGTGCAAGCTTAAGATACAAATGTGGGAATTCGACTTAGGTTTCAAGTTTGGTATATCGGGTTTCTTCTTTAGTGGTTACTTCAAATTGTCTACACATGGGTTGATAAAGATAGTCGGAGAGAGTTTACGTAGTAGTTGATTCTAACAGATTCATTTGAGCTAATTGTTGTTCTTCTCTATTTCAAGAATATTTGGTATATATATAATGTGTTCTTGATTCGAGGTATCAAAACCGGCAGGGGAAGAGACATACATCTAAACACACAGCGAGTACACGTGATGAACTTAATACTTCTTCTCTATTGAAGTAATCACAGGAAAGACAAATGTCATAACCGTAGAGAAACTCGGTGTTTAACTCGTAGCCTTTGGTGTGTTATTCCAACTACTTGGGGGAAGGATGTATTATTCCAACTATTTGGGGGAAGGATATATTATTCCAACTATTTGGGGGAAGGATGTATTATTCTAACCATTTGGGAGGAAGTGGTATCTGGATACTTTTGGTATGTGTTATCTCAGCCTTCAGTAGAAAGAAATATGAGAAGAATACTTGGAACATGAGATGATATTGCTTATCGACATCTTCTATATGATTTATGATAAAGTGCTTCCGGTTAGGGCTTCATGTACACAATTTAATGATGATTCCGATGAGATCGCAACCATCAGGGGAGAGATATGTGTACATCAGGGTCGCACAACATGTTCACATGATCGAGCTTAATCAGTTATTTTGGAGTCGACATCCGCAGAGAAGATCAAGTGATTCAACCAGTTATCGTGATGTCGTTGTTTCTTCTCTTGTTGGGTACTTGCGTACATTATGGGATGAATGGTTATATGGAATGCACTTAGTAAAATGAAGATGTTGATATGTTGTTCCCCTGAATAGACAACTTCTTGCTCAATCTCGAAGAGTAATGTGTACTTTGGGGATGCACAACAGGTTTATGCGATCGGGATCAATCGTTTATTCCGGGTATGATAACCGCATAAATGATCCATGTTAACTTGTTACTTCGTTGTTATCGTCTTCTTCGGGTTCTTGAGCTTCATACAATTAGACTGTTTGCTTCACTTCATCTTCTGGGGGGAAATGGTCTTAATTCAAAGATTGTCGGTTTGGGGGGAAACTACCAAAGATTCACATTTAGAAGGCTCATGTTCAGACGATTTTCTTAGAAGCCTCGAATGCTTTGGTGGTGAAAGTTTAAGAGATGCTGATTTCTTTCTTCTACAACGTCTTTGAGCGATATCCTTATCTCGGTACTCATTTCATCATTCTCTTAAACTAAATTATCCTCCTTGTACATATTTTATCAAAAAGCAAAATACAAAATTATAAAACCAACAAAAAAAAATAGAAAAATATAAAATTTTCAAAAACCATAAAAATTAGAAAATCTAGAAAAATTCCAAAAATATTGTTTCTTTTGTCATGTTTTCCTGGTTCGATAACATCTACGGACTTTGAATTGTCATTCAATAATGGCACGGGTCTTTAGATGAAGTTCGAATAAAAGTAACAAAATTTTATAAAAAAAAAAATAAAATAAAAAAAAATAAAAAAAATTGAGATGGAGAAAAATAATGGTTTATTGTCATTTCAAGCAGTAACCCGTTTTAAAAGAAAGAACAGAGTCATGCTTAAATATTATTTTTCAAACCTCATGCTCTGATTCTAAAAACAAATGTTTGTCACCAAAAAGACAAATATTTCCTTCCAAATATTTTTCCTTCTATAAATTCTTACGAAAAGTATTTGTCATCTAATGAAAACAAAATTGCTTTGAAAATAACTCGGACTCTATTTTTGAAAATCATCTGGACTTACCAATTGTCAAAATCTCTATCTCGATCAACAATGATGTCATTGATTGAGGGAGAATGATTTCAATCAAATCAAAAGGTTATTTTTCAAACAATTGGCACGTAAGCGAGCAAGGTCTACTTTTGGATAATCCAAAAGAACATTGTTTACAATGTTTTATACAATTGGTTCAAGACCTTGGCTAACGTTATGTTTTCATAAGATACTTAAGCATGTTTGAACAATGGAGATTAAAGTCTCAAAATCTGATCCTTATCAGTTAAAAATGTTTTTCAAAAGCAAGTCACAATTCTCCTCAAAAGTTTTCAAAATTAATTTAAATCAATAAGAGATCACAATTCTCAAAGGATTTGAAAATTGTGATCGGGGGAGAATTTGTGATTTAAATTGGATATAAACTGATAACTCGATAAGTGGTTTAGAAATATATTAATAAGCTCTTCTCCCTACATGTGCCAAACGATTTCAAATTTGTCATGCATATGTTAAGGGGGAGCATTTATCTTAAACAAAAAAGAATTGAAACGTGATTGATTTGTATCAAAGTGCAGGTTCCCTCTAAAATGTGCAATACTAATCTCGATGCACATATTGAGGGGGAGCAATCATAAGAAAACCTCATCCTTCCAAAAAAAGATTTTTCCAAAGTGTTTAAATACTAGATTTAATCGGGAAGTGATGATGATTATTTTAAAAAATGTTAATCAAAAGATTGGATCTTTCATGCTTAATCTAAGATTTCAAATGTCCTTTTCCCTCCATGCGCTAAAATAATTTCTAATACTTGAAGCACATGTTGAGGGGGAGCATTTCTAAAATATCAAAAACATTTAAGGTACAAAATACTTTAATTTTGTATCACAAGTACCTTGATTGATTTTCAAATGGTTTTCAATTGGTTTCGAGACGGAAGAACAATACCAAAAGACCGACCAATTTACTTTATGCATGGTGTTATAAGGATGGTTAGGTTAGGTATTCGTTCCTACGATACCGCCAGAACCGGAGGGATCTACCCAGGGACAATCCACTAGATAGTGTAGAAGTCCTTAGGTATGATGAAAAAAGGAGAAAAGTGAGAATAAGGGAAGAGTGGGCGAGAAGAGCTAGGCGGAATAAACCCAACAAGGTTCTAGTAATGAAGTCTCGGTAAGCTTGAAGGGTTGAAGAATGAAAAAGAATTGAATGTGAAAGGGTGAAAAGAAATAGCCCTCCATTAATTCAACCTTAGAGGCGAAACCGGGTTCAATACATATACTCTTGGTGGTTACCAAGGTAACTCCGGTATTGAAGACAAGGCGTCATGGACCCGGTGACGCTTTGCACTAATCTTCCCAAGCTACTCAAGTTCCTCTTAAAAGGACTTGTTTCATTCTCACGGGAACCTACATAATCTATCGACTTTCTCCTAGAGATTGTTGATATTGAAGAAGGAGACCCTCCCTAGTCTCGAGCATAGGAAACCAAATGTGCACAATTGAGTCTAGAGCCAGAGATCATCCACAATATCTCATTAGGACACAAAATTAATGAAGAATTCTTGTTTCACATAATGTGGAAAGTAAGAATATATTAAGAGTCCTACGCATTATCCTTGTGGTATTTCGAACATCCGAGTGATATGTTAAATATTCACAATGAAGATGGAAATCATTCAGAGCCGACATCAAACAAGCACTTGGTGGGTGACATGTGAGATCTTTCCAAAAGATCAAGCTTGTGACAACTAGATAGAAGCGATGGGAGATTCATTCTTGAATCAACCTTGGTCCAGAAATGAATTGGCGAATACTTTTGGAAAAACCATTCGATGTGCAAATCTTCTTTTCTAGCACATCGAATGTGTATTCATGTTTTCAAACACAAAAGTATCTACGATTGAAAAATACTTTTGGAAAAAGCATACGATGTGCAAATCTCTTCTTTCTCTAGCACATCGAATGTGTATTCATTTTCAAACTCAAAAAGAATTTCGATTGAAAATTGATCTTTTCTTATAAAACCTTCGTCGTGTTGCAAAACTCTTTCTTACAAGCAATACGCGATTGTTTTCAAATCAATTTTTCATCAATCGATGAATCTCGATTATTTGGTTCACTCACTCCATGTTGTCTTCTTTGAGGCGTTCGGTTTGAGAATAGCTAGAGCATTGCGAAACCCGGTCAAGGAGATTCTTGAATTATACGATCACGGGCGATACTTATCGATCAAGCGAGGAACAGGTGGGCGTGTACCTCAATTCAACGAAAGTGATCAAAGACATTTTAAATGCGCTTTATTACTAGCTTGTTGTATGCGTGGAAACCCGAGCGGTTGCGGTGATCGTAATTGATAAGTCATTCCATATCCGCATGCTCACACATCTCGTTCATTTCAAAGAAATCATGATATATGCATATCTTCATCAAGTGATTACGATATCTTCACTCCATGCTTCGCTTCGGCCGCAAAAATCAAGAATCAACAAAAGCTTCCATGACTCGATAAGAAGATATCATGATCCAGAATGTGAGCATGTCGGTCCAAAAGTCACAACTTCACATGATGGCAACACTTCAAAGGATAAGTCAGAGATTTATGGTGGTAGATGATCTCAATGCTGGCTCAAAACTCATTTTCACGTGGATCAATTAAAGACCTCCACTTGAAATAACAAAACATGCGGTAGATGAAGAATCGAAGGCTACGGACTACAGAGCAAAGAACTTAATCAAGAATCCAAGAACAATCAAAGTGTAATATCTGTTTGTATTCAATGTAAATTGAGGTGACCTCCCTTAGGGGGAGATTGTTAGGATTTAGAAAATCCGGTAGTTAAAGAGTCGGTCACCTCAAATATATGTAATCATTAGAAAGCTCGTAGTCGTAGTCATTTAGTGTTAGTAAGTAGTTTGTTAAGTAACACCATGACGGGTCTTTATCCACAGCCCGTAGGAGGCGTGTCTCGTAAGAAACTATAAATACCCTTTGCCTAGCAAGGCCAAGGCTTGGAGCTTTCAATATTCATTTTTCTTTGTCTCACTAAGTTCCCAAAACTCTTCCACTTTCTCTCTCTAGAACTCATATTATACGCCCCAAATTATTAATTTGTTATGTGTTTATGAAAACCAATATGTTACAGTTTATCCTAAGATATTTGGCATTACAGCTTGAGCACTCTGTTGGTGCAGATCCAGAACCTTGAGATGTTGAACGAATAGATTATTCTTAAGTACTAAATCAAATTCACTATTCATAAAATATCCACACCCATTATCTTTTTTTTACGGTTGTTACATAATAAGAAAATTATAAAGATTACAACCCAATTATTTGTATATTTACATAAATAAGAAATGTATGATTGTTACCTTGACGGAGGATATGCATAATATTGTCATCCGGATGAATTTTTCTATGTGATGTTCTTAATCTTATATTTCCTGCTCACAAGAACACATAAAAGGATTAAATGGCTCCATCTCAGGTTTTGAAATTTGTGTGAAGATAAGAGGTTGTGAGGTTGAGTGGTTTTGAGGATAAGATCTGGTAGCTTTTGGTGGGATAAGATCTCAAGTTTTCTTTATGTGATATATAGAGCAGATCTGGTAGCTTTTGGGTGGGAAGTTTTGGCGCCAGTATTTTGGGTGGGAAGTTTTGGTGCCAGTATTTTTTGGAGGGAAGTTTTGGCGCCATTATTTTGGTTGGATGTTTTGATGAGATAAAGAGTTATAGACTAACCAGTTTTGATGATATCACCTCGACTTTTTAGTTTAACATTTCATGTATAACGATATCACCTCGACTCGTTCGTTTAACATCATGTATAACGATATTATCTCGACTCGTTCGTTTAACATATCATGTATAACGATATCACCTCGACTCGTTAGTATTACATATCATGTATAACGATGTCATTTAGAATCATTCGTCTAACATCTCATGTATAACGATGTCATCTTGACTCGTTCGTTTAACATATCATGTATAACGGGAAGATCTCGACTCGTTCATTTAACATTTCATGTATCACGATACTATCTCGATTCATCCATTTTAACACGTCATGTATAACGATATCACCTCGACTCGTTCGTTTAACATCATGTATAACGAAATCATCTCGACTCGTTCGTTTAACATATCATGTATAATGATATCACCTAGACTCGTTCGTTTAACATATCATGTATAACGATATCACCTCGACTAGTTAGTGTTACATATCATGTATAACGATGTCATTTAGAATCATTCATCTAACATCTCATGTATAACGATATCATCTTGACTCGTTCGTTTAACATATCATGTATAACGGGAAGATCTCGACTCGTTCATTTAACATTTCATGTATCACGATGCTATCTCGATTCATCCGTTTTAACATGTCATGTATAACGATATCACCTAGACTCGTTCGTTTAAGATCATGTATAACAATATCACCTAGACTCGTTCGTTTAACATCATTTTTAATTTATATAAACAATTTATAATTAATTTTAAATCATTTTTAATCTATTTAAATATTTTATAACTAATTTAAATTATTTTTAAATTATTTAAATTTTTTATAACTAATTTAAATTATTTTTAAATTATTTAAAGTTTTTATAACTAATTTAATTTATTTTTAAATTATTTAAAATTTTTATAACAAATTTAATTTATTTATTATTAATTAAATAATTTAAACACATTTTAATATACATAAGATAAAGGAAAAAAACAAAAGACACGACATTTGTCGTCCCTTTTTTCACCAAAAATTTTCACGGAAACTTAAACCCCGCCAAATATTTATCAAAAAACAAAAACGCGTCTGACATTATGCGTCCCTTTTATATCAATAATTGATGTGGACCAGCAGATCAATGTTCTTCTTTTTTTCATCTAAACACTTAACCATCTTAAAAAAACCACTCGTTCACCATCTTAAAAATCCAACCGAAACAAAAAAACGCTATTTTCTTCAATTCGACACCACCACAACACTACTATCACTCGTAACCATCAATTACACATGCACCACCGTGCACAATTTTTATAATTTTTGTTATTTTGTTTTGTTTAAAGGTATTTTTTTAATTTTCTTTGTTAATTTATTTTCTTTAATTATGGTTTGTTTAACTATGGTTTTATGTTGTGTTTGTGTTGGTTAGATGGTCCACCGCATGCAGATCACCACCGTGAACCACCCGCAGCACTCCACCACCACGAACCACTTTGCATGAGCCCCACCAGTGTAGGTTAAGGACTTTTTTTTTTTTTTTTTTTTTTTTTTTAATGTGTTTTGGGACTGAAAATGTCGTCGTAAAAGTTTTTATTAATTAATTTGGTTAATGTAAGTTTGGGACGACAATGTGTTTTGGGACGACAATGGTTTGTTTAACTATGGTTTTATGTGTAGTGTTTGGGACAATAGGGACGGTCAGTCAACAAGGACGACAAGGTCAACAAGGAATGACCGTTCAAAGTGGTCTCTTTTTCTCTCTTTTCTTCTCTTCCCGTATTTTCACCGAAATAGGTATATACTTTAATTCAAGTGATATGTGATATCGGAAAAAAATATATGTGATATGTGATATCGGAAAAAATAATATGTGGCCGTGTTAAAATGATATGTGATATGTTATTAATTGTTAGTTATAATACTTAAAGTGGCCGTGTTAAAATGAAAATGATATATGATATCGGAAAAAATGATATGTGATATGTTATTAATTGTTAGTTATAATACTTAAAGAGGCCGTGTTAAAATGAAAATGATATGTGATATCGGAAAAAATATTGATGAATTAAAAAGTTATTGGATTTTGTATGTTTACAGATATTGTGAATATGTCGTTTGGTTAGTAATATTGTGATTGTTAAACTTGTTATCTTGCTTTTAGGATTTTAGTGATTAATTTTGGAAATTCCCGAGTCCGAAGTTAATCATCCTATAGAAAACCGTCCAAATTAATTTATTATAAATTAATTTGAAAAAGTCCCATTTGGGACTGCTTTTTGAATGTTTTGTCTCATTTAAGATATGAATGCGTATAATTGTTTTACTATTTGAGAGAATTTGACAATATTTCCTTTCACTCCTACGAATATGTCTTTAATGCACATATTTGGGGAGTTGAGGAAATCTTGTAATTTTTTTTCAAATAGTAAAAGCGATTATCGCATTCATATATGAGACGAGACATTCAAAGAGTGAGTTAGGATTGCCTTCCATAGTTGCACTAGGTAAGCAGAGCATTTCATAATTACGCCTTTTCATGTTTGAATGTGTTTATTTGCATATGTATGTATATATATAAATTCATTTTTGAATATGTTTTTACAACGCATTCATGACAATTGATAAGAGTTGGACCACTTGTATCCAACCGTAATTCCCATAATTTTAGATGGTCTTTTGCATTAAATCGCGCATTGTGAGCCATTGTTAAACTCGATAACATCAAATTAGCCCGATCTTTTATATATCAAATTCCGTGTTTATGGCCTCATTTGTATTAATATAGTACTTAATCCGTTCATATTCGTTCATAATTGCATTTCGGGATAAATGAGGCGTTGGAGCGGAAAAGATGTGAGAAAAGGCCAAATATATGTTCTGAAGATTGATTTAAGAAGGCCTGTGAATTCAGTGTGAAAATTACGCAGTAACTCATTAATAATGTTACGGTGTAAATATGACGCTTTGAAGGATACGGCGTAACCAACTCTTATGGTTACGTCGTAATTATTTTATGAAGGTTACTACGTAACATGGCAAATTAGTTACACCGTGAGAGATAATTTCGGAGTGGATAAGGGTGTTGACGAAGGATTACTGCGTAACCGATGATTTAGTTGTAGTAATTAATTACTTGGCGCAAAGTTTTGAAGGATACTGGCGTAATTATAATTTAATTACGCCGTAATTAATTAAATCTGACTATTTTATATGAAGTCCAAAAGAAAAGGACCAAGCTACAAAGAGTTACTACAGTAACTTATTAATTTATTCTGTAGTAATTATTAAAAGCCCGCCCAAGTTGCATAATGCCCAAAATATATTAATATATACTAGCGAGGTACCCGCCAGAATGATGTGGCGGTGCAGTAACTAAATGTTGTGGCGAGAAAATATTGTTCATTTATATGTTTTTCTAACTATAACTTTGTGAAATACCGACAAATTTTGATTAAAATATCTATAAACTATAACAATGCAAACTATTTCACATTCAACTAAACAAAAGGTTCAAATTCCTCTCGATATGTTAGTCATCGTGTAAAATCTCTCGATACACCATGTTTGATGTGTAAACTCCGTCGACATTAAACCACTTATGCAGATATAACAGCAATGAAACAGAAATGTAAAATAGCACTTACATAAGTCCAGCCACAATGGCTTGCTTTTGAGATTACTTAACCACTAACCTAACTCTGATCTCAAACCCAAATCCAACTCACATTCAACCCACATCCATTAGTACATCAGCATATCAGATCAATCTAACTATGAACCTGCAGTTTGACTTTTGTTGACTGTGATGAGATTTGAATGTAGTGACTGAGTAGGAGTTAAAAAGCTCTTAGAAAAACATTAAGAAGTTTATAAAAATATCTATAAACCATAACAATGCAAATTTTTGTATATCAAGATAAACTAAATAAATAATACATGGGCTCGATACAAAAAAGAAAAGAAAAACTCTTCGATGACAACCGCAATGGAATTTCCATCGATCTGGTCCTTTTGTATATCGGGATGGGATTTATGAAGTAAAACTAATCGGCATCGATAAGTACATTATCCCACACTAATTGAAAAAAAGGAAAACACGGGACGAGGCGGCTATACAATTAATACATCTTCTACATGAAGTAACCGAGAGCTTTTTCTTTACGGATCCTCCTTCACCATATAATTCATTCCATTGGAGTAACTCGGTTCATATTTGAGACTACGATGACACACTTGCGCACACCGAAAGTTCCAATTTTGCGCATTAGTTTCATTGTGCTAGAAATGTATAAAAGCGTACATCTACAAAAAAATTTGTGTCATTGATTTAAAGTTTATATTATTATATACCGATCATGTGCATACTTAAAATCATCTAAGTTTAGAGGACGGACATACGCACCGCTATGCAAAGCGGTGTCGGTCTATTTTCCGCCAATGCCAAAGCATTATCTGCATAATGAAAATACAATATAAGCGGATGCTATATAAAACATCACCTACTATTATAACATAGGGAAGTAAACCTAGGTTTATCCAAGAAAGCAGACGGGTAGATTGGGTTGTATAATGGGTAAAACCGGGTAACTTTAATGGGGCGTTCAAAGCAGATCATCAAGTTGAGGCCAAAACATATTGGGTTGACTAATGTTGACTTTTTGAAGAAAATGAATTCAAGACCAATTAACTTGAAATAACCTCACATAAACATGTGAGCTTAATGAAGTAACAAACAAGGCATTTAAAGCAGATTTGAAAAGAGCTTGCATGAAATTTGAATTGACAAGAAATTAAATGAAAACTTGATTTGCATTAATAAAGTGAATTCTGTAATTGAAGTGAAAAGAACCTGGATTACACTATGAAAGCAAGTAAATGACAAGTAAATAAATGGTCAAAATTATGATATGTAGTATAGATAATAAACATACCCTTACATTTGTCTAGATCGCTTGAGAGACATCACCGTACCATTCTTAAGTACTTTGTTATCCTTTCGTAGTGCATTATTGTTGTTATCGTAGTCTTTACGCTTTCTAGAATGCATAATGGTTAGAGCGCACCCGTCTTGGTTCATGTCCAAACCACGTAACACAAAATAATAATACAATAATATTCTAAGTTGCCAACCATATATAAAAGAATGGTTGAGTGCTACGGAAGTCAAACTTAAAGCAATACTAATATTCTAAGTTGCCAACCATATATATGCAGGGTTCATGTCCAAACCACAAGAAACAAAATAATAATACAATTTATAGCACACATCTATAAATAAAATACAAATCAAGTATCAAGTATCAAACGAATGTTAACAAATATTATATACAAATTAATATGAATCAAATCAAGTATTAAAAGAATAAATAGTACTAATTAATATCAAACAAATATTTATTTATATACAAATTAATAGACACAAATAAATTTATATACTAATAATCAAAAACCAATATTGAGAAACCTCAAGATATGGATTGGCTTCTGGTAATGTAACTCCCAACAGCTTTAGATCTACTTCTTGCGTCTTTCAAGCTATTTTCGGCAATAGTTGTGTTGTGTAATTTCCAGCGAACTAAATGAAAATGTGTTGAAAATCTGAAACAATCAAACCCATAATGAAAACCAAAACTCAATACGGAATATCAAACCCAAAATAACCAATTCCAAACACCCTTTAAAATTGCGTTTTCGCCTCTAATTATTTAGACGTTAAACAACCACAGGTTCCATGAGGCGTTCCAACTACCTTGAGCAACTTTTGTACAATGAAAGAATTTGAGAAGTAGAATATATTAGTCACATACTACATGTTAATTTTTTTCTATTACACATCCAAACACCCCCGATTAAAAAATCTGAAATTATATCAATACTACATCCTTAATTAACTTTATGTGACAATTTGTGTAAATGAAACCTTCATTTTAGCATTGAAACGTTTGAGACTCTAATTCTCACATTCATGCCTCAATATTTCATGACTTTAATTGCTCACATTTATCTCACTTATAAATAACATCAAGAGAGTTCTGGGACCAAAATTATTAATAACACAATTAATATCAACAAATATTTACTGTATAAATTAATATCAAAATAAATATTTGTACACAAATTTATATATATCAAATAAATATTTATACACAAATTTATATCATAACAAATTTATTATAACAAAATATCTATGTATAAATTAATATCACACAAATTTATATACAAATTTACTTACAGATTAGTATCAATGAAACCTCATGATGGTCTTCTGGCAGCGTAACTATTCACGGCAACATTACGGCTACTTCTTGCGGCTTTCAAGCTATTATCAATGACTCTTGTGTAACTTCCTTTAACCCCAAATGTTACAGATCTGTAGGAAACAAAGCGAAAGAAATAATCAAAACCAAATCGACAATCAAAATAGAAAATCAAAACTGAAAGATTACTAAAAACCGAAAAATACTACCTGTAGATGGTGGTTAGATGTCTCGGTTTAAAATCTGTATGAATCGAAACAAATAAATTATCAGAACCGGAACTACAATTAACAACTAAATAAGTGTAAGGAGCTGTAAGCAATTGACGTGAAACATATATACCATCTGATGACGTTACAATATCAGACCGACTTGTACATTGATGGTGGTTAGCGACAGCGTTTTGCGATGGTGATAAAGTGATGATGATAAAGTGATGATGAAGATGACGATGACGAGATTTATGGAGTTATGCGATGGTGATAAAGTGGTGATGGTGGTGGAGTTATGGAGTGGTGATGGTGGTGGAATGGTGGTTAGGTGAGTTGTGGTGTGTGTGTGAATTTAATGAAGAGAGAGAAAAAATGTTATATATGATGAAGATGACGGGAGTGTGTTTGTTTGTTTGGGTTTCCATAATAAGTAATTTTAAAAATCTGAATTTTAAGCCTTCTAAAATTTATGAGGTAGTATAGATATACTACTTATTAGACAAAAAGAAGGACATCAATTGTGGTTTGCTGTGTGCCGACGCAGGAAGAGAGAAAGAAAAGGACGCAACAACGGTTTTTGTTGCCCCGATACTCAACTAGGGGATCAATAGCATTATCTTTGATACGAGATGTAATTATTTTCCGACTCATAATATTATTTTGGTTTCATTATTCAATTATAATTTTGATTATAATTTAATTGTTTGAGCATCTTTATTTATTGTGTTATATTTAATTGATTATTAATTTATTATTAGTCAATTAATTATTTGATTTTATGTCTTTGTTTATTTATTGTTTTATATGTTGATTTTATTTGTCATTCCACTAGGGTATTTTGGTGATGTGAAACTAAGTCTAGCCTAGTTTTGATTCTTTTATTATTAATTAATTGTTTCTAGTGTATGCACGCCGTAGTTTATTGGTAGCAACCCTAGTTTTGGTAGTTTTGAATGGCGGTAGTGTCTAGTTGCATAGAGATATGACCAACTTGACCCTAAGTAGGTAGACCGTGGAAAGGGTAAGATATGACCAACTGACGACCCTTCTTCGCTTGTGCGATTTGACCAACTGATCACCTACCGTTTGGATGGACTTAAAAAATCGAGGATGAGTGTCTAAGATGCTAGCACCCGGGCACTCATTGTTATGAATCTAGCATGTAGCGGTACTTAATGACTTGGCTTAGGGGATTAAGAACAACTGGACTTATAACGGGTCACTTGATTTCTCTAGTGGAACCCTTTGCTGATAGGTTAGGACGAACTGACCAAATTTTGTCCTAGCGACTTTGACCCCACTTGAAACAGGAATCTAGTGACATTTAGAACCCATGTAATGCGATAGTAAGCCTGGCTCTTAATGGCGCTATTAGATTAGCGAATGATCCGGGTGACTGCTCATCTTGGTGAGGATTCTAAGAAACATAGGGTGATTTAATCGACCAAAGGAGTCTATTGACTTTTGACGCCTTGTGGATGAACTCGGCTTAAGAATTGCATCACTTTCATTCCCATTAGCTTGTTTGCCAGAGAACCACCCCAATTGATCATGTGACACCTTAAATATTATCAATCCTTTCATTAAAACTTATTTATTTGACCAATTTAATTAATTAGACAACTAGAATCAACCATTCTTGGGACGACCTCGGTCTTACCATTCCTCACTACATGCGACCGGCACACCGCCTGTTAATGCATTAGGTAGGCCATAGGTAGACGAGTTAGTATAAATGTAAACCCGTCAAGAAAACACGTGATCAAGTTTTGGAGCCGCTCCGGAACGGTCTTCGTATTTTTGGCTGTTTGATTGATATTATTCTGCAATTTTGTCTTTTGTCTTGAGATTACGGCGTAACCTTGGCCATGGTCACGGCATAATCTATTCTTATTATATATCAGGTTGCTTCCAGACTGAAGTTACGACGTAGTTATTAATAGGACTTACGCCGTAACCAAGTCTAAGACATCTTAAAATTATGAATAATGTGTTATATTTCACTTGTTGCTCATGTTTATTATTTTTACACATTTAATGCACGAGGTTGTGATAGTGTGCAGGTTGAGCAAGAAGAACAAGTGGAGGGATTCTCGACGAGATCATAAGCCGAGATTAGTTGAGCAATGGACATGATTGGAGACGTCCGATTGATGCCTGTTGCAGGAGTCTAACTTAAAGACTCGGGAGGATAAAGAAAAGTGCTCGTCGGGAGACTACCCGTCCCTATCTTAGATTTAGTTTTTTTTCTTATTTTTAAAGACCTTTTTGGATATTTTTGTATTTTGTTGGATTTGTTTTGGGTTTGGTATGTTTTGTTTATCTTGTTTACAGGTTTAAAGACCAAGGATAGATGATAAGAGTTCCGATAACTCCTCTTGACACGTAGGAAGAAGTTGACATTTTGGGCACTACAACATCAGAACATAATTACGGTGTAATGGGTCAATCCATTTACGCCGTAACTGGCTATCGGTAAGGCCATCTGCCCACTTAATTATAGCTACGACGTAACTAGGCCGATCTAGTTACGCCGTAATGTCTTTGTTCCAGGTATCTTCTTTCTCGGGTTTTCTTATTACGCCGTAACTGGGCCGATCCAGTTACGCCGTAACCCCTTCCTGGTAAACATATTTCTTAAGTAAACTCACCTACGCCGAATCGGGCGATCCATTCGCCAGAATTATCCTCAGAATGAAATTTTTCTAAAACAAGTTTCAAAACATTTTCATAACCTTGTATTAGTAATTAAATGAACTTTGTGGGGTGTTCCTGTAAAACCTCACGAGACTTTCACTCGTCCACGGGACACCGAGTGGCTTAAAAACTTGTTGCATGCGCTAAATGCAACCGTGATTCCTACGAAATGTTAGGTTTTTTTGTTTTATATCTCGTGCTATTTTGCTTTTATCCGAATTATGCTTTTGGTATTAGTTTTCTTGCAATACAAAGTTGAAGAATTATGGAGTTATGTTTGGCCGCAAGAGACCACTTTTTATCCAACCTAGTTGAGTGCCATGGTATTTGCAAGGAGTGTTGATGTAAAGATGGATGTTGCTCGTGGAGGTACAATTGGAGCATGTTTTTGAACATGCATTATTAATCATACCGAGCAAATCCAAGGGAGTTTTTCGCTCCATCTCTAACCCTTCCTTTTTTCAATTATATGTTTAGTATGAACCAAGTGGGGAAGGGATTGAACATAGACACCCACTTGATTTTTCTTGCCTTTATTTTTCTAGTTTTGATGAAAAGTGTTTCATTAGTAAAATTTTGACATGTTTTTATTACTTAACCTGGATTAATCTAGATCGAGCACACCCACCCTATATTTCCATCGTGTGAGGATAAGCCTTTCCGCTTTCCCTTATACATAATTCCATAAAATTGGTGTCGGTGGTGTAGAGAACTTTAGAACTTGGCCTTGCATATCTTTTCGAGACCATTATCATGAGCATTACATCGAGGTAACTTGGTGTGATTGGTGCAACTAGGATATAAGGCTATTTTAGGATTAAACCCAAATAGCCCATATATGTATTGTGTATACTGACTTTTCACACCGATTAGTCAATCCCCCTGTTAAACCCTTTTTGTTGCACTCATCATTAGTGCAAGATACCCCTAGATACACCTTTCAGAGCCATTCCTTTCATTTTGTTCACCCAATATATGTTTGTTTTGTTACACCCATCGCCTAGCCTACCCTGTAGTTTCCTTAATTATGTCCATGGTCCGGGGCGTTGTTGGTTAATTTTGGTTCCACTAGTAAAGGTCATGGGTTGTGAATAAAGGGTTGTGGAAGAAATCGGGTTTAGATGATTGTTGATCTCAAGTAGGGGATGCTTTATTTGTTCGTATTGTTTTTATTCATGTATACCTTGTCTTGCATTTAAAAAAAATGCAAGCAAGATTTATTTGTTTGTTTATAGCTGATCGTAATATAAATCAGCTTATGTGTCGTATTGTGTTAAGTGTTCTCGCCTTGTTTCAGCTAGCGCAAATTTTTACAATTCCGTTTTGTCTTACGGATAAAATTAGAAACCCGTACATTTCTATCTCGCCTTTCAAATTTTAATCAATATTCGTACAATGGGGACATTGTACATTTCAAGTGGGTGGATGGGAGATAGAAATGGTTGATTTTGATAGAAATATGTGCTATATTGACCCAAATTTTAATTTTTTTTTATAGCACATACCTTTTTATGAAGGCCGAGTTAATGCATCTTATTTGTCTAAGTTTATGGAGATTATGAGGCACTACGTTATATTTTATATGCATTAACTCTGTATTGAAGACCCTCGACTCTTGACCCTCGGTTTTGCTACTGGATTGAATGCGACTAGTGGTGGGGCGACTATGGACTTAGGAATCTATTTGTTTCGTGTCTTTTGTATTTACACCCATTAAATGTGTTCCCATGTCTTATCCTACCCTTAGTCATGAATCGAGTTTAGGTGAGGAAGCGAGCAATCATTGGTGTCTTAGCCATGGATTTGGTCATGTATCATTGGTTTTGTCCCTTTCGTCGTAGCTCGTTAGTAATGACAAAATAACCCTATAAGCCTTTATGTTGTATCAACCCATTGCCTTTAGGAATAGTCGCATCTATAGACTCTAGTGATGGAGATTATTATCTTTGCCAAGCCTATGATAGAATACTCGCCATGACCGAGGTTGAGTGATCACCCAAATATAAACACGTGAATTATGAGAGAGAGTGTGATTTCAATTCCTTTCGTTGAGGTGCTCGGTTTTGGAATTTTCTAGCTTAGGTGATTTTAAACTCATAACTTCCAATTAATCTGGGAGATATCTTTTAAAAATTATTTAAAGGGTCTACTGAGGACAAGTAGAATTCAAGTGGGGATATTTGATAACATCAAATTAGCTCGATCTTTATATATCAAATTCCGTGTTTATGGCCTCATTTGTATTAATATGGTACTTAATCCGCTCATATTCGCTCATAATTGCATTTCGGGATAAATGAGGCGCTGAGCGGAAAAAATGAGAAAAGGCCAAATGTATGTTTCAAGATTGATTTAAGAGGTCTATGAATTCGGTGTGAAGATTACGCGTAATTCATTAATAATGTTACGGCGTAAATATGATGTTTGAAGGATACGGCGTAACCAACTCTTATGGTTACGTCGTAATTATTTTGAAGGTTACTACGTAACATGGCAAATTAATTTACCAGTAAAGATAATTTTGGAGTGGATAAGGGTGTTGACAAAGGATTACGGCGTAACCCGATGATTTAGTTACCGTAATTAATTAAATGCGGCTATTTTATATGAAGTCCAAAAAGAAAAGGACCAAGCTACAAAAAGTTACGGCGTAACTTATTAATTTAGTTACGCCTGTAATTATTAAAATCCCGCCCAAGTTGCATAATGCCCTAAATATATTAATATATATATATATGTATACTACTTATTAGACAAAAAGAAGGACATCAATTGTGGTTTGTGTGTGCGAGGCAGGAAGAGAGAGAGAAAGGACGCATCCGTGGTTTTTGTGGGGCAAATCCTTCCGGGGTTTGCCCTTGCACTCAATTGGGGATCGATAGCATTATTCTTGGCACGATATGTAATTATTTTCCGACTCATAATATTATTTTGATTTCATTATTCAATTAAAATTTTGATTCTAATTTAATTGTTGGAGCATCTTTATTTATTGTGTTCTATTTATTTGATTATTAATTTATTATTAGTCAATTAATTATTTGATGTTATGTCTTTTTTATTTATTGTTTTATATGTTGATTTTATTTGTCATTCCACTAACGTATTTTGGTGATGTGGAAACCAGGTCCTAGCCTAGTTTTGATTCTTTTATTATTAATGCTTTTTATGTTATTAATTGTTTCTAGTGTATGCATGCGTAGTTTATTGGTAGCCACCATAGTTTTGGTAGTTTTGAATGGCGTTAGTGTCTAGTTGCTTAGAGATATGACCAATCGACCCTATGTAGGTAGATCGAGTGGGAAGGGTAAGATATGACCAATCGACAACCCTTCTTCGCCAGGCGATTTGACCAACCGATCACCCACCGTTTGGATGAACTTAAGAAATCGGGATGAGTGTCAAAGATGCTAGCGCCCGGCACGCATTGTTATGAATCTAGCATGTAGCGGTACTTAATGACTCGCTTAAGGGACTAAGAACAACTGGACTTATGACGGTCACCGATTTCTCAAAGGAACCCTTTGTCGATAGGTTAGGACGAACCGACCAAATGTTGTCCTAGCGACTTTGACCCCACTTGAAACAGGAATCTAGTGACATTTAGAACCCATGTAATGCGATAGTAAACGCCGACTCTTAATGACTACTATTAGATTACCAAATGATCCCGGGTGACATGTTCATCTTGGTGAGGATTCTAAGAACCATAGGGTAGACGAATTGACCAAAGGATTCTATCAAATTTTGACACTTGTGGATGAACTAGGTTTAAGAATTGCATTACTATCGTTCCGATTAGCTTGTTTACCAGAGAACCAGCCCAATTGATCACGTGACACCTTAAATATTATCAATCCTTTCATTAAAACTTATTTATTTGACCAATTTAATTAATTAGACAGTTAGGAATCAACTTCTTGGGACGACCTCGGTCTTACCATTCCTCACTACATGCGACCGGCACACCGCCCATTAGTGCATTAGGTAGGCCATAGGTAGACGAGTTACTATAAATGTAAAACCTGGTCTGTAAAACCTGCATCAAAACCCCATCTCAAAAATGATTCATTGCCCATGTGTTCGTTGTGGTAACGCTCCAACTAAATTGGGTACGCTCAAAACTCTTGAGTCACAGATATCTAAATACGGGTTTGACACATATTATACCAATTGGAAATATCACGGTGAACCGCTTCCTCCACCCGTAGTACACAACAAACCACAACCACCTTCACCTGAACACATGGACATGGATGCATTCTTCAAAGATATTTCTGTAGATAATGTCCCAACTCCACCATCTCAAACAACAGTTTCTCAACCAGATCAAACAACAGGTCCTCAACCAGCTCAAACCAATGATCCTAGAATTACTAACAAGTACGAAGAGTTACTTGCTAGGTCCACCCAAATGTTGTACCCAGGTTGTGATATGACTACATTGAACTTTCGTCGAGCTTTCGCACATCAAGGTCTTACATAAAATAAGCGATGTCGGGTTTAACAAGATTCTAGCTCTTTTGCAAAAGGCATGTCCCCTAGTAAAGATTCAATTTCCACCGTCATACTATGAAATCAAGAAGACATACAAAGATATCGGGTTAGGATACGAATCGATCCATGCTTGTATAAATGATTGTTTTTTTGGGGATCGATGAGAACAAAATTCTCAATAATTGTCCAATCTGCACGCGAGTAGATGGAAAAACCTAAAGACAAAGGGGAAGAAAGTTACCAACAAGGTGTTGTGTTACTTTCTGTTAAAACCTAGAATACAACGTATGTTTAACACAAAACACATCTCAAAGTGGATGACTTGGCATGCTACTGGAAATTCTAAGGAAAGCGGTAAGATGAATCACCCGTGTGATGGTCAAGCATGGAAATTTTTGACATAATGAAACCCGAGTTTTCTTGTGACCCTAGAACGTCCGATTAGGGTTGGTGGCGATGGTTTCAATCCGTTTGGCAACATGAGTCAAACTTTGACTTGTGCATATTGAAAACATACAACACACCCCTGGATGTGTATGAAAGAGACTTATTTAATGTTGACGATGTTAATTCACGGTTCCTAAATCACCGCAAAGGACATTGATGTTTTCTTGCAGCCTTTGATCAAAGAACTCAAAGAGTTATGGATAGGAGAGTGGACTTTAGACGCTGCCACGGGTACTCATTTCAAAATGAAATCGGCGGTGTTATGGACCATCAATGACTTTCCAGCTCGAAGTAGTTTGTCTGGGTGGAGTGGACAAGGCTATTATGCATACCCCACATGTAATCAGGACACTCCATTGCTTCCTGTGAAGCATAAAATCGCTTATGTTGGGTATAGAAGATTCTTACGCGTAAGGCATCCACTGAGGAATAAACATAAGGAATTCCATGGTAAACCTGAAAAGAAACATCCTCCTAGAAGCTTTACCAATGAGGAAATCATGATTCAAATTAGTAAAGTCTTTAAACGTGTCTCAGGGAAGCATCCAAATACTTTAAAAAATAACCCTAAACCTAATCGAGAAATCGAATTGAATTGGAGTAACCGTTCTATCTTCTACGAACTGGAGTATTGGCCCGTTCTTCTACTAAAATACAATCTCAATGTCATGCACATCGAAAAGAACGTGCTTGAGAGTGTGCTGAATACCTTGTTAATGAACGACAAATCCAAAGACACGCTAAAGGCAAGGTAAGACTTGAAAATTTTGGGAGTTCGAAAGGAGTTGTGGCTCGTTGATAAAGGAAACGGGAAGTTCGATAAGCCTCATCCAACGTACTCTTTCACACCAGAAAACATAAAAATTTTTGTAAATTCATCAAAGGAGTTAGACTACCGATGGGTTTGGATCCAACTTCAAGAAAAAGTGACTGATGATAACAACATAACGGGCCTAAAATCTCATGATTTGTCATATAATGATGCGTGAGTTACTTCCTTATGGAGTTCGTGGATACTTACCTAAAGACATTTCAACCCCATTAATCGGCTCGCTTATTCTTTAAGCAGATTTGTGCTCGAAATTTGATGCAGCAGGACATGGAGAAAGCTAAAAAACAAATGATCGATGTTATGATTAATTTAGAGCAAATATTTCCTCCTGCTTTTTTTGACATAATGATTCATTTGGTTATACATTTACCCGAAGAGGCTATTCTAGGTGGCCCTGTTTACGACAGGTGGATGTATCCATTTGAAAGATAAATGAAAAAACTAAAAAATTATGTCCGAAATAAAGCCAAGCCTGAAGGTTCTATAGCAGAGGGTTATGTTGCGAAGAAGCATTAACTACATTGGCGTTATCTTAAGGATGTCGAGGCGAGATTTAATCGTCTTGGCAGAATGATGACGGTTTGCCCGAACAACCGATAAATTCCGTGTGTTCCAAATCAGTAGGCAAACCGGTAGGTAGAGAAGTCTCGACTCGGTTGAATATATATGTTATGCGAGCGGTTGTATGGTTTATACTTAACAATGATCCCGAAGAGACACGAACATCTGGCGTAAAGAGTATGTTTCTTCTTTTTATATTTTGAAGAACCTTTTTTCTTAAGTTATTTGTTTCGATGACTTATTCATTACCTTTGTGCGATGAATTTCCTAACAATACCGTGGAAACAAGTTTTCTTCCTCGGTTCAATCACAAGGTAAGCGATTAGATATATTACCTTGTAATCCGTAGTTATTGCTCATCTAAATCTATTTGTATCTCTTTGTAGATTCGAGAAAGAGCGTGGCAAAAGACCCAAGTTGTAGTCCCAATTTACTCTCTTTGGCATGTGGACCTTCATCTAGTGCAAGTACATACCCGCTTGCATAGTGAGCGGTGTGAAGTTCTTGGTGTACGTAGCGATAAACTTCATACCACTCAAAGCATTGGAGTTTCAACACCCGGCCGATGGAGCTATGTATTATGGTCAATCGGAAGAAATTCTAGAGCTCACTTATATGGGCAACCGTAAGGTTGTGTTGTTCGATGTATATGGTTCGACACCGTAACCCTACTAACCTACGCCACGCTCGCACGTTCTTACACCGAACATGGCATACATCATATTTTGACTCAACGTGATGCTTTTAGAAATCAACAATACATTCTTGCGACACAAGCAACACAAGTCTTCTACCTTGAAGACCTCGCTGAGCGACCACCTCATTGGAAGGTAGTCGAAGATGTTCATCATCGGAAGATCCGCATCGGATGTGGTAGATTCCGATCGAGGATGTTATACATGGCGTGATTCATCCGATGTTGCATTGTCTGCTGGTTGACCGATTTTGAGTATGCGATTTTGAGTGTAAATGATGAATCGTGATGGGACGCCCACAAGATGGTCTGTGAAGAAGATGCCGATTTTATTACTAATGAAGATAATGCCGTTGCTCATGTCCTTGATGATGATGATGTTGACGTGTCGATGATGATGAAGTGAACCCCACTATTGTTGTTGAAGAAGTTTTATCTAGTGATGATTCGATTATGACAATTGTTCTTGTTGGTTTCAACCACCCATTCCCTCGGCCTGTTGGTTTCCAACCTCCCATTCCCGCCCTTATGGTTTCCGACCTCCATTTTGGACCCCAATAATAACTTTTCGGTTGTTATCGTCCCACCTTTCCCAACTCTACTACGTGCCTGTGTTCTAGTTCCAACTATGTAATGCCGCCACTGGACCTTAACCAATACAACTTACAAAATAATCCTCATTGCGCCAAGTCGATCATGTTGATAATAATGATTTGGATAATAATGATGATAATAGTGAGGGTAATAATGAGGCGGGCGACGAGTCAAGGGCGGATTCGGTGTGAGTACTATGAGTAGTAGGCGGGAAGTTAGTTTTGAGTTTTAGACTTGTTAATTTTATGGAATAGTATTGAATTTGTCGAATGATATCGTGAATTTATGTTAACTTTATAACTTTAAGACATGTTAGCTTTATAAGCTTGTGACTTGTTAGTTTGAGACATGTTATTTAGGAAATTTAGCGCTTGTATAGTTTAATAGTAGTTTAATTTGTATTGTATTTGTCGAATGGTATCGTGAAATTGTGGAATGTTATTCGATCCGTTTAGTAATTTGGTATTGTATCATATTGTCGAATTGGTATTGTGGATTGTGATTGATTACAGGTTGTATTTGTTTTGGTAGATTTTTTCCGGAAAAAAATCCGGAAAAAATCTGGAAAACTGCAGTTTTCCTGCATATTTGTTTGCCCTCCCAGATTTATTAGGGAAAACAATGTCGTCCCTAAAATACAATGAAACGTGTCGTCCCATTTTGCACTAAGGCCACGTGGATCGTCCCAAACGGTATATCAGATTACGTGGAAATAGCAGTTTGGGACGACTATATCATGCCAAAATAAATGCACGTGTCGTCCCAAAGTTTTTAAAAATACAATTTATTATTTTTTAAAAAAAGATTAAAAAAGAAACTTGGGACGACTTTGTCATACCTTTTTGCAATTACTGTGTCGTGCCAAATCTTTTTTTCACGTTGAATTTCTTTTGGGCCCCACAAACAAGTCGTCCCAAACCAACAAAGTAAGTGTCGTGCCAAAATATTTTGGGTCAACTGAAAAGGTACTACCAAAAGGCACGACATGTCATGCCTTTTCCGCTTGGGTCGACACTCTTGGAAGTTGGGCACGAAAGTCATGCCAAAATTCACATTTTTTGTAGTGATATAAGTTGTAGAAGCGACTATGGAATAAGTAGAACCATGGGCCTGGGCCGAGAATACCAAGAGAGTTAGGCCGAGTCCAAGAGTCGGTTGGATATGGACATGGTGGTAATGTCCATTGTCGATTCGACCAAAACCACGGTGGAAAGTGGTCCCCCCATGGGTCGGCCGAGGCTGAGCAGAACCACCAAAGAGCATTCCATGTTTGTCTTGAAGAACCACCATTGGTATAATGTTGTTGATTGTTTCTCGACCACGCCCCGACCATTATTATGTCGACTACTGTTATTATTTGTATTATTTTGTCGACCTCAAACATGGTTCTGATTAGAATTGGGTTGTTTGGTAGAGTTGGAAGCGGAAGAAGTGGTGATAAGAGCGGTGCCAACAGTAGTGGTGGTAGTGGCAGCCGCCATCTTGGCTTTGCGGGTTTCTTCAAGGACAAGTTTGGATCGAGCATCATAAATAAAGGTAATGGATCACTTTGTTGGATTTGACTAGCAATGGTATCATATGATTCATTGAGTCTCGTGACAAGTTGCAAGACCAGACGATGGTTGGAGACACGAGAACCAACGTTAGAGAGTTGGTCAGCAATGGCTTTCAATTCCTTACAATATGAAGACATATTGAAAAATTGATCAAGACGGGTGTTTGAAAATTGTTGTTCCAAGTAAACTGCCCTTGAGTTTTTGTTGTCTTCAAATATGCTTTTCAAGCGATCCCATGCTTGTTTTGCGGTTGCATTAGGTTCCAATGTGGTTTGAATAAGATCTTTGGAAATAGTTGCAAAGATCCATTCAAGAACAATAGCATCGAGATGAGACTATGTTTCAAAAGCCAAAGTTGAAGAAGCTTCTTTGTCTTTTTCTTTTGAGATAGCGGTGTGGTGCGGATGTGAGGTGATCGAGCACTTGATGGGCTCGACAATGAATTTTGAAGAGCTTCGCCCAAGACGAGTATTCACTCGCTTCCATATCCATGGGATTTGAATGATTTGGTTGATGGTGTTGGTGGTTAGGGCGGGGTGAGTTTTGTTTCACTCATGGTGATTGAAGAAGATGGATCTGTCTTAAGAGAGATTGAGTCGAGAATAGGATCGTAACAAGAAGAAAACCTTAAGGTTTGTTGTAGACTTCTGATACCATGAAAGATTGATCACCGTGCCTTTCTCATTGATATCAATATGTATATATACACATGATTGCCTATCTACATCATAACAAACTTTGGCTAATATATGGACATAATATACATGCCATATTTACAATAATAAATGCTTAACTTATTCCTAATATAACTCACAACTAGTGTACAGCTAATAGTAAGGATCGTGAAGATCATGTATGAGATTGGTACTAGCTAGATTAGTACTCGACATTTAGTTTAGTGTCAGTAATCGTGATAAGCGACGTTGTACGGTTTTCTCCGCCTGAAGGGAGTTTTGTTGACAAAGTGCTTTGAACTCTCGAATTGGATACTCGAGGAGTGGAGTAGGGCGAAGAGGAGCTTCGTTACCGAACCACTATAAATCTTTGTGTCTCGACTTGATCTTTCCATCTCTTACTCTTTATCTTACAATTTGTATTCTAGTAGTTATTGTTTAGTTAATTAGTTTATATTGTAATCGATTGGTTTCACAAACGATCGAATCAAAGTTTTTCATAAAGTAAATTTTATAACAAAGTCAAAACGGTAAAACTATTCAAACCCCCTTTAGTTTTCCACATAACTTTAGTTTATTTCCATGATTGACTAGTTCATTAAAGAAGTAACAAAAGTTGAGGTAGATAATAGAAAGTTAAAGGCCGATGATAAGTATTAAAAGTCAAGGATCCGAAGCAAGTGCTGGGGAGATATAAAAACGTTCACCGTCATGTTTCACATTTTTTATGGTGGCATGTTCCATAGTCTAAATTTGTTTACACAAACTTGTTCCTTTCTCTCTATTAAAGTCATGGTTTGTTCTTTGTGTTGTTTGTGATCTATCTTTCATTCCATATTGGTATACATTGTGTGCTTGACTTCACATTTTATTTATATTGTATTAAAATACATAGAAATTCGATTAATAGCATACCAAACTACTTCCTTCCGAGAATGGAGGTTGTTGCTATTATCATCACACCACTAGTGGTCAAAATCAAAAGACTAGTGAGAAATCTAGTTCTCAACATAAAAGATATCAAGATGTTGATGAAGAAGTGAAATCTGTAGCGTAACATCTACGAAAAGGGAGATGAGCTATGTAGAGATAGGATTATCCCAATGAGTTCTCAACTTATTTATCGTGTTCAAAGCATCTACCAAAAATGTCACCAAAATATGACATCAAAGATACACCACTCATTAAAGCATCGCATCTAGGACTAGCAAACATGGTGTGGGTTTTATAGAATGTGCAAATCAAACAAATACGAATCTTCACACCCGAAGAAAATGGCAGCCATTAGACTTCTTGTGGCTTAAAAACCAGTAGGATGATACAGCCTTGGATGTGGCAATTGCAAATAAAAATGTGGAGGTGGCTAAGCTACTCTTGAGTAATGCTTTAATCGAGCGTTTAACATTAGAGTGGGATTCTAAAGGAAAGAGTCTACTTCCCCTTTTACGTGACCCTCAATACGACGAGTTCATTTTTGGTATGTTGGAGACAAAAAGAATAGAAGTGGATCAACAACAAGGTAACTTTACAAATCAATTTCCTTATTCAAGTTTGAAATACATATATAATAGCTTATTTGCTTTCATCTAACGCTTTAATGTTCTCCCATAGATATAATAGTCTACGACGCGAGTTCATACACGAGTCGAAACAAATAAAACACTAAAGTGTTTGGAAAACTTGATCATGGCCTACTTGGATTGAATCCAACAAGAACACCATTCTTCACATCGTAACCAAGTTTGGAGATGTGAATCATGTAAAAGATATTCTTGAAAACACCCTTCCCTAATTTATAGTCTCAATTCAAGGAGAGACACCGGTTATGTTCTTCGCAAGGAGGACATCGATGTTCTTGAACTTATGATTAACTATGTAAAAGGAAAAAACAATGAAATCGAATCATTTGTCACAAGACGCAAGGACAAACACAATGCATTGCATATTGCCATACAAAATCATCATGTTGAACTAGTCTTTTGGTTGATAAAAGAAATTCTCAACTTGCAAATCACACCAATGACAAAGCCCACTTTACCATGTCATGGAAAGAAGTTATCTTGGAATTGTGAAACACATTTTGAGCAAATGCAAAGAAAAATCTTTTGACGGACCAAACGGCAAAACAGCATTACACGCAGCGGCTGTTTCAAACTCTGCAGGTAATTCTGATCCCTAGTCGAAAATTTGATATCGAATATGATTTCTTCATTTCTTGCATGTAGGAAATTTGTAGAATGATCCAGCTTAGCTCATAAAACATCCAGTGTGATATATTACAAAGTTGTCTTATATTAAAGTGTATACTATTATTTAATTTTCTTAGATTTTGTTTGTCTCTAGCGTCGTCGGGCATTTGCTTAATGAAAAGCCTAATGCTATATGATAAAGATGATCATGGTTGACGCCTTTGCGTTATCTTTGTTCATCATAACAATTCATTAGCAACAAAAGAAGCGCTAAATGTAGACCTTTCAATTGGATACGAGTTAATGAGTCAAGGTAACATAAGTACTACTACAATTCACATTGAAGCCGACCGAGGCCATTGTGAAGCAAAGGAAGTTCTTATGAACATTTGTCTCGGATGTTCGTAATTTATTGATAACAAAGAAAGAAACATACTTCATGTTGTCTTTGAAAGTAAGAAAATGGAAGTAATTGAATTCATCTTCGAGATGAATCATTAGTGTAACGCCCGACCCGACAAGGGTAAAGGAATCACAAATAATGGTGTTATATCAAAGCAAACATAAATATCCAAAAGAAGTCTTAGCATAAATCGAAATAATTCAAGTCAACATGACTTCAATACATAGGTCCCAATGGAAAAATAAACTCAAATAAAATATAAAATAGTAAGTCTTAAATGGCATCATAAGATCAAAGCTAAATATCTCTAAGGTAAGTCCACTCAAGACTCATCCCAAAGCAAAACCTACCCAACGCTTAGATACCCGCGGAAGAAAAGAAATCGATCGAGCTTCAAAAGCCCGTGAGGAATGATATACAAGCAAAGCGAATACTAAACTAAATCAAATCTGAAATATAGTGAGCGAAGATAGTAAAATCATAATCATTTCAAAGTATAAATCGAGTTATCGAATAAGTTTTATAGTTAACTACCTCGAGCCCGAAACAAATATCAAATTATAATCATATTCATATTCATATTCATATCCACACAAGGCAACATTTGTAGGGAGACCACCGAGTTTTGAAGGGCGTGCATGCACGCAGATCAATCATCGGATAACATATAACATATAACAATTAATGAGATATGATCTAGGATGCATCCATCGCCCACGCATGATATTGATCATATAACATAACTTGAGCTCATGACGGATAATGATAAGGACGTGGCGAACATCACTCATCGCCTAGAGTCATGTCGAAGTGCATCAACGACACGGACATGGAACCCCATGACTAGTTAATATTTGGCTCGGGTGTCAAACTATCTTAGGTCAAATCGGAATGTCAAAACCGATACGGATCATACTTTATCGGAAGATTAATCATATTTTCAAAATCAAAGTTTTCATATCATATAGTTCAAAATCGGATGTTTTATAATTCGAAATCGAGTTCAAATAAGCAACAACTCAAACAAAAGAATGGGGTTCATAGCAAAGGCTTAGAAACCCTAATATAAAAGCTAACGAAAAGCGTTATAAGGAACCTTCTTTGAAAAGGTCGAATATCATACCTTATTCCAAAGCAAATGACCAAAAAGCAATCACGGAAAGCAAAGGATTACTCCTTCTTCAGTAACCTATACACATTAACGGTCGTAAATGTTATTTATGATTCCATAATTGTCGAAATGATCTTTTAATATTTGGTGTTTATACTTGGTGTATTCATTGATCTTAATACTTTAGAGTTTTATAATTAAATGAGACTTAAGTGTTTTATAACCAATATCGTAGATTAAGGTTCATTATGTCATTTATTAAAGTTTAGGGTTAAATGTGAAAATAGTTTAAACGTCATAACTCACACATGAAATAACAATTAATATACTCGACTTCAAACCCTAATCGACTCTCATTTATGTTCTAGGGTTTTCTCATTCTTTTAATATCATATTAATGTGCATTTACTTTATATGTTCGTCATTTAATGACTCATTACTCTTGTTTATTTACTCAACACATTCATGTCTTAACCATACGTTACTTATACACATATCATCGTCGACTTTTATTCCCATGCACGTTTATGATTTCATGTGACAACACCACTACTTATTACTCGGATTAATTACACATCTACGCACATGCACAATAGTCTTGAATAGATATGACCACGTACTACGTTTACATATCGACAAGCTCACTTGACTTATAATAACGCACGATGATACACGGTTCACAAACCAATCTGTGGGTTCGGTTCACATGGTTTGGTTCACACTTCAAACTAGGGTTTAGGTTTACATGACCTTTACTTATTAAACACACGTTCAAAACTCTTATATGGTTCGGTTTATATGAATAGGGTTCGGCTAATAGGTTTTACGAAACCCTAGCTCTCTCGTACTTTACTTAATCAAGTTTACATGTTTATACCTTGGCGAATTAATTACAAGTGGTTCGGTTATATATATGTGGTTCGGTTCTTATGCTCAACATATATCTATGCTCGATTCAATAATACGTATTACATACATGTTCTCTTAACAAGGTTCAATTCATTATGGTTTGTTCTTGTTTCATACGGTTCGACACAAAAGAAAACACAACTCGACCAAAATAACATGATACAATATATATTAACGTAAGTGTGAAAGAAGACGAAAACATGTTATACCTTAGCTCGTTAGACAAAACTCATGACACCAAGGGTGTTTGTTACTCGACGAATGGAACAAAAGAAAAAGAGAGGCAACAAAACTAGGGTTCCAAATTATGTTAATGTGTTTGTATATATAGCTAGTAACATTTTCGGTTAGGGCTTTGAGGGGTATGGGCTTGGCCTCTTGGGTCCAACCGAAACAAAACAAACGCCCACCTTGGGCTCTCTTGGCTCTCAAGGTTGGAAACGAGCCCAAGTGGTTTCCCAAATCTGAAAACAAGGTCCAATTAATCGCCCAACACTTTAGCGAGGCGTTTAAATCTTCGTCGTACAAAATCGATCACGTACACGTATTAGTTAAGTTTTAATTTCTCGTAAGTTTAGGTTTTAATTTCGTTTAATGATTATAAATGTCTTTACGTATTTTAAAATTTTCGATTCCAAGGGTATTTTAGTCTTTATTCATGTTTTAGATTTTCGTGTTTACAACTCTTCCTCTAAAGAAAATTTTCGTCTCGAAAATTGAAATGAAACAAACGAAAACGAAATGAGAACATACCAAACTATTCAAAGAAATGAGGATAACTAGCTCGCATCGACTCTTCGGTTTCCCAGTAGCCTCACGTTTGGTGATTTTCCAAAGAATCTTAACGAACGGAATGACTTTATTTCTCATGACTCTTTCTTGCCTTTCTAAAATAGCTTCCGGTTCTTGAGATAAAGACATATCGGACTGAATTTGATCAAGCGGATAAGAAGCGTGTAACGGATGATAGTTGTATCCCTTAGGGTGATACATGGAAAACATCATGAACATGCGATAGCGGGCGGAAGTGCTAATCGATCACGAAACTTCTCCTATCGTTCCGAATTTCAAACGGACCGATGAATCGAGGTGAGCTTGCCTTGATTCCAAAACGTTTCACACCTCTAAACGGCGAAACTTTCAAAAATACACGATCTCAACCCGAAATTCTAAATCACGGCGATGCTTGTCGGCATAACTTTTCTCGACGAGACCTAGCTTCCTTCAACCTTTCTCTAGCAACGGCTACTTTCTCATTAGTGATCTCAATCATTTGGGACCTTCAATTAGCGTTCACCTACTTCATCCCAACAAGTAGGTGCTCTACATTCCTTCCATAAAGAAGTTCAAGCAGGCCGCTTTAATGCTAGCATGCCAACTGTTGTTGTATGCAAACTCTACTAAACACAAATATTCATCCCACCGCCTCATCCATTCTAAAGCACAAGCCCTTAGTATGTCCTCTAAGGTCCGAATAGTCCTCTCTGTTGACCATCCGTTTGAGGATGAAGGCGTACTTAAATTAAGTCAGTACCCCAAGCTTTTGCAAACCTTTCGAGAAACGAGTAGTAAAGCGGATCCCTATCGACACAATAGATGCCGGAGTACCATGAAGTCTAACGATCTCTTCGTTGAAAATTTCCGCCAATCTACCAATACCATAATCCTTTCGATTGGTAAGAAATGAGCGATTTGGTTAGTCGATCAACAACTACCCAAATCGCATCATGTTTCTTCGAGTAAGAGGTAGTCCAGTCACAAAATCCATAGATATCTTATCCCACTTCCATGTTGGAATATCCAATAGTAATAATCCACTAGCCCTTTGATGTTCAATCTTAACTTTCTGTGACAAATCATACATTTCGACCAAACGCCGCCACATCTTGCTTCATGCCATTCCACCAAAATCTTGTTTCAAATCCCTATACATCTTGGTAGAACCGGGATGGATAGTGAAAGGAGAACTATGAGCTTGGTCATAACTTTCTCAAGATACGGATCATTGGGAAACAAAGCCTATCTTCATACCATACAATTCCGTCATCATCAACCTTAAACTCGTCTGCTTACCTTCCTCAACATTTTGCGCCACGACCTCTGACGCCATCATCTTTACGAGCTTCTTTAATTTGCGAGTATAAGGTTCGACTCCACCTTCATACTAGCCCAAAGTATCCATCAAAACCTCAGACGATAGCTCAACATCCAAACGCTCTAAGTCACGAATAATCCTAGGTTCAATCTCAATACTTGCAAGAATGCTCGATTTAGGCTAAGTCGTCGGCAACTACATTAGCCTTACGGATGGTCTTGAATGTTGGTGTCATAATCCTTAAGAAGTTCTAACCATCTTCTTTGTCTCATGTTAAGTTCATACGAGTGAAAATATACTTGAGACTCTTATGATCGATGAATATATCACACGTCTCTCCATACAAATAATGTCACGGATCTTTAACGCGAACACCACCGCAAACTAACTCAAGGTCATGAGTTGGGTAATTCTCTTCATAAGGTTTTAGGCGCCTTGAAGCATAAGCTATTACCTTTCCATGTTGCATCAAAACACACCCAATCCTTTCTTAGATGCATCACTATAAATTTGAAATCCTCCGAACCGGATGGAAGAGTCAAAATAGGAGCGGACACCAATCTCCGTTTCAACTCTTCAAAACTCTTTTCTCGTTCATCCGTCCATACAAACTTTTCACCTTTTCTCATCGGTTGGGTTAGGGGCAAAGCTAAGCGAGAGAAACCTTCAACAAAGCGTCGGTAGTAACCCAAGAAGTCCTAGAAAACTCCTAACCTCACCATCATCGTGGTCTTGGCCATTTAGTGATAGCCTCAACTTTAGACGGATCCATGGTTATACCATCGGCAGATACAATATGACCAAGGAAAGCGACTTGTCTTAACCAAAACTCGCTTCAAAATTTGGCGTACAACTTCTTCTTCCTCGAATCTCCAAAACTATCCGGAGATGTTCTTCATGCTCTTCTTGGACTTAGAGTAAACCAAAATGTCGTCGATGAAAACGATAACGAACTTATCGAGGAACTCATGGAAAACACGATTCATTAGGTCCATAAACACCGCAGCGCATTTGTCAAACCAAAAGGCATAACGAGGAATTCGTAGTGACCATATCTTGAGTACGTAAACGCGGTCTTAGGAACATCTTGCTCCCTCACACGTGGTGGTGATAACCGGATCTCGAGATCAATCTTAGAAAAGAACTTAGCTCCTTGCGGTTGATCAAACAAATCATCAATACGTGGCGAGAGGATAGCATTACGAATAATAATACGATTGAGTTCACGGTAGTCGATACATGGCGCATGCTTCCATCTTCTTCTTCACAAACAAAGCGAGTGCACCCATGGAGAAACTTGGGTCAAATAAATCCATTTTCTATCATCTCTTGAAGAATTCCTTCAACTCCTTGATTCTATAGGTGCCATACGACACGGGCCTTGAAATCGGTTCAAAGACGAGAATTAACTCAATGCTAAACTCAACTTCTCAGCGGGGAAGACCGGGAGTTCATCGGGAAAAACGTCGGTGAATTCACAAACAATGAAAGATTTTCAATGTTAGGACTCTCTAAAGATGTGTCCTTAACAGATGCCGAAAACCTTGGCACCCATGAGCAATCATGGTCCGTTGCCTTCATAAGCGAAATGAGCTTACAGATTTGAGAGGTTGAGAACCAAAATAAACAAATTCGGGATGTTTTATGTCTCCAAAGATCACAGTTCTAGCATAGCGATCAATGGAAGCTCTATGGTAAGCCAACCAATCCATGCCTAGAATGATATCAAACTCGACCATATCGAGAGGATACAGATTGCATAGCGAATCGATCATCAAAGCGAAGGGGCACTTAACGTATTTATGATCAATGATCATATGGTTTTCATAGGCGTAGAAATCGATAAGTGATTTGTTAATGGTTTGGGCTTCATATTAAGTTTCTTAGCAAATGTGATGGATATAATGGAGTGTGTGGCACGGTATCAAATAAAGTGAAGACAGAATAATCATCAATGAAAAGAGTGCAGTAATGGTACGAAGTGCGCTCACTTTGATTCGGTAGTAGCATAAACACGTCCGGTGGTAGGTGGCGGCTTGATGTAGTTTTCGGGAATCACGGGTTCTTCTTAGGGCAATCCTTGATCTTGTGAGTAGTGGAACCACAAGAGAAACATCCACGGTGGCCTTGAAACACGGTCCGGATGAGCCTTTCCACAAGTAGTACGAGATAGGTGGGGAGGCAAAACTTGATTGTCCTTTCGACGAGAAGATCTGAAGCCGACCACCGATTTGATCCTCGGTGGTGATCCTTGTTGTAACTGGTTATTGTTACCTTGATTTTGTGATCATTTCCATTTCTACCAAGAACTCGCTATCCACGACTCCTCGTCTGGCGCCTAGAGTCAACATTCTTCCTAACCGACCCTCACCGATCATAACTCCTATCCACTTGACCCCTCGAATCATAACTCCTACTGTAATTTCCTTATAATCATTACTTTGAGTCCTACCTTGAATCCGATCACCATCGTGATTACGCTTGTTGGAACTCAAACCTCATGAAAGATCTCAATGTTACGATTGCGTCATTGCAGCCGACACATTCTCATACTCAATATTAAGCGATCGGTCCAACACCCACTTCTTGGGTCCCCACTTGAAGTGCTTAGCTTGGCGCCTACCATCTCCAACAATCGTTCCTACAAAACTTACCGACCTCATAAACCTACTCATGTACTCATTGGGTTCTCATGATCAAAGCGGTAGATTGCGATAATCCTCTCGTACCTTTCTTGCTCGGCATCGAGAATGTGGTTATAGAAGATAGTCGAAACTCGGTCCAGTACAAGTAATGACAAAAGCATCTCCTCCTCTTGCTTGTTTGAGTGCCTTCCACCAATTCAAAGCATCACCTTCCAACTTAAATGCACCCAAACTCGTCTTAAACTCGTCTCCACAACCCAATACTTCAAGCGACTTCTCAATATGGTGATCCGGTCCTCGGCCTCGATGGGAGTAGCGGTGCTAAGCGAAAGAGGCTTGAGCTTACCGGCTTTCGAGCCAAGTGTGAATGCGGTGGGTTGATTACCTCCACCACTACCCAAGCACCGGTCGATTACGAATGTTGTTGATCACTGTGCCATCATCTTAGGTGTAGTAAGACCGGGAAAAGAGTGTTGAGAGCATTGCAATCAGCGACATCAATGTTAGGAGCATCATCGTCTCCATCAGCGCTACCGTTAGTACGAGTTCGAACCATCGAGCGATATTCAAACGATTAGCAAAATGAACAAAGGTGAGATACGAAATGGAAGTGCGCGAAGGAATCCTAAAGTCTACCCAATCCTCACAGGTCATAGCCTAAGCTCTAAGGGTCTCAAAACCTAGGGTCCATATGTCACGAGGTCCCGACTACAAGTCGTAAACTGGGCTCGATACCATAAATTGTAACGCCCAGGCAGAGCAAGGGTAAGGAATCACAAATAATGGTGTCATATCAAAGCAAACATAAATATCAAAAGAAGTCTTAGCATAAATCTTGAAATAATTCAAGTCAACATGACTTCAATACATAGGTCCCAGGAAAAATAAACTCCAAATAAAATATAAAATAGTAAGTCTTAAATGGCATCATAAGATCAAAGCTAAATATCTCTAAGGTAAGTCCACTCAAAGCTTTCGTCCCAAAGCAAAACCCGGCTCAACGCTTAGATACTGCGCGGAAGAAAAGAAATGCTTGGTGAGCTTCAAAAGCCAGGTGAGCAGATATACAAGCAAAGCGAATACTAAGCGAAATCAAATACGAAATATAGTGAGCGAAGATAGTAAAATCATAATCATTTCCAAAGTATAAATCGAGTTATTGAATAAGTTTTATAGTTAACTACCTCGAGCCCAGAAACAAATATCAAATTATAATCATATTCATATTCATATTCATATCCACACAAGGCAACATTTGTAGGGAGACCTACTAGGAGTTATGAAGGGCGTGCATGCACGCAAACATCAATCATCGGATAACATATAACATATAACAATTAATGAGATAATGAGATCTAGGATGCATCCATATCGCCCGTGCATGATATTGATCATATAACATAACTTGAGCTCATGACGAGATAATGAGATAAGTGGCGTGGCGAACATCACTCTCGCCCTAGAGTCATGTCGAGAAGTGCATCATCGACACGGACATGGAACCCCATGACTAGTTAATATTTGGCTCGGGTGTCAAACTATCTTAGGTCAATCGAATGTCAAACCGACACGGATCATACTTTATCGGAAGATTAATCATATTTTCAAAATCAAAGTTTTCATATCATATAGTTCAAAATCGGATGTTTTATAATTCGAAATCGAGTTCAAATAAGCAGCAGCTCAAACAAAGCGAATGGGGTTCATAGCAAAGGCTTAGGAAACCCTAATATAAAAGCTAACGAAAAGAAAACGTTATAAGGAACCTTCTTGAAAAGGTCGAATATTTGTACCTTATTCCAAAGCAAATGACCAAAAGCGAAATCTGGAAAGCAAAGGATTACTCCTTCTTCACGAACCTATACACATTAACGATCGTAAATGTTATTTATGATTCCATAATTGTCGAAATGATCTTTTAATATTTGGTGTTTATAATTGGTGTATTCAGTGATCTTAATAATTTAGAGTTTTATAATTGCCTATCTACATCATAACAAACTTTGGCTAATATATGGACATAATATACATGCCATATTTACAATAATAAATGCTTAACTTATTCCTAATATAACTACAACTAAGTATACGACTAATAGTAAGGATCGTGAAGATCATGTATGAGATTGGTACTAGCTAGATTAGTACTCGACATTTAGTTTAGTGTCGGTGAATCGTGATAGCGGCGTTATGCGGTTTTCTCCGCTTTGAAGGAGTTTGTTGACAAAGTGCTTTGAACTCTCGAATTGGATACTCGAGGGGTGGAGTAGGTAGAAGAGGAGCTTCGTTCGAACCACTATAAATCTTTGTGTCTCGACTTGATCTTTCCATCTCTTACTCTTTATCTTACAATTTGTATTCTAGTAGTTATTGTTTAGTTAATTAGTTTATATTGTAATCGATTGGTTTCACTAAGCGATCGAATCAAAGTTTTCATAAAGTAAATTTTATAACAAAGTCAAAAGCGGTAAAACTATTCAAACCCCCTTTAGTTTTCCACATAACTTTAGTTTATTTCCATGATTGACTAGTTCATTAAAGAAGTAACAAAGTTGAGGTAGATAATAGAAAGTTAAAGCTCAGCGATGATAAGTATTAAAAGTGAAGGATCGGAAGCAAGTACAGGGAGATATAAAAACGTTCAGTTGTCATGTTTCACATTTTTTTATGGTGGCATGTTCCATAGTCTAAATTTGTTTACACAAACTTGTTCCTTTCTCTCTATTAAAGTCATGGTTTGTTCTTTGTGTTGTTTGTGATCTATCTTTCATTCCATATTGGTATACATTGTGTGCTTGACTTCTTACATTTTATTTATATTGTATTAAAATACATAGAAATTCAGTTAATAGCATACCAAACTACTTCCTTCTGAGAATGGAGGTTGTTGCTATTATCATCACACCACTAGTGGTCAAAATCAAAAGACTAGTGAGAAATCTAGTTCTCAACATAAAAGATACTGAAGATGTTGATGAAGAAGTGAAATCCGTAGCAGAACATCTACGAAAGGGAGATGAGCTATGTAGAGATAGGATTATCCCAATGAGTTCTCAACTTATTTATCAGGTTCAAAGCATCTACCAAAAATGTCAGTCAAAATATGACATCAAAGATACACCACTCATTAAAGCATCGCATCTAGGACTAGCAAACATGGTGTGGGGTTTTATAGAATGTGCAAATCAAACAAATACGAATCTTCACACCCGAAGAAAATGGCAGCCATTAGACTTCTTGTGGCTTAAAAACCAGCAGGATGATACAGCCTTGGATGTGGCAATTGCAAATAAAAATGTGGAGGTGGCTAAGCTACTCTTGAGTAATGCTTTAATCGAGCGTTTAACATTAGAGTGGGATTCTAAAGGAAAGAGTCTACTTCCCCTTTTACGTGACCCTCAATACGACGAGTTCATTTTTGGTATGTTGGAGACAAAAAGAATAGAAGTGGATCAACAACAAGGTAACTTTACAAATCAATTTCCTTATTCAAGTTTGGAAATACATATATAATAGCTTATTTGCTTTCATCTAACGTTTTAATGTTCTCCCATAGATATAATAGTCTACGACGTGAGTTCATACACAGAGTCGGAAACAAATAAAACACGAAAGTGTTTGGAAAAACTTGATCATGGCCTACTTGGATTGAATCCAAACAAGAACACCATTCTTCACATCGTAACCAAGTTTGGAGATGTGAATCATGTAAAAGATATTCTTGAAAAACACCCTTCCCTAATTTATAGTCTCAATTCTGAAGGAGAGACACCGGGTTATGTTGCTGCAAGGGAGGGACATGCTGATGTTCTTGAACTTATGATTAACTATGTAAAAGGAAAAAACAATGAAATCGAATCATTTGTCACAAGACGCAAGGACAAACACAATGCATTGCATATTGCCATACAAAATCATCATGTTGAACTAGTCTTTTGGTTGATAAAAGAAATTCCTCAACTTGCAAATCACACCAATGACAAAGCCCACTTTACCATGCTGCGGAAAGAAGTTATCTTGGAATTGTGAAACACATTTTGAGCAAATGCAAAGAAAAATCTTTTGACGGACCAAACGGCAAAACAAAGCATTACACGCAATGTCAAGCATTTCAAACTCTGCAGGTAATTCTGATCCCTAGTCGAAAATTTGATATCGAATATGATTTCTTCATTTCTTGCATGTAGGAAATTTGTAGAATGATCCGATTTAGCTCATAAAACATCCAAATGTGATATATTACAAAGTTGTCTTATATTAAAGTGTATACTATTATTTAATTTTCTTAGATTTTGTTTGTCTCTAGCGTGCGTCAGGCATTTGCTTAATGAAAAGCCTAATCTGCTATATGATAAAGATGATCATGGTTGGACGCCTTTGCGTTATGCTGTTCATCATAACAATTCATTAGCAACAAAAGAACTGCTAAATGTAGACCTTTCAATTGGATACGAGTTAATGAGTCAAGGTAACATAAGTACTACGGCAATTCACATTGAAGCCAGTCGAGGCCATTGTGAAACAGTGGAAGTTCTTATGAACATTTGTCTCGGATGTTCAGAATTTATTGATAACAAAGAAAGAAACATACTTCATGTTGCTGCTGAAAGTAAGAAAATGGAAGTAATTGAATTCATCTTTCGAGATGAATCATTAGTGTAACGCCCCGACCCGACAAGGGTAAAGGAATCACAAATAATGGTGTTATATCAAAGCAAACATAAATATCCAAAAGAAGTCTTAGCATAAATCGAAATAATTCAAGTCAACATGACTTCAATACATAGGTCCCAGTGGAAAATAAACTCAAATAAAATATCCAAATAGTAAGTCTTAAATGGCATCATAAGATCAAAGCTAAATATCTCTAAGGTAAGTCCACTCGACTCATCCCAAAGCAAAACCCAGCTCCAACGCTTAGATACCGCGGAAGAAAAGAAATGCGTTGAGCTTCAAAAGCCAAAGGAAGCATATACAAGCAAAGCGAATACTAAACGAAATCAAATACGAAATATAGTGAACGAAGATAGTAAAATCATAATCATTTCCAAAGTATAAATCAGAGTTATCGAATAAGTTTTATAGTTAACTACCTCGAGCCCAGAAACAAATATCAAATTATAATCATATTCATATTCATATTCATATCCACACAAGGCAACATTTGTAGGGAGACCTACGGAGTTTTAAGGACGTGCATGCACGCAGATCAATCATCGATAACATATAACATATAACAATTAATGATAATGATCTAGGATGCATCCATCGCCCACGTATGGATATTGATCATATAACATAACTTGAGCTCATGACGGATAACGAGATAAGGGACGTGGCGTAACATCACTCATCGCCTAGAGTCATGTCAAGTGCATCAACGACACGGACATGGAACCCCCATGACTAGTTAATATTTGGCTCGGGTGTCAAACTATCTTAGGTCAAATCGAATGTCAAACCCTACGGATCATACTTTATCGGAAGATTAATCATATTTTCAAAATCAAAGTTTTCATATCATATAGTTCAAAATCGATGTTTTATAATTCGTAAATCGTAGTTCAAATAAGCAACAGCTCAAACAAACGAATGGGGTTCATAGCAAAGGCTTAGGAAACCCTAATATAAAAGCTAACGAAAAGAAAACGTTATAAGGAACCTTTACCGAAAAGGTCGAATATCTGTACCTTATTCCAAAGCAAATGACCAAAAGCGAATACGGAAAGCAAAGGATTACTCCTTCTTCACGGAACCTATACACATTAACGATCGTAAATGTTATTTATGATTCCATAATTGTCGAAATGATCTTTTAATATTTGGTGTTTATACTTGGTGTATTCAATGATCTTAATACTTTAGAGTTTTATAATTAAATGAGACTTAAGTGTTTTATAACCAATATCGTAGATTAAGGTTCATTATGTCATTTATTAAAGTTTAGGGTTAAATGTGAAAATAGTTTAAACGTCATAACTCACACATGAAATAACGAATTAATATACTCTTCAAACCCTAATCGACTCTCATTTATGTTCTAGGGTTTCTCATTCTTTTAATATCATATTAATGTGCATTTACTTTATATGTTACGTCATTTAATGACTCATTACTCTTGTTTATTTACTCAACACATTCATGTCTTAACCATACGTTACTTATACACATATCATACGTCAACTTTTATTCCCATGCACGTTTATGATTTCATGTGACAACACCAGCTACTTATTACTCGGATTAATTACACATCTACGCACATGCACAATAGTCTTGAATAGATATGACCACGCACTACGTTTACATATCGACAAGCTCACTTGACTTATAATAACGACGCATGATACGGTTCACAAACCAATCGTGGTTCGGTTCACATGGTTCGATTCACACTTCAAACTAGGTTTAGGTTTACATGACCTTTACTTATTAAACACACGTTCAAAACTCTTATATGGTTCGGTTTATATGAATAGGGTTCTGGCTAATAGGTTTTACGAAACCCTAGCTCTCACGTGCTTTACTTAATCAAGTTTACATGTTTATACCTTGGCGAATTAATTACAAGTGGTTCGGTATATATATGTGGTTCGGTTCTTATGCTCAACATATATCTATGCTCGATTCAATAATCGTATTACATACATGTTCTCTTAACAAGGTTCAATTCATTATGGTTTGTTCTTGTTTCATACGGTTCGCCACAAAAGAAAAACACAACTCGACCAAAATAACATGATACAATATATATTAACGTAAGGTGTAACGAAGAAGACGAGAAAACATGTTATACCTTAGCTCGTTGAACAAAACTCATGACACCAAGGGTGTTTGTTACTCGCCGAATGGAACAAAAAGAAAAGAGAGGCAACAAAACTAGGGTTCCAAATTATGTTAATGTGTTTGTATATATAGCTAGTAACATTTTCGGTTAGGGCTTTGGGGGGTATGGGCTTGACCTCTTGGGTCCAACCGAAACAAAACAACGCCCACCTTGGGCTCTCTTGGCTCTCATTTGTAAGAAACGAGCCCAGTGGTTTCCCAAATAACGAAAACAAGGTCCAATTAATCGCCCAACACTTTAGCGAGACGTTTAAATCTTCGTCGTACAAAATCGATCACGTACGTATTAGTTAAGTTTTAATTTCTCGTAAGTTTAGGTTTTAATTTCGTTTAATGATTATAAATGTCTTTTACGTATTTTAAAATTTTCGATTCCAAGGGTATTTTAGTCTTTATTCATGTTTTAGATTTTCAGGTTTTACAATTAGCAAGTCTCATCAATCAAAAAGATAGCAATGGGAACACACCTGCTCATATATTGGTGGCTTCGAACTTTGAGATGATGGAAAGGGTTATAGATTCTAGGGTTGACCTTAACGCCCTCAACAATGAAAAACTCACTCCTTTGGATATGACATCTTCAGATGTACAAAGAGAGACTTTGATCAAGGTACACATTTTTTTCTTGGCTCTCTAAACACACGGGGATCACGTAAAAAGGGTGCTCTACATAGAAACTGTGAAAATGGGTCATCTACTTATTAGTAGTTAAACACTAACAAGTAATAATATTTACATGTCCAAATTCTTTCATTGACGGATGCGATATTTGTTTTTTATGTTGATAAGTTAACAATTTATGCAGCGCATTGCTATGGGTACAAAAATACATTACAAAACAAGCTCCTCTCCTAACATAAACAAGAGTGACTTGTATGAAAAAGAATCATTGGCTAAAGAAAAAAAATCAGAAGCGCATTTTAAGATTGTGGATAATCTTGTTATAGTAGCCACTCTTATAGCGACAACAACCTTTGCAGCTGCTTTTACAGTGCCTGGTGGTTTTGATAGTAACAGTGGCTCCAAACAAGGCACACCGTATCTACTTAAAAGATCAGCTTTCCAAGCATTTGTGGTCACTAATGCAATAGCATTCTTCTTTTCATGTTCTGTTCTACTTGGGCACATTTTGCTACTAATCTATCGTAATCGCTATGATGAAGCTGAAGAGATAAAACAAAAGTACATCGATGATAGAATTGTGGTCATGTATTTTCTTACAGGAATTGCCCTGATGGCGATGGTAATGGCATTTATTCTGAGCTTATATGTTGTGCTTACACCGCCTATTGGGTTGGCAATTTTCATATGCATCATGAGCTTAGTTATCATGGTATGTTCATTAAGAGCTTGAGTGTATACTTATTAACAAATTAACTTTGAAGTTTGAACATTTATATTTGGATTTTTGTTGTAAGTGTGTACAAATTATGTGTAGATATTCCTTGAAAATCATCTTTTTAAGCGGATGCTATATATATCACTTTTAGGTGTCGCAAATGCGAAATAAAATGTTTTTGTTAGTAACCTTAGATGACTCTAATGCAATTTGACAAGTGTTTAGTTTCCTTTAAATATGACACCCAAAATAAAACGTATGTGAGAACTTTTGCCAACGAAACTGAGTTAGAAGCCAAATCACATATACCTAAAACGAACCAAATTGTCCAGTTTGGTTGGTTCTCCGGTTCATTTATTTTAATTCCATGGTTCAATCAGTGGACTTACAAATATAATTGTCCTCAAGTCTCTTTATGGCAAGCCATCTTTAATGAAACCGGTGGATCAGAAAATACCCCATCAGCAATTTGATCGTATATCCATTTGTTAGCCGCCTCGGTGAAGTGAATCCCGTCCCAAAGGATCCGCGATGATGGATCTTCACAAGACCCTGCAATCAATATTTCTTTACCTTTTACCATTTTCGTGCTCCCGCACCTCCTTGCATTGTTAAAGTTGTACCTTCCTCCATGCCCACAACACACCAAAAATGGATCACCGAATCCTGTCATCCCAACATACTTATGTACCAAAACTAAAGATGTAACATTTTCATTCTATTAACAAAAATGCGAACCGCGCTATATGAGTCTAAAATAACCCAACCCAAATAAAAACTACCTGTTCTGACCTAAATGTCTTGACATGCCCATATTGCTACTCCTATCTATAAATGAAACATAAACACGAGCTTACCGAGTTTTTAGCTTGGGCGATGAGTGAATACTGACGACATAGATATCTACATAAGTAATGGCACCAAAGGAAGTTCTTTTCAAGTTGGATAACGGCTTCCTTAAGTTTCGGTTAAAATATTGTGAAACACCATTATATGGGGCTGCACAACCATATTTATCTACATCTTCGCTGTGATCACATGCGTATCCATGATATAGGCAAGCAACCAACAGGTCTGTGTTGTGTATCCAAAATGTTCGCCACCACTACCATAGGCGTTGCTTTTCACTCAAGAACACATTAAGTAACCATTTGGTACAATTCACGAAGTCAATTTAGGTCCATTTTCCGAGTCCGAGTATATTTAATCTCAAACGGGTAAATAATGATCTTAATTGCACTTTTAAGTAGGGCGCCCCTTTAATGTATTGAAATAGTTTAATTGTTTTATTATATATAGCATGCTCATTAGATGTACACAAAATTTGGACAGTAAGTATTTTGGCTGGACAACAAAAAAATTTACACATTTTGATCCGACCCCGTTACTCAACTCGCGCCAGCCCATTTGCCAAATCTAGTACAAGTCACAAACTAAGTTGGGCATCTCACCTTAATGACAATCATAAAGCGTGATATAAGATCGAGGAACATACGCTTTCACTTGTTACGTAGTCATACCAAGTTTATACCCGGTGAGATCATTTGGCCTATATCAAATGTATACAACGCACTAGAAAACTTGTCCTTTGTGGAAACATGTACTTAAAGGCGTCTCACAGATATGGCCATGTCGAATATATCATTTTAGTGCATAATATACGCATCATTATATAAATAAGTCAAGTATAAATACCTTTTGACGGATTATTTGGGATTTTTCAAGAAATCGAAAACTCGGCATACCGAAATTCTAAGGAATCGGGCTATACCGCTTTGAAAATGGTAGTGTTTTGGCGTAGAATAGTGGATCCGGCTATAGCATAGTTAGCTCCATGACTAAAATTTGTCCCCATTGAATCAAGAAATGCATCAAGGTAAGGTAGTCCTAAACTTTCAGCTGCAGAATAAAATAACTACCACTTAAATTTATAACAAAATTAATTACAACAATTTTATTATTTGATAATGTTATAAGATTAAGACTCACTAACCACAATAATTTACTAGTTCAAAATGTTTCATTTTTGGTCAATGCTCATGATTCAAACATGTGTATAAAAGGCTATGGCACATTTGGTCCACTTGCATATATAAAAGTATGCCTAATGCAATCATGCTATAACATGTTGTATGCTAGAGATAAAAAGTTAGTACTAGCTATATATTACTCCGTAATATTTATGATTTCATTGTTCACCCTTAATTTGATATTTGAACAATAAGTGTTAAAATATATAATCCTATATTCCTTGTGTGTTCTTGGGTTTATGTTTATGTTTCAGGTTTGTCAAAGCCCAAGTTGCTCTCGGCCCATCTTCTCTTGTCTCAGCCCTTTCCTTTATCAAGCCCAGCTGGATTAAGACCGTTGGAAGTCCTAGTATATAAGAGTCTCTTCTCTCTTCATCTAGGGTTAGAAGAGTATATCGGTTCTCTACAGCCGCTACAAAATATCACTCTCATTTCTGCTGATCTTGAGACTTTAACTCAAGATCCGATCTATCCATTTATTATTGTTGTTTATCTAGTAAAACTATTATCAAGTTAGATAATAGGATCACTCCAGAGTAACTGTGGTGATCTTTTATGATTGTAAGCTTCTGATGTTGAACTTTGTGTTGTTTGATCTATATAAAGTGTTTTGGTTTCTGCATATCATGTTTTTCTACATGGTATCAGAGCAAAGGTTGGTTTAAGAAAGGGGGTTTCGACTTTTCTGGGATTCTGGATCTGGTTGTTCGTGGCTTGGAGGTTCTGTTCCCTCCTAGACTAAGTGAATCTAGGAGATACAGTTCGATTGTGCTACGGATATTGCTCTGTAACACCTCTTATCTCTCTTTTATTTATGTCCTTTACTTTTCTTGTTTAGAATGCTGGAGGATATGTTGAGGGAATTTTGAGAAGTTTTGATTGATTGTTGGAGATTGATTGTTACTTGAGGAGATATAAGGTGTTGTTGCTCTGCTTTATTCTCTTGTGTTTGTGTGTTTGATTTTTTGTCATTATGTCTGAACATGGTGATTCTGACAATGAGAGTGTCAGTGACCCTGTCACTCTTATTGGTAAACTTGATGTTAGTAATCCTTTACATTTGCACCCTAATGATTATGTTGTGCTCACTGTTATTTCTGTTAAACTTAGAGGAACTGAAAACTATCAAATTTGGGCTAATGCTATGCTTCTTGCTTTAGAGGGTAAAAATAAAATTGGTTTTATTGATGGCACTTGTAAAAGGTCTATTACTGATGAGGTCTTGGCTAAACAATGGGATAGAGTTAATGCTGTTGTTTTAGGCTGGATTTTGAATTCTATATCGAGTTATTCCTTGGTCAAATTTTCTCAAAAAGGCTAAACATGTTTGGAATGAGTTAAAGGAAACATATCATAAAGTTGATGGTTACGTGATATTCAACTTGCATCATAAAATAAGTTCTTTGAAACAAAATGGCTCTAATCATCGACTATTATCATAAGTTGAATGCCTTGTGGAAACGATTATGATGCCATGGTTGAGTTACCTAATTGTGTGTGCCTTGCCTCGATGAATTTAAAAGCATAATCAACTTCTGAAACTTATGCAATTTCTGATGGGTCTTGATGAGTCTTACATGAGTATTAGAAGTTCTATTTTATCTAGAGAGACCTTACCTGATGTTAAAGGGGCTTATGCCATTATCTCTAGTGAGGAATCTCACATAGTGGCATCTGGAACCAATTCTGGTGCCTCTCAAAGGGGTCAGACCTCTGCTTTCTTAGCCAGTGGTCCTGCTAGAAACAACTTTCAAAAAAATCAGAACTCTTACACTAATGCTAGACATAACTCTACTGCTTTCAGACCCAATTCCAACACTGGGTTCAAACCTGGTGGAACTAATGTGATAAGAACTAATGTGAATGCTAACTCGAAGTTGTGTGTGAGCATTGTGGTTATATTGGTCATACTATAGCGGATGCTTTAAAATCATAGGATATCCTGGCGATTTTGGAAAAAGAAAGGGGGACAAGGTGGTAAGGCTAAAAATGTTGCATACAACTCTGTTGGGTCCTCAGGGTCTGATAGTCCCTCTGGATCCTCAGGGTTCACTGATGAGCAACTTGCCACTTTGATCTCTCTCATTAAGGAGAACAAAATGTCTGAGAAAAATGTACAAGCCAACATGGCAGGTACTTACTTTAATTCTAGCAAACTGTTTAATGATAACTTTGATAAATTTTTTTGCTCCAGTTCTAGTTCTATGACAAAAATGAATTATGTTGGTAAAGTTGTGGACTCTGGTGCCAATCAGCACATGACCAATAGTGAGAAAGAGTTAGAAAATGTGTATGACATATCTCATCTTAATATCAAAGTGTCTCACCCAAATGGCAATAATGCCATCATATCTAAAATTGGAAACCTTAGACTTGGAAATGGTCTTGTCCTGATTGATGTGCTTGTCATTCTTGATTATTGTGTGACCTTGATTTCTGTTCATAAACTTGCTAAAGATAATAAGATCTTAGTTGTGTTTGATGAAAGTAAATGTTTCTTTATGAATCGAGTTTGAATCGAAAAACATGCGGGATTGGTAAACAATGTGGTGGTTTATACTATTTGAATCTTGAAGGTACTAAATGTGATAATATTGATATTGAGTACAAGTGTTCTTTTTCTCTATGATTGGCATTGTAGACTTGGCCACCACGGTGACCCCGCCTTGATGTTCTAAAAATTATTTGAAAATTGGAAAAAATGATAAATATGAGGTTTGTGAAATCATCAAAGAGCTAAGCGGACTAGAGAACCCTTCCACTAGCGATCATGAATCTAAAATGCTTGGTGATATTGTTCATCTTGATCTGTGGGGACCTTATAAGGTGGTGAGTCACTCTGGCCATAGGTATTTTCTTACCATAGTTGATGATTATACTAGAGCTGTGTGGGTGTATCTTATTAAATCCAAGGATGAAGTTTTTGAGTCTATTAAAATCTTTTACAACGATTAAAAATCAATTCAAAAGACCGTTAAAGTGTTGAAGTGACAATGGGCTGAATTTCAAAATCAAACCTTTAACAAGTTTTGTGATAACATGGGATTACACATCAAACTTACATTGCTTACACCCACTGACAAAATGGGGTGGTTGAAAGGAAACACATACATCTCTTAAATGTGGCGGATGTCTTGTGTTTTGGGGAATACCCTTAAGATTTTGGAATGAGTGTGTGCTAAGCGCTACTTATCTTATTAACAGTTGCCATCTTACATGCTAAATGGAAAATCCCACCATATGATTTATAATTGCGGTCCTAATCTCTCTTATCGAGAATGTTTGGTTGTCTTTGTTTTGCTACTATTCTTAATAGTCATGATAAGCTTACCGTGATCGAAAAATGTGTTATGATGGGTTATTCTAGCTCTCAAAAGGATCTGGGCTCTATAGTCTTGATAGATGTCAATTTCTTGTGTCTAGGGATGTTAAATTCTTTGAGTCCATATTTCCTTTTAAGGAATCTATATCTAATGGTATTAAGAATAAGCATATTGAATCGATGTCTTTCATGAAAATAACTGTTGAATTTTTTGATCTAAATAACCACGAGCTTCTAATGATGATGAGAGATGTATCTAGACATAATAGTGACCATGAGTCTTTGAGTGGAAGTAGCCCCTGCAACTCTTGGCGACAATGTGAACACTTGGTGATTCCCAACCTGGATCATCGGTGATAACATTGATGCGATTGCATGATGTTCGGCGACCACACTTGATGAAAACTCGTCGAAGGAAATGTTGATCCCAACATAAATACTCGTGGTACTCAAACCTTAAGAAGATCTTTTAAATTTACATTTTCCAAAAACTATAATGACTTTGTTGTTAAAACCAATGTGAAATATGGGATTGAAAAATATGTTGGGTACTCTAACTTAAATGGTGAAAACTTGTGTTTTGTCACTCGATTGAATAAGAACTGTGAACCCAGTCCTTCTTTGAAGCATCTCAAAACCCCTTATGGGTTGATGCTATGAACTTAGAAATTGCCTTTACTTGAAAATGATACTTGGGATGTTGTTGAATTACCCATAGGTAGAAGTGCCTTGAATTCCAAATGGGTGGAAACTTAAATATAAAGCCAATGGTGAAATTGAGAGGTACAAGGCTAGACTTGTTGCCATGGGGTGTGCTTTCAAAGGAAGGGTAGATTATGAGAAACTTTCTCTCTGTTGTTAAAATGGTCCTTGTGAGATGTGTTTAATATTCTTTGTTGTAAATTCTGGCCCATCTTTCAAGCTGGATGTTAATAATGCTTTTTGTATGGTGAGCTTGATGAATCATTTACATGAGACCTCCTCAAGGTTTCTATGTTGGTGATAAGAACCTTGTTTGCAAACTTAAAAATCTATCTATGGTCTTAGCGGGCCCTAGACAATGGAATGCTAAACTCACTACGTGTTTCGGTGAAAATGGATTTAGTCAAAGTAAATCGATTACTCCTTGTTTACTAAATCGATAATGGTGTGTTTCTTGCCCTCCTTGTTTATGTTGATGATATAATTGTGATTGAAATAATCTTGGTGAAATTGAGAAGTTTAAAATGTTTTGAAAAGTAAATTCAAGATAAAGGATTTGGGAAAGCTTAAATACTTCCTTGGTATAGAAGTGGTTGATTACGATAACGAATTTGTGCGAATCGAGAGAAAATATGCTTGATTTGCTATCCGAATATGGTATGCTTGCTCGCAAACCTTCTAAGACTCCATTGATGGCTAAACTGTCTATATCTAGTATTCCATCTGCTACTGATCCTGCTCTTGTGAATATTGTTGATTATCAAAAGCTTATAGGAAAGCTTATATATTTGACTAATACCAGACCTGATATATCCTATGTTGTGCATTGTCTTAGTCAATTCATGCATTCTCCTTTAACTTCTCACCTCAAAATTGCCTTTAAAATATTGAGATACCTTAAAGGATCTCTGGTCTTGGCATTCACATTACTAAGAATCTTGGTGTGTCTCTTAAAGGATACTCGGATCTTGTTGGGCAAAATGCATTGTCACTAGAAAGTCTCATCACCTGGTTATTGTGTTTTATGAATGAGAATCTCATCTCTTGGAAAAGCAAGAAACAAAATACTCTCTCCAAATCTTGTTGAGGTGAGTATAGAGCCCAGCATCCCAACCGGTGAGATCATTTGGATTTTGAAAATCCTTGAGATTTGCAATGTATAAATCTGCTGCCGGTTGATGCTTGATCATGCGAAGAACTCGACTATCAAAATTTGCTAACCACATTTTCATGAGAGGACTAAACACCTTGAGATTGATCTTCACTTTGTGAGAGAAAAATCTTAAATGGTGTTGTCAAAGCTATCAAGGTAGATTGAAAAAGCAAATTGTCGATATCTTTACCAAAGGTTGGACATTTCTCAACATCGATGTCTTGTGGAAAAACTTGGAATGATTGACCTCTTTGAAATATCGGATTAAGGGGATGTTAAAATATATAATCCTATATTCCTTGTGTGTTCTTGGGTTTATGTTTATGTTTCAGGTTTGTCAAAGCCCAAGTTGCTCTCGCCCATCTTCTCTTGTCTCGACCCTCTCCTTTATCAAGCCCATTTGGATTAAGACCGTTGGAAGTCTGGTATATAAGAGTCTCTTTCTCTTCATCTAGGGTTAGAAGAGTATATCGGTTCTCTCTACCGCTACAAAATATCTCTCTCATTTCACGATCTTGAGACTTTAACTCAAGATCCGATCTATCCATTTATTGTTGTTGTTTATCTAGTAAAACTATTATCAAGTTAGATAATAAGATCACTCCAGAGTAGCTGTGGTGATCTTTTATGATTGTAAGCTTCTGCTGTTGAACTTTGTGTTGTTTGATCTATATAAAGTGTTTTGGTTTCTGCATATCATGTTTTTCTACAATAAGTTAATGTGTAACAGAAATAATCAAATGAGGAAAAACTTTTAAAATCTGCCGTAGTTTATAATCTTGACCAAGACCTTTTTGTAAAAAAATTGAATATTTTTCTACTAATAAAATGTTTTAAAGTCTTTGTCTCTTCTAGTGTTTACTGATATTGCAAAATAAACAAATGATTTAAAAACATATTTTCTGCCACTAATCAGGAATATAACCTGTACCAAATGCGACAAACAAACTTTAGTATATGTGAATTTAAATCTTATAATCTTTTATTAAATGGTTTATTGCATTTGTACTCATAATCTTGTATTTTAAGTGATTATTTCATAAGTGATTATCGGAATCACATAAATATATAGCAACATTATTAACTGTATGGTCATGTTTCAATGCAATAAAACCAACTATGAAACCATATTCTAGCTAGATGAATATTAGCAAACTATACTCAAGATGTTAATAAGCCAATGAAGGGTATAATTTACGTACCTATGAAATCGATTACAAGACGGCCATCGGAGTAACGACCAGCAGAATGATGAAAATAATTTTCGCCATAAGGGAATGGAAGTTGTCCATACATTGCTGCTAAAGCACCAGTATCCGAATTCGAATCACCAAAGTTAAATACAGCAGGAAAGTTACATTCTGGCAATGATAATATTGATATCGGTAGTAACAATGTCACTAATGTTAGTAGCAGGCAAATTGGAATCATTTTCAGGCAATGAGATTTCATGAAAGAAAAATTTGAATATTTTATAGATTGAAGAAAGTGGTGTGAAGGCTTGAAAGTTGAACACTTTTTTATAGGGTAAATTGCATATATACCAACTAAAACTTGCATATTTGCATATATACTCAAACACGCTTAAGTTGCATTATACATCATGCATTTAAAACTTGTATTATGGGGAAATATGCAAAGGTTTTAGTTTTAGTGGGTATATATGTAATTCCCCCTTTTATATATACAAGTTGACCCTTATTTTTAGGGTTAATGGCATGTAATAGAAACGTTTTTTCTCATTTGTTCAAATATGAGATACGAGCCCAAAAAAATACTACAATACCCATCCAACTTTCAAAATTTTTCATTACTATACTTTTAGAGCCATTTCTTTGCACCATTAATCCTTTTTACTAACGACCGTTTGTAATTAACTTAAAAATATGTTTTCTTTTTCACATTAAATGTTTTAGTTCGTTTTTATACGTTTTAGTCTTTTTTTATACGTTTTCGTCCACTTTTATACGTTTTCGTCTGTGTTTTTCACATTATATGTTTTCGTGCGTCTTTTTACGAAAAACGTATAAAAGCGGACGAAAACGTATAAAAATGAATGAAAACTATAACACGGACTAAACCATTTAATGTGAAAAAGAAAACATATTTTTTGAGTTAATTACAAACGGTTGTTAGTCAAAACGACTAACGGTGCAAAGAAATAACTCTAAAAGTATGATAATGAAACAATTTGAAAGTTGGATAGGTATTGTGGTATTTTTTTTTGTTCGTATCTTATATTTAAACAAATGAAAAAATACATTGCTATTAAATACCATTAACCATTATTTTTATAGTTACGTTATATGGATTTTTTATTACATCGATTTTTATAATAAAATAACATATATTTGTTAGGTAATTACTTTGTCTTATGTAAACGCATTAACTTTTGAGTAATATTTAGCTTAGAACAGTCGGTGCTGCGGGGTTGTGATATGGGTAAAAGTGGTGCTAACTCAGCATTTTTTGCTTATGGCACTAATTTTGCTCACGACATCAAAACACCCCTCCCTCGATACAATGGCTGAAGGCTCAATCCATGGCCGATAGGACCAACCGACGGTGCCATAAACCATATTGGACCTCGTGCCAAAGACTCTCGGCTAGCACCGACGGTGCCATAAACCATATAAGACCATTTGTTAGTTATTTATATAACAAAGCTATTAAAACTTTGAAAATGCCTTATGGAACACAAAATATAAGTCTGTAAGACTAACATTCATAACGATTTTGGCAATAATATGTTGGACAGTGAATGTGTGTTTGAGAATTTATAGATGAATATATATTTGACTATCAGTATGTGATATTATTGGTTAAGACTATGACCAATCATTCAATAAGTTTACTTGGAGCTTCATTATTTCCATAAGTTACCTTTATGTCAAACAAAAGAAGATAACTACATAATTACAAAGACCAAAGGGAACTTACACAAAATGAATCATGACATTATCAAAGTAACAACTTACATTGAAATGAATACTTAGACTCATAAAGTAAAACAACCATTGTATGTGGAACAAGCAACCTTGTATTCATCCCAACCAATTGTCTTCCTCGTATTGTAACACTTTATTTATCAAATAAAAATCGACGTGAGAATGAGCCGCTTAGCTTTATTATATACCAACCTCACAAAATATTGGGTCTTGTGTTTACGATAGTCATTTTTCTGTGAGCTCGTTTGGGGCATCCAGAAACTCAGGAATGCTGCGATGGCAAGCCATCTTTAATGGAACCGGTGGATCAGAAAACGGCCCATCAACAATCTGATCATATATCCATTTGTTAGCCGCCTCCGTGAAGTGAATCCCATCCCAAATAATCCGCGATGATGGATCTTCACAAGAGTTTGCGATCAAGATTTTTTTACCATTCACCGTTTCTGTGCTCCCACACCTTCTTTCATTGTCAAAGTTGTACCTTCCTCCATGCCCACAACACACCAAAAATGGATCACCAAATCCTGTCATCCCAATATATTTAATTAGATATGGATATAAATGTGAAGTCTAAAAAATTGGTTAATCACTTAATCGTAGAACGCGCCAAATGAGTCTACTATGACCTGACCAAATAAAAACTACCCATATTAACCTAAATATTACTCGGCCTGCAAATATAGCTATTTCTATCTATTTGAAACATAACACAGACTTACCGAGCTTTTCAGCTTGTGCAATGAGTGAATACTTGACGGCATAGATATCAACATAAGTGATGGCAGCCAAAGGAAATTCCTTTCGGAGTTGGATAACGGCTTCCTTAAGTTTATGGTTAAAGTACTGTGAAACATTATTATATGGCGCTGCACAACCATATTTATCCGTCTGTGCGGCTGTGATCACATGTGTATCCAAGATATAAGCTAAACAACCAATTGGTCCTGTGTTGTGTATCCAAATGCTCTGCCACCACCAGCATACACTTTCTGTTTTGCATTCAAGAACACATAAATTAGTCTTATGGTACAATTCAAAGGAAGTCAATATGAGTCAATTTACTGAACCTGAATATAATTAATATCAACTGGTTAAAATGATCTTAATCGCGCTTTTAATGTATTGAAATAATATAATATGTTTAATTATATCTAACACGCTAATTAGGGGCATTTGCATATATATATCCCTCCTAATTTATTTGTATAAAAAGATTGGACAAAAAGTATTTCAGGTGGGGCCACAACAATAGGTACACGTTCTGACCCGAACCCGTTACTCAACTCATGCCCACCCATTTGCCACATCTAGTACAATTCAGCAACGTCTATCTCACCTTGATGGTAGTCGTAAACTGTGATATAAGATCGGGAACATACGCTTTCACTTGTTCAGTAGTCATACCAAGGTCATAGCCAGCAGTGAGATCATTTTGACCTATATCAAACGTATACAAGGCACTAGAAAACTTTTCCTTTGCAGGGAACAACTGCTTGAAGACATCTCCTGCACCGCAGTTATGTGGAATATATCATTTTAGCACGTGATAAACAAGTCACTATGTAAATGGGTGAATAAGAAGTACCTTTTTCACGGATCATTTGGGACTTGTTCAAGAAATTAGAAAACTCGACAGACTGAAATTGTAAGGGAATCGGGCTATACCCGCCCTTTTGGAAAATGGTAGTGTTTTGACGTCGGATAGTGGAACCTGCCATTGCGTAATTGACTCCATGACTGAAATTTGTACCCATCGAATCAAGAAATGCATCAAGATAAGGTAGTCCTAAACCTTCAGCTGAAAAATGAAGTAGTAAGCACATATATTGATACATTTATAGTAATCGTTGTTTGATTCATTTTTAAAGTCACTCTAATGTTAGAGGAAACAACTATTTTCTAGTCATTAACTTATTTGAACAAAAATAATAAAACGGAAAAGAAATCTCGAAACTAACCTCAAAAACCGCAAATTTCTTAAGAACTAAAACTTTTGATTAATTACAAAGATTAAAAGGATTGCAATATTACAAGCTCTTTATCGTATGAGGTATATAATATTTTTGTGTAAAATCGTGCAAAATTCAAATAAATTGTAATAGCGGGTCCATCTAATCGAAGATTAAATGCCTCTTATTGGATAATTTTGATTATAAAAATTGTTATATTTATATTGGATTTTTGGTAAGTAAAATTTTGTTAAATAAAAAGATACGAAATGAAAAGCAAGTGTTGTTTGATTTTTGTACCTTACGAGTATAGTGGAGCCCGTGCATTGCTGCTAGATTTAAATATGACTTGTTTTTAGTAGCTTTTATGCCATGAATAAAGCCATTTTAATTAAATGGGTGTTTTATTAATGAAGAAGTATATATAGCTCAATCTTCGGGCTTCATCGATTTTGAAAAACCCAAACACGTTTATAAATTAAAGAAAACCCTTTATGGTCTTAAACAAGCTCCAAAAGCTTGGTATGATAGACTCAAGTCCTTTTTAATTAAACATAACTATACCATGGGGTTATTGACAACACACTTTTACTAAGAAAGAGAGTCACACATAATCATAGTACAAATATCGTAGATGATATTATATTCGGATCCACTTGTCAAGACATGTGTGATGATTTCTCTAAAATCATGCATAACGAGTTCGAGATGAGTATGATGGAGAACTTAGTTTCTTTCTTGGTCTACAAATTAAACAAGTAGAAGATGGTATATTCTTCAATCAATCTAAATACATCAAGGAGATGTTAAAGAAATTTGGTCTAGAAGAGTGAAACCAATTAGGACACCCATGTCATCCGACACCAAACTCACAAAAGATGAAGACGGCGAATCCGTAGATAATACTAAATATCATGCCATGATAGGTAGTCTTCTCACCTCACGGCAAAGTAGGCGGATATCATGTTTAGTGTTTGCTTATGTGCTAGGTTTCAAGAAGACCCCAAAACTTCACACCTAGAAGCCGTAAAAGAATATTTAGATACATTAATGGTACAACACAATTAGGATTATGGTATCCTAAGGGCACGGGTTTAGAAACAATTGTATGTCAGATTCGACCATGCGGTGATTACGTTGATAGAAAAAGTACAAGTGGGTGTGTACTTTCATGGGATGTTGTTTAACATCATGGTTTTCTAAGAAACAAACGGCTCTAGCAATATCAACAACCGGCCGAGTATCGTCTCACGCGTGAAGCATGCCAACAAGCACTATGGATGAAACAAGCGTTAGTAGACTAAGACATTCATCTAAGCGACATAGCCATTCTATGTGACAACAAAGGTGCCATCGACTTAAGCAAGAATCCGGTGATTGCATTCTCGCAAGCACATGAGATTCGTCATCACTTCAGAGACAATGTTCAAAAGGGAACATTTCTATTGAAGGTAGCATCCGAAGATAACATAATGACGTCCTCACCAAACCGTTGAAGTGGGAACAATTCAACCTACTTGCCTTGGTCTTGGTTTAATGGAACACACGTCGTAATTTATTTTGACTCTACAAGGTATGTAAACACTAGCCTTTCTTCCTTACGAGTCTAGGATCTCTATTTTACGCACAACTCACAAACAATACGGAATTTTAAAACCCAAAGATAAGTTTTTCACTTATAGCTTTCTTATATACACATTTTCAAAGAAAACCTACTTTCACAATGTTTTCTAAAGGATGATACCTTCCAGATCAATTTCACAAAAGCAATTTCACGTCTAGGACAAATCGCTTTTCATTATTAATACAAAGTAAAACCCGTTTTCATTGCATCTCATTTCTTTTGAATGCTAAAGGGACACATAACTAATATGTGTTTTCGGGTACATTCATTTAAGCTACAATGAATTAGGAGCATTCACAACACAAGATTACGTACTTATGTACTAAATATGTGTTTTCGGGTTATCTCAATAGGATACTTTTATACTTCTAGTTTAGTTTTTATTCCTTTTTGGAATTCGAGATAACCCAACTCCAAATAGTTTGCATATAGGCACAATAGGCAAAAATGTTTCCAAAAGGAAAATTTTTGTCGCTGAAACACCAGACCACGGATCCCAGCCTTCACGCCGACGGATCCCTCGAGGAAAGGATCCGTGGGAACCGTAATGTGTGATTTTACCTTCTTATTTTTTCACTTTGGATGAAAAATCCACATTTGTTTCATTTTGGGAGTATGCTATTTAATGCTTGTGTTCTCATGATCACACGCCTTCAATTCATATCTAATCATTAGATTTTAATCCACATTTGGGTCAACATTCATTACAATGCTTTGTTTTCTCTATATAGAACTCCCAAAATGCTTGCATAATCCATCTCATCCTCAAACACAATACACCATGTCATCCAAAACCCTACAGATGAATCACCTAGTACAAACAAACATCTTCATGATACCCAAACCTTTGTACTACCACCATCCAAAATACCACAATCCAACTCTAGGATATCCGCACGGATTAGTATCCGATCGTGTTGTTTAGCAAAACCAACCTCAAATGATTCATCCTCAACAAATAACTCACCACAAGATGCTTGATCATAGCACCTCCTCATCACCAACAAGTACACCAACTTCATCACCACCTAAAATCACTCTTTTGGAACTCCTTAAGACTCCAACAAGATCTACCCAACCTAAAGAAAAAGAATTAGTCTTTTCAACACCCCCCACATCACCAAATACTATCTTTCAAGATCTTGAAACATCACCACCATTAGCTCCCATCACATTGCAAGAACATCTAGGTTCTTTTCCACCACCATTTACAAACATTAGGATATTGATCCATATTTTCTATTTTTCCACCACAACTTCCGATAACTCAAATCAAAACAACCCGGAAACCTTCCGCACTCATTACCCACATCATTTACATTGTGAACATTGCCAATCCACTGTGGAAATTGCAATAGAAGTTAGGGAAGAAATCGTTTCATACTCAACCTCATCCTTGATCGCATCAATACAATTACTCATCAAAACCTCCATCCATAACCTTATGCAAGCATGGAAGGAATCACTACTACTATTTCTCAATTTTTTTCTTTCAAGTCATTTTCAAGAACAAGTCTTGTTCTTATTTTTACATGCTTGTAAGTGGCATAACTACCACTACAATTTGTCGTTTTATTACAAGGCTTTGTTTACATACCTTGGCTCCCATTCTTGATTCTCGACAACCACAAGATCATTTAAGCATGTTACTAACCTTTCTTTTTGTAGGATTTTTTTTCTTCACTGACGCCCAAACAAGGGGAGCTACCGTCGAGGGGAGTAAATAATCGTAGACTACTTTTTCCTCCAAGGGTTAACTTTTGTTTCGACAAAAGGGGAAGAAGTAAAACTTAGGAGCTTTCAAAACTTACATCTATTCTTAAGTTTTACTTCATCATAACATTATATTTTGTCATCAACAAAAGGGAGATTGTTAATACAAATAAACCAGTAAAACGTTTATTAATATTTTGCGATCTCTTTGTGTTTTATTGATAACATATATAATGTTGTCTTAAGTTTAATTATAAGGATACATGTTATTTTGTAAAGCATTTACATATAATCTTTAAATACAAAATGTAGTAATTAAGCATTTGTTGTAATAGTTTACTAGGATGGGTAAAACCTTAACCCATGGACCATAACCCATGAATCTTAATCCATACCCAAGAAGACTAGATACAATGTATACTTAGATACATTGAATCTAAAAGAAAACCCATGGACCAACCCATAACCCATGACCCATAACCAAAAACCCATGGGCAAAGAGAGGCTCCACGGATCCCTTTGTCTGGGCGGATCCCAGTGGAAGGATCCGGGATAAAATGGGAACAACGGGGAAATTTGCCTAACAAGAGAGCCATTTCTTCATTCTAACTCACCCTTTCTTACTAAATCTCCGTACACTCTCATTCTCTTCTAACATATAGATCACTAGATCTAGAGTTGTTCTTCTTTTCTTTCTATTTGTGATCCTTATATAGGTCCCTTCTGGGCGCGAGATCACGAGCATTCTACAAGTCATCCAAGCGAGGGGTCCTTGATTGATTTGTCACCCGCAAGATTTCAGAGCGAAGATCTTGTATTTGATTATTTCACATATTTGTTGTGTAATAGTTGTGTTGGTTTGGTCCACCGTCTACTGGACTCGGTATCTAGCTTTGACTAGGCTAAAGTGTAAACAACGTTGTGAAGGCTTCTCATGAGTGAAGGAGTTTGTTGACATAGTGCTTGAACTCTCGAGTAGGTGACTCGGGGGAGTGGAGTAGAGCGAGGAAGGTGTCCTGTGGCCAGAACCACTGCTCGTCGGTTGTGTCATTTCTATCCCTTATCTTTATTTATTTGCTTACATTATCATTAGATCTATAGGTTCTCAACATCCATACGATTTCACATAATATCGGATCTAAAGTTTTTAAAACTAACTTAAAATAAGCAAAACTATTCAACCCCCCTTCTAGTTTTCCACAGAAACAATGTTCAACAACAGAATCCGAACTGTAGAAAGGAACCTTCACATGTTTGCCAAGTTGGCAGGCATAACAAACATGTGTGAATTTTTTGTCTTTATTACATGAAATAAATTTACGAGAAACAAGAAACCATAGTACATCGCCACCAGGATGACCGAGACGTTGATGCCACGTGGAGGGACTTGTAGAGACAAAAGCAGTAAGGATAATTGAAGGTTTGGTAACTAGATAGAGATCGCCCGAACTGTCACATCGAAGAAGGATGTGGCGAGGCAAGAAATCTTTCACAGAAAACCAAAAGCGTCAAATTCAATAGTGCAATTATTATCCCTAGTAAATTGAAGAATAGATATAAAGTTTTTGATGATATAGGTGTGACAAGTACATTATGAAGGCGAAGAGGGCGATGAAGAGTGGGAATAATGTTATGGCCGGTGTTAGTGACGGGAGTAGAATTACCGTCACCAACATGAACAAATGGGTATAAACGTTTATTAAAAAGAGTAATTAAATTACTTGCATTAGAATTTAAATGAGAAGAAACACATGTATTCATGTTCTAAGTCGGGTCTTGCAATGTCATAGTGCTAAATGCACTAGGGAAAGAAGTAGCTTGAGTCGGGTGCACGAACCGGGTGGTCCAGAATGCTAGCGACGAATAAATTGTGGATATTGGATTGTGGTGTAAGGTTGGGACTGTTGGGCCTGGACTTTGGTGTATGGTTGGGACCGATAGGGATAATTGGGCACTGGGTTTGGTTGTCTTTGAGTAAGTCCGTGATATAGGGACCGTGGTGTATGCAAATGGGTGGGTTGTTCACACACGAGGTGTGATATCAATGGTAGGAGGCTAGCGATGCGAGTAAAATCCAGTGGTGCTTGGTTTTGGTTGTTAAGTGACGAGACACGATGGGTGTCGACTAAATTCTCCACCATGGTTAATATTTGTTATACCGTATTATTTTACCACTTAAACCCGACAGTCACGGTGATCATGAATAAACTTGCAATCATCACCAAATTTACAAAACTTTTCGCAAAATTCGACAATAACTGAGATGACCAATTAACTATTATTGATTCCGCCATCAGAAATTGAAACAAGTAGAACGTACCCTTTTGCAAAACTGCTTTACTGTTCTAGAGAAGCAAATTAAATGACTAACTCCAATATATGAAATGTGATGTTAAATATATGAAATGTGATGTTATTATTAAGCTTTTTCTAAACTTCAGTTTGTGAAATTCTGAGTTAAGACATTATAAGTACACAGAGGCCCACGTAAAAATATATAAAGATCCACATATAAGTATAAACAAGTGTACTTTTATGTGAGTCTTTGTATATTTTTTTTGTATTTATGATATGCTTAACTTATACCCCTAGGGCACACGTTAGAAAAACCTTATTATTAATTAGTAGCCAAGAAACTTGAGATCACTCCAATTTATTCACTATACCACCGACACTAACAAAAGTACAAATAAAATAAAATAAAGGGATTGCTTGATGTTGACGTGATGCGTAAAGAAGAGGGATTTCAGAAAGAAAAAAGAAATACAAGCTTTTTTTTTTTTTTTTATATCTAGGGTTTTACTTCTGATGCGCAGGAAAGTGAGAAGGGAGAAAGGAGTAGGGGCGGAGCCAGAAATTTTTGGTCAAAAAGGACATGTTGATAAATTTTATAAACTACATTATAAATTTGTACTTAAAGGAGGCAAATTACGAATAAATAAATAAATAAATAAATATTTTTGAAAATTACGCTACAATTTTTCGCTAGAGTACACTTGCCTCTTGTGACCCCCTTTATGCCTATGAAAAGGAGGGAGGGAACCGATTGTTGGGGAAGAGAAAAAGGAAGGGATCGTTTATTGGTTTAAGCTTGATACCATATTGAAGGTTCTGATTCTTTGAAAATAATAGATAGTACAAACCAATATATAACCTACACAAGATTGTTTTAGATTGTGGGCTAGGCCACATTACAATCGGGCCTTTATACATACTTACATAATCATGTATAAAGTGATTATCTCACTAACATGTACTTCTGACGTTCATTATAAAATACGAGTTATTAACTTCTTAATCATGTTATAGTGATTACTTTAGGGGCGTTAAAGAGGTGTAATGCAACTTGTCACGTTAGCATTTACCGGATAACATGTCCTATAATACAAAACTAAAAAAACACTATTTCAATAACATTTTTGTAACATACAACTAAAAAACGTTCCACTTTTATAGTAAAAGAAGAAAACAAAAGACACAAACTCTCGTTATACACATGGTCATAATTTTGGACTAGAAACGACAAACAACACTTGAACAAATAATTATTTCATAAATAGTTTGTAACAAATATAATATGACTAGTTCAACTAAAAACCAATATTAAAAAATACGTTGCTTATGACATTAGATTTATAAGGAACTCAGTACGTACGCAATATGAGGATATGGTAGTATAGTACATTAGTACGTACCTATGAAATCAATAATAAGACGGCCATCGGAGTAACGACCAGCAGAATGATGGAAATATGTTTCGCCATAAGGAACTGCAAGTTGTCCATATATAGCTGCTAAAGTACCCGTATCCGAATTCGAATCACCAAAGTTGAATATCGCAGGAAAGTTGCATTCTGGCAAAGATAATATCGATATCGGTTGCAAAAATGTAACGAACATTAGTAGCAGCCAGATTGGAATCATTTTAATGCAGTGGAATTTCATGAGAGATGGATTTGAAAATTTTAGAGATTGCAAGAAAGTGGTGTGAATGTTTGAAAGTTGAACACTTTTTATATATACAACTTGTCCATTATTTTTATAGTTATATAATGTGATTTTTATTTATTTTTAACGGCAAATTTATTAGAAGACTAACAAGATGCCAGAGAAATACAAAGAAATGAAACTAGGACATTTGATCCAATAGATCTAATCAAAGTTACTTTTACATCTACTAGAACACCAAGTATAAAACAACAAGACAATCTCATGTGAATTTTCTATTACGTTGATTTTTATAGTAAAATAACATATTTAGGTAATTACATTGTCGTTTGTAAACTGCATTAACTTTCGAGTAAGTAATCTTTAGCTTATGGGTAATAATTTGCACACTTTTTTTTTATTGACACACTTCAATGTGTGCATCAAACAATTGTACTTTAAGTATAATATGCTTTAATTGCTTGTACATTGGAATGTCTCAATAAGAATTGAAAGTCGCAAATCACTTCCCTTTGCTTATATAAGACCATTTAGGGTGCGTTTGGTAGGGGTTAATCGGAATGGATATGATACAAATGTTTGGTTAAGATATATATCTTTCAAATATAGGATTGAAAAATATATATCTTCCATACTCCATAGGAATCCAAGAGGCAAGGTATCAAAATATCATAGGTGAAGGACTCATTTTATATCTAAACCGATACCGATTATAAATCATGATCAGGGCCGGTCCTGAGTTTTCTGCTGCCCTGGGCGAGCCGGTCGTAAAATGCCCATTTTTAAACAAACAACACACTTTTTTTATAGTTTATAACCTAATTAAGCTAGCGCCTCATCCTCACACCATATGTTATTTGATAAATACACTATTACAATAAAATGTTACAAACTATCCTTGGGTTAAATGTACTTTTGGTTAAGTAATGTAAAGCTAAGTGAACTTTGATTTTCTTTTCATTTCGGGTTTATTCAATATTGGTTTGGTTTCTCAAGATTCATTTGATTTTGAGATATATCATTTTAACATACTTCGTAAATTGTTGCGTTTATGTACCAAATATTTGAAAATGATTATGAAAGACCATTAAAACAAGCTTAACTTCGCTAATCAACATAATAATTTACTACCTATTTTTATAGGACAAGAATTAAAAAAGTAAACTGTCTAACTATAGCATATTAAAAATAATAGAAGTATATGATGTACATATTAATTTAAATACAGTAGATGTTTACATGTGACTATAAATATCGTTACTAACTGATAGCAGATTAAGGACTAATAAGTTTGAGAAGACTGGAAAGTAAATAAGAAATGAAATACTGTAAAAGAAAATCTGAAAATAAATTAAATTTACTTTAAAACAAGTAAACAGCAAAATACGTTTGACTTTTTTATCTAAATGGTAGTAAAATACTATTGGTAGAAGATAAAAAGACTTAGGGTCTGTTTGGTTTGTTCTTAGGAATCATGATGGGTATTGGATTTGGTATGGGGTAGAATGATGATGGATATGAAAAGTGTATCATTACGATTGTTCATGTTTGGTTGATAAAATATGGAATGAAAAAGTATAGATATTCAATTTTGTAGTGGAAAAGAGAGGGCATGAATGGATTCATAGACATCAAATTGGTGTGTAATAAATCTATGACTATGATATACCCATTTCATTTCCGGATCCACTAAACAAACACCATTAATCGGAATGAAATCAATAGAGGCATACCAAACACACCCTAAAAGTCGATTATAACAACTCATCCCATTTTTTTCGTACTTTTTGTCTCTCTCACTGCTCTCTTCTTCCTCTCCCTTCTGTTCCAAGCGACTGTGTATATACATCTCCGGTGAACTTATTTATTTTTTTACAAAACATTGATTCTTTCTTCATTTATTTCTTTTATATTCTACCAGTTAACGTTTAATCATTACAACACAAGCTTCATCATATAAAATCAATTCACAACATCAAAACTTTGATGCCCCTATTTATATGATGCCCGGGCGTCGCCGTGCACCCATAGCTGTAGGCCCGATCATGATAAGATACCAAACGCACCTTAGTTATAATCAAAGCTATTAAAACTTTGAAATCGCCTTATGGAACACAAAATACAATGTCTATAACATTTATAACGATTTTGGCAATAATATGTTGGACGGTGAATGTGTGTTTGAGATTTATAGATAAATATATATTTGACTATCAGTATGTGATATTATTGGTTAAGAGCACTAGGTGTCACGACAAGCCTTAGGCTCGTCGTCGTGCACACCCAAATGGCCACATCGCATCCCATTTTCCACAACAAACCCCTCCTCACTCATAACAAACCTCGCCCTCTTCATTTGGGTCTCACATTTACAATTTATTTTATTGATATTACTCATATTCGATAATGTCAACATGTTTCTTTTCCAAGATGTCCATAAGCTCATTGTACATACAACACTTCTGTTGGGAATTATGTGAAGTAGGTTCTGCTTCATTACTAAAGGATTCTTTGAGTAGGCGAATCTCTTGAAGAGATTCTATTGAAGTGTGAAAGCGTGCCGTGTTCTTCTTGAAGAGGTGGAAGGCTAGGATCGACGTCTGTTGTATTATTTAAATCTTAACCCATCATTATTCTTGAGCGCAGGGGAGCATGGGTTTTATTGTCTTGCTCGATATAGTTTAGTGTATTAGTCATTAAATGCATGCTTGTATTTGGTCGATTAGTAGTAATAGATTAGGGTTCTTGTCTATAAAGGAACCTCATGGTTTGTAATAGATAACTTCGTAAAACATAGAGTTCGGTGAATAAAGATCCATGGAGGATCTAAGTGTTCTTAGTTATAACAACTTGTATTTACATTCCTATAGAATACGAGTTGTAGAGGCCGTATTAGTTTGCTTATGATTACATAAATGACCTTAGCGATCTCGAGTCTTAAAGATCATCAAAGTGCGAGGTTTACAACAAGTGGTATCGAGCCTCGAGAGTCTCTCGATCTTGAGAACCTTATTTACCTCGCTGGCCTGACAAAACATATTACCATGCACTGGCGGTGATGATCGATGCTGACAACAACATCAAAACACCACTGTACATGCACAATGAGTCTTTCCAACAATAATGGTAAGTTTCCTTATAGAAAAGGAAAATATGATCGTGGACCATGAAGATGCGAGGCTGGATCTATTGATTGGAATGCTGGGAGATTGTGAAGAATGTAGCGATCTGAAGAAGACTATCCCGATCTTGATGGTAAGTTTACCATTGCTCCTCCCAAGCTGCGAAGAGATTCTAGCGATTGCAAAGAAATAGATAAGAACCATCATCTTGATCTATTCACGAAGATGTTGGTGATTTTCACCACATAGTTGATCTGAAGAGACATCTGGATGGCTCTTAAAGCAAGGTTTGGTGGAAATGAAGAGTCGAGGAGAATGAGGAAGTCCATGGAGACAACACCCAAGAGTTCAATATCTACGAAGAAGAAGGTATCCATGAGGATACGACGGGTTTCTGAATTACAGTCGAACAACCAGCTGAATACCAAACGACAATGATGATTGCAACTCAAGTTCCTTGATCTTGCCTCCATCATGGTTACATGCAGGTATAGCTCTTAAGGCTAAGGTGGGTTGGACATACTTTTGATGACATATCTATAAACTCAATCTCTTGAACACGATGTGAGATCTCCGTGCATCCTCTTGGGGTCTTCGACCTTTGTTGGGACATCTCATCCAATATGATGATCATGCTTCAAGGCGTCTGCACCATCATCATCTATCGTCATTTCCGCCATCCTCGAGCTAAGGCTGGAGTATATTGGAGAATGTTCTTCATTCATTTGTTCTTGATTATGATACTTTCGGACATCTCGTCTAATTTTGATCGGTGGACCCTCTTGAGATGGAGGAGATGGCGAAATGGCGGTGGCCATGCTGATTGATATCAAGAGTTTGAGGAAAAGTGGAAGAAAGTTTGGCTTGAGGAAAGGATCCGGCTCGCTTTGGCGGAGAGGTCAAGTGTTTCTCTTGTCGCGGATGGAGTCATTTCTCGAGGAATCTAAAGGCAGGAAGAGTGGAGAGGGGCTAAATACAATTCCTATCGAGAATCGAGAAGGGCTAGCAACGGCTCTTGTCGCCTTGGATGAGCAGGTCAAGTGGGTTGCACATGAACAGCCAAGGAAGCTGCGAGATCTTGAGAAGCTTGGATTCTTGGCTAGGTGTACTTGAGAAGATAGGCATGATCAATTTGCCTTCGTGGGACTTTCTCGGTGCACTACTTGTATATTTGGTTGTAGTGAAGATACAATGAACTTAAAACTTATGATACTATGAAACCTAAATCAATGATACTATGTATAATGAAGCCTTATAAACTTTCGTTAAAACATTAGAAAGACAAAGGTATGGTTTCAAAGAATCGAGATAGCTTATGAAGAAAGATTAGTGCTGAATTTGATCTAGAAATTGCAAATATTAACTAAATACTTTGAAAGGAAAAAAGATACTATTCTTTGAGAATCTAGAGCTTAGAAACTTTTGAGGAAATAGCTAGACATAAACAATGGTTAATGTCGGTGACAATCTAGCTAGAGCACTACATAGTAGTCAATCGATGACCTCGGGAATAGGCTTAGGTTTTCAAAATATATGGGATTGGAAGCCGAGGCAAGATGGGGTCTACACTGCGAGCTTAGAACATTTTAAAGGAAGGTGATTTCATCTGGACCTATTAGAGGTAATTTATGCCTTGACACATGCTGTTACTATTGACTTTGATGGATCACACCATCGTGGCAAAAGTCGAACTTGCGAACAGCGATGCCTCATCTTATGACTTTGTCTCTCTCTGGCGGTGACAATTCGCCGGATCAAGGTCTACTTCGGTTATGATCCAAGTGATAAATCGGACCTTCACCGCACACGAGCCTACACGAGCTGCTTGAGTCGATCTACTGAAGCTTCTAGGATGGTCTTGAGGAATCCGCTGACACACTTTCCCACGAGACTTGTCTTTTAAATCTTGCATATATACATTTAAAACAATTCCTTTAATGTTTACGGTTTAAGTACTTCTACATATAATCAGACATCTTCTTTGTTGAATACATCTTCGAAAGGAAGACGTGTTTTGTTTGTGGAAGTAAATTTCATTTAATTAAAGTTTGATTTTCATGAGCAAGATTAGGTGCTTGTGCTCTTGTGAAACCTGAACCGATGTGGACCAATGTTAAGAATATTCATATAATTATCTTGACTAACTCTTGGAGGTCGGTGATAGACCTTATGTGCGACCTACTAGCCCGTATTTTAAACATGGTTATTGTCCTGCATATGTTGACTCTATGAATAATGGGAAAGGATGTTGGGGCTCTCTTATTAATCTTCTAGCAGGTTGTTCTTGGAAGATAAAGGACCTAAATTTCCTTTGAAACCCAAGAACAATGGTGGATCTTTCTTCTTCAGCGCAAAGTTTAAGGGGAGGCATGCCTCGAGGCATATGCCTCGAGGAGAATTCATAGTAAACTTTGTGTATATTGTTTGCTAACACTAACTTTCTAATAATTTGTTTAGTGTTTTGTCTGTTTTGTTCTTGTGTTTCTCTGGTATGTTTCCAGAATGCCTGTTGATTTAAGTTCATCAGTGTGGTCCTTTGGTATATAGTCTAGTATGCTTATATTGTTTCCTCACGATAATAAAGTCTTTGAAGAAGTCAATTGTTCATTCATTCATTCATTCTGACTTACGACACAACACAATCGACTTCAATGCAACTACAAGAAAGAGCTATACTACTTATCACAATCTAGTTCATATAATCCTTCCACATCTAGCAGACATTGGTTGCATGATCCTTCGCATCTGCTAGATGTTGGATATCGTTTGTGAAAACTTGCATAACCACCCATTCCTTCTATCTCGATGGTGGATATACTTGACCCGATCTGCCGAAGATGCTAAGGATCAAAATGGAAGATGGATTGATCTGACGATGAAGATGTGATGACCGCAAATGGTGTTGAAGAAACATATAGTTTCGTTTGTGTTCATCTGTCGATTTCAACAAAATGCAATCATCCACGCTTCTTTGCTCTTCCTCTGTCTGAAGTGTGAAGATGCACCATAGATAGGCGGCGGTGGAAACAGCACCTTTCTCTTCGTATGAGGCCTTGGTGGAGGTTGAGGTCTTTGGAGGTTGGGAGTAAGTTATCTCAATAGTGGGTTCCTACGAGTCATCGGAAGAATCACTTGGATCCCTCTGTTATCATCTTGAAGAAGGAGAAATGGGGATGTCAAGGGCGAGGTCGGTGGATGTAAAAGCGGAGAAGTCCTGGATGATGAAGATGATGGAGAAGTTTGGGTTTACAACCTCGGTGTTGTATTCATAGTTAATTAGAGGTGATTGGGTTTGTGTTGAAATTAGGGTTTGTGATGATATTTGGGATTTTTGATGAGTGAGGTATGCAATGGGATGATTAAATGAGGCGGATGCAAGGGTTAATGCAATTTAATCGAGTTAGATGGCGCGTTACTAGAACCCTTAGAAGATATTCTAGTCTTGGGTGGTTTACTGCTGAGTATAATATTTCGGTGATTGGCTATGTGTTCTTTGAAACTCTATTTGGTGATTGGTCAAGATTAAAATACACGTAGGATATGGTCGACTAAAGGTCTCATCGTTTGACTATATTCTTGTAGCAGTTACCATTCCTCTAATGCATTACTTCCACTTCAAAGAAACAATTCCTTGACTCAAAATTCATAACCACAAATCACATATCTCTCATGGCTCTTCAATTCAAGAAAGATCACAATAAAGTTGCTTTTACGGGTAAAGCAAAGGCGATGAATTATAGAACCAATGGTGGAGTTCTTAAGCGATCAAGATTCACTTTGCTAACATTTCCCAATGCGATTTTGAACCGTTGGTTAAACAATTTTGGGAATCTGGCAGAAAAGCGAGTAAGAGAGTGCTGCGTTGGTTGATGAAGCGAGGCACGTGGTGGCGGAGGACTGTCGGAGCTTTGTTTGGATGATGCTAATGGGGTTTATCACTCAATGCGGTGATTCTCTCGGGCTAAGGGCCATTGGGTATCAAGGTACAAACGGACATATGGTTGAAAAGCATTTTTGCCCTAAGTGGAGATTTTTAGTTCACTCTGCCTTGATTGCATTGTAACAAATGGGCGTGGGATCAATTCTACACAATTGGCTTGTGGTATTGTGTGTCTTTCGAGGCTAACTTATAATTTTGAAATTTATTTTTGATAATATGGTTGAAAATTTAAATAGGAAACAACATAAGTTCTTAATGTACCTAGATTCTTACAAATAATCATAGACACTACCCAGTGAAGCCTTTCATCCATAGAAGCTCTTTCGGCTAAACTGTTGTATGAGAACTAACTTTGAGGGGCATCATCGGTTGTCGTGACTATGTTACCTAATGGCAATGAAATTTGCGATGAGGAGGATATTGCTAATATCCACCCTCTTCAAATGTTGCTCTTGATGGCAATCCGTGATTGATAGATAAGGGTCCTCTTTTTCTTCTGAAACTATAAAGTGCCTGACCATACTACACTGTCTGTCATACTTGGACCAAGTCCGCTTTTCTGCGGGCTTCATTAATGATTTTGAGTCGACACAGGCGGATGACCACACCCGGTCCCAGAAGACACTGTTGATGTAGTACTCCTCCACATGTTGAGCATGACCATATTTCGGCAGAAAGGTCCAGTGAAACTCCATTACCGCGGAATGATCTGCTGGTGGGTGAGGACCTATTACTCTTCTATACATGCTCTTGTTGAATTGTCGGGTGGTGTCTAATCTCAAAGACTATGAAGCCAAGTCTACTCTTGGTGATAAGATTGAAGCTGGAAGAAAGTTAAGAACCTAGAGGGCGACTTGAAAGCAGTATAAAAGGAAGTTAGTCATTTCTTGATGGGGAGGATGAGGGACCCTCGGCTTGCTCTAACATTTTAGGCGATGTGGCTCGGGAGATAGTTGTTCGCCTTGACTAATGTTGAATCATCAAAGATAAGGCACCAATTAGGTTCACTAGGAAGAGGCGATCGAATGCATAAGGTTATTTGCGATCTCGAAACCAAATGTTATCAACGCTACATCTGAGGATCAAGCTGGAAGATAGCTACATGAACCTTATCATCTGCTGTTCGAACCATCATTTCACCCACTTCACCCGATGATCAAGTAGTATTTCATGGTGGAAGATATTTTGATTTGGATCCTGACGATGTCATTAACACGGTTTAAATCTCTCTCAAAATGTTTCTTCGAAGCACAAATTGGTGATTCTCCTTGGTGATATTGTTCATGAGTCTACTAATAAAGAAAGGTGTATTGGTTGATGATGAGCTTGGTCGATGATGTCTGAACAGAAAAGCAAGGACAAGAAAGGCGAGGACAAAGCGGTTGCTTGAGTTTGCGGATCGAGAAGAAAAGTGCAGTGGCTAAGCAGTTTGAGATCTTTCTGCTTGTTTTCCTCTGAGAAAGAAATTGGATGTTTATGCTCGGATACCTGCTTGCAATGGGATGTTTTATTAAACAAACCCTTGCAAATCTACACTTGCTCAAAGTATCTTGGGTGGGGAATTTGATGGTGAAAATTTAGCTCGGATGATCGCTTGGAGAACAAAGGAAGCTAGGCGGTGCGAAAGGAAGCCTTAGTCTTGCAAAACATAAGGCAAAGAGAGAGGGCACATTGCGAGCTGAAAAGCAGAGATGAGATTACGGTGAAAAATCAAAGTTGTCTTATGTAACTTGGTGGTTTAACAATGAAGCAAGTCGTGGCTTTACACGATGCTGATTGTTTTACTTGTACAATATGATTGAAGACTTCTTCTACATTAACACCATCCTCGACGAAAAAATTCGAGAATGAAATTGCACAAGGCGAGACCCAGTTTGTTGAGATAGTGGATGGTGATGATATTCCACGAAGACACTCTCACATTGGTTTCTTAAAAGCATTTACGAAGCACTCCTTACGACAAAGTTCATACTGCTGAACCATCAAATGTTTATCACAAGCACGGTTGTACCGTCTAACCCAATGTGGCATCTTTTCTAAAAGAAAATACTGGTTAAGGAAGATGACCGGGTTGCTGCTGAACCTCTTCTTGAAGCTACTACAATCACTAGCTCGGTGACAAGATCTCATCTGCGAACCAACCACCATTTCCTTTGGGCGCTAAAGTGCAAGTGCACTCATACATTGGGATCTCGATACGGAAGGAGGTGGTTCGATAAGCGACTAAACCCACTTGGCCCATCCAGTAAAAAGGCAAGAAGGTCTTTGGAAAGAATGCATGCACCGTGATGATGACTCATCTAAATCCGCATCTACCTCTTCTAGTCCTACTCACGTGTTAGTATGGAAGAAACCAAAGATATTCCATCTTGGAAATATATATGCACAGTAGAAGGAAGAGAGGATGGCCGAGAAAACCATCTCACGGAAGATGCATGAGAAAACGAGCTCATGCATCAAAAATAATGTTCCTTTGGACCTGAAAGGCGTGACTCTACCTTTATTCAAGAAGGTGCAATGATTTTCTGATGGATATCAAAATGTGTTGGTCGAGTGGTTTACGATAAATGGTGAGATGAATGTCATTCATCGATTGGACAAAACTTCAATGGAGTTCACCTTTTGGAAATACTCCATTTGGTGAGCAGGATATTCTTACTCTACCTACAAATACAAACATTCTTGTATCTTGCACCACAATGTTGCAGGATGTGCTTATTAGGAGATCTCCGTCACCTTGACTACTATCTCCCGATAAAAGGGCATTTCATTTGGAAGAACTTCGCATGGCGGGTTGAGTCACGGAATATTATCCACCTCGTGTGCATGTAGTTGAGACAAGGGTGGAATCACGATTCACATGCTTGAAAGGTATCCATTGTCGATAGACTTATGGAAAGGATGCTATGTCGGTTGGAAATTCCTCCGGATCAGGAAATGAAAGACGGATCTTTGAGCAATGGTTGGATTGATCAGTCTCAACACATAGCTGGTACACATCGCCAAATGAGCAGCGGTATTCTACATTGTCTTTTGTTTATTGCTTTATTTTCTTTGTTTGTTTGTTTGTTAAATTCTTAGTTAAAAACAAAACTTTCTCCTGCGGGTTTGTTGTATTTTGTTGATGGTTTTAACTCTGGATATACCTTGTGTATGTCAAAGGTTAGCTAGTCGGTGACTTTGGTAAAGACATCAAATCTGTTGATAGGCTGTAATGGTTTGCTCAAAATCATAGGGTTACGACCACCGTGCTTAATTCTTTGAGGTTGTATGGTCATCGATTACCATGGTCTCGTCCTTGTTGGAATCAGATTTGCTAGCCCATTGATATGGGCTTGGTGGCCGTGAATCCATATTTGGTTATCAATTCACCAATTCTAAAATTGACTAGTCACGAGCAAAGCGGCTACGGTAAAGACAAGTCGAATCCGTTTATATAGTTCTTGATTTGCTCATAAATGGATGGTTATCAATGTGCCATAGTTTGAACTTAACATCTTGAAACACTCCGGTAGTAATGGCTATTGGTAAGAGACATCAAATCCATTAATTTCAATGATTCTCGATTAACACACCTAGATGTGATGAGAATAGTTTGCAAGATAAATATTGATGTACATTATGTCATTTGTTGCGCAAAAGATCACGGCGTTCAAAGTTTGATCATCGTAGAGATGAGATTCTTATTGGTTCTTTGCTACTAATGTGTGAAAACAATCCTCTAATCTTTGGGTCTCAAAAGATCTTTCAAGGTCGAGCTGGAGACTTAGCAAGTCAAATTCGGTTTAGGGAGGATTGTTAGGAATTATGTGATAAGTTCTGCTGTCATTCTTTGAAGTTATAACTTGAAGGCAGAATCTGGAAGAAGAGATTCTTTGAAGTGTAAAGCGTGCCGTATTCTTCGGAGAGGTGGAAGGCGACTAGGATCGACATGTGTTGTATTATTTAAATGCTAACCGTCATTATTCTTGAGCGCGGGTTAGCATGGGTTTTATTCTCTTTTCGATATAGTTTAGTGTATTAGTCATTAAATGCATACTTGCATGTTTAGTCGATTAGTAGTAATAGATTAGGGTTCACTTGTCTATAAAGGAACCTAAGTTTCATAATAGATAACTCATCCAAAACATGAGTTTCGGTGAATAAAAGATCCATAGAGGATCTAAGTGTTCTTAGTTATAACAGCTTGTATTTACATTCCGCTATAGAATCACGAGTTGTAGAGGCTGCTCTGATGTTTGCTTATGATTACATAAGCGACACACTAACGATCCTCAGTGCTAAAAGATCTGTCAGGTCGAGGTTTACAACACTTCCGTTTTTGGCAAAGTGGACAAGAAGGTAAAGAAGGGTTATCATGGTGCTAATTTGCTGTGATTCTCATGTGTTGTAGATTAACACTAGAAAAGCTTGTCTCGATACAAAATTACATCTTTGTTCATTAATAAATCGAAAACTAGTAACATATATAGTTCGGGAATTAGAATCCTCCATTTGTCACTATTGAGGTAGCTTGAGTATGAAATACATCCATGAACTGCTCGGATGTTACATTTAATTTGAAGTGTGGAACATCATTTACTTTATACAACGTCTACATCTACACTTCTACGATTTCGTGCGTTTCTCTAATCGGATACTCTGATTTCTGATAGAATGCATAGTACTCGGTATACATTTTTCGTTGTGGATTGTACTAGTTTATTATTATTGGTTGCATAGATTGTTTTTGAACAAAAAGTGGTAGCTAAAAATGGTTGCATAAAACATTTTGTACTATCATCTTCTTGACCAATAATTAGGCGTGATGCTTTCCGTAATTATGGCTACAAATGAGGAGTTGAAGTTACAATATCATCTTCTTTAACCAATTAGATTTTCTGTAATGTAGGCAAAAGCTACATTCCAGATTCTTGGTGGTGGTGGTGCATCATCATTGCGATGATTAAATTGTTCATATTTATCGTTCTTTGTTTTGTTTAATGTGGGGACAAATCATAGGCAATCCTGTGAATCAACTTGTTTTGTTATTGCGAGATAGTGCCTATGAGATTACTGATCAAGTGTAGAAACCAGGCGAGGGGCTCCATTTCGAGGGTGACCATCGACCTCGAGACCACCAACATTATCTTTGATTCTACTTGGTGAGTACATAACATACTACTCTATAAATTGATGCTTTTCTTAGACCTTGTGATCTTATCTGGTTTATTAGAAAGCGTTATCCTATGAAAATTGTATATGTTTTGGGGGGTGTCATGTTTTGATGGCTTTATCCTATGAAAAACCGTTCGGTATATGCGTGTTTATTTCAAATACCATTAACTATATTATAAAGGAGTAGGACTAATAAGTTTTTCGAGGCAAACAATCCATTTGACCGTTCTGAAAAGGAACTTCCTAAACGAACAGAACACATGCAGTGCATTAATTAACTTGGCATCTTGCCGCGACTAATGGATTCATTACCCATCACAGTTTGATTACTGCATGTTATCGAGGTTTGGCTTGCAAGTCGACACGAGGAAAGATAGCGATACTTCAACGTGATGTTGCTCAAATCTTGAACAAAAGCGGTTGTTGTGGAAACATGACGTGTAAAGCCATAAATGATGCGAAGCTATCAATCGCTTCAAATCTACGAACAACAAAGAGTTTATGGGCTTGTTAAAATTTAGAAGAAAAATAAGCCGACTTTCTTTCTTGTCCATGATATTTGCTTATAATCAAGAAATCTCTTAATGTAGCCTTAAATCTTGTAAATGCAATACATGGGTATGCAAATATGATAGCGTAGTGTGTCTATGCTCATTTGTTTAAAAGATATTAAATGTCATTTGAGGTGCATGTGATCTAGATAATGTGAATGTATATCAATGTCCTTGATAACTAAATAATCGACTATATAATCGTGCGCATGATGAATAGATAACTAAATAATAAGGAGATGAATGATGAATGTTGGGGAGATGAATGATTTGGGTAGATGATGAAGAGGGTGAAAGATGAAGGGTTAAAACATGATAATGTTATAAAAGTATAAATGTGTATGGTAAAATACCTCGACTACAAAACAAAATCGAGACTTTGACTTGGTCGAGGCCGTCCCAGCGTTTAATAGCTCTTGTTTGGACCCATGGCGATGAAAAGCGAGGTTCGATCGATCATGATCCTCCGTCTGAGTTTAGGGCCATGATGTATTTAATCTTAATATAATGGAAAGCTAAAGTTATTTATTTTCTTCTTGACTAAAATTAGTCCTACTTCAACAACATTATGATGGGACGAACCGGCGTTATCATATGGGAGGTCAGCTTGGGTTTTAATGCAGAAGCTGGTCACGACAAAGTCGATATCGATTTTGTTTGTAATCGAGTATTTCTAATCATCTTATCTTATCTTTTGATGTGTTATATTTTAGCCGCCATGCTGTTAATAAAACGTTGTCGATTGCATATGGACTGATATCTACTCCAGCTAGGACTTTAAGGATCATAAAGATCTTCGTGTATTGTGGTGACTGTCACAATGCTATAAAGATTATGTCGAGGATTGTGGGTCGGGAACTGATTGTTAGAGGCAATAAAAGGTTTCATCATTTCAAGAGGGAAATTCTCATGTGGGGATTACTGGGTGAAGCTACCATTGTTCCGATATGATGGTGTTATAATCTAGCGGGTCCTTTTTCAAGCATCAGATATGGCCTTTTCATATTTGATGTTATGTTCATATATTTGTTTTTCTAGGAAAATTAAGAATGTTTGATGAGGATAGATCGTTGTTCTAGTGGTAGCAATGGTTTGGTATTATTATATAAAACAGAAATATGAAGGGATATGAATAACGCCACTTTATCCAAAATTCAAACCTCATCTCAAATCAAACCCTACTAACAAAAAAACCCACTATATTTTGTCTTTTTATATTAGTAGACAGTACTTATACATAAAAACATGATTTTATAACAGAAGATAGTTACGGTGATAAAAAAAAGCGTTTATGGTTATAAATGAAAATAATTGGTTCGGCCGTGGGTTCGCGTTCCACGATTTCGGTCAAATAATGGGTAAAATTCATTCGATTTTATATTTTGAAACCGGTTAGGCCGTAGTGGTTGAAATGAGTCGGATTAACCGGTTTGAAATTGAATATATATAAATTTAATTTTGAGGAAGATCGGGTTGTGCGATGGTCGAATCAGTTGAGCCGTGCTTACAGTATTTCGGCCAAGGTTGATCAGAACCCGATTTTCAAAGCATTGATTAACACTAACACTATTTAGCAGATGTAAATAATATGAGTTATAAGCGAAAATAATAATAAAAGTTTATTGTTTCCATAAATAGTTTCTTGGTTTTTTCGCTTTTCGACTTTTAAAACTTTGAGTGTCTTTCCTTTATCTTGGGAAGTCACTTGCAGCGGCGATCGATTATGTGATTGTGGTAAGTGTTTAGTATAATGTTCAAGTTAAGCGTGAAAAGAGCGAAAATGTAAAAGTAATCGGTTGTAACGTCGATAATTGAATCTGTGAAAATTAACGCGTATGCCGAATAACATAAAAAATAATTAGTGAGATTCAAAAGAAAGCATTACATCCCACAGAACATCCTCGCCGCAACATGGCGGGGCCAACCTCGTTAAACTTAAAACCCAATGTCTAGTTTTGATAAAAGTCGATTGATAAATAATCTTATATAGTTGTATGTATGAACAATATGTACAAGTTATATGATTCAGTTTTGCTCTGATATATTTTAACATCTTGTCACATGTTTCAAAAACAAGACTTAATTTTTCTATTTAAAAATTAATTATGGTTCACTATCCTAAAAATACAAACTTTCCTTTCAAAGGTTTTCAGAAAAATTTAAATTTCAAAATTTTGAAAAATGTAAGACTTGTTAGAACATTTAATAATTGAGAAAATTATCAAAATAAGTCGAAAAGTACATGCGATTAATTATTTGAAGTAAATCTTTTAAGCCTTTTTATTTTAATTATGTTTTGATAATTCATTCTTCATTTCAATTATTTTTTTTGGCGTATGTCGTTCTGAGTAAAAGAGTTAGGTGAGAATATTTTTTTTCTTTTTTCGAATAATGAATATCTCTTAATCACATACATAAATACCCACCCTCACTCACCAATTTATATTATTTCTCCACCAAACAAGCCTTATTTTTTAAAGGGATAAACTTGGTTCTGATTTTTGTGTGGAATTAGATTATAATCATGTAAATAATACACTATGATGATTGATGGCCGCATGAAATAAAATCAGTCCACAAAAATAATCGAGGACCGCGTTTTAACATAAAATTATAGCCAATTGGCTACAATTAATTGTAGCTAATATATTCACTTTCTTAAAATACCACCCACTGCTGTCATCACCATCCACAACAACCACCATAATCCGACCAACCCTACACCAAACCCGTCACAATCCACCACCGTCAACACTATCCACACCCACACCAAGATCCGACCAACCCGTCACCATCCGATACCAACCAGTTAACACCATTTTTGGCGACTCTCTGGCAACCAAATCCGGCAACTCTCCGGTGACCAGATTCATCACAGATACGGCGAGTTCGTCACAGATCCATCACATAAAAGGACTATATATGTTTTGATGAGCAGGTCATTTTCTCAAGATCTATAGTTCGTCACATATCCATCACCATCGGTTGTGGTGTGAGAGGCAGCGAAAGGCACATCAAACAACCCACGCCGCTGTCACTTGTTACATCACAATAATCCATCACTCACTTGTTACATCACAGATCCATCACCGTCGGTTTAATTCATTATTTTTGTATGTGTGGACCTAAAAATAATTCATTAAGATTGGCATGATGCTACAGTGAGTAGTATGTCGTGCATACGATATTTGAATTGGAAATGTTTGGCTCTGGACTAATGGCCAGCTTTTATAAAAATAATTCATTAAGATTGGATTGTATATGTCCTAACATAAAAAGTTTGTTGCTATTCTTTGACCTAAACCAGTAAAGATAGGAAAATGGTGACTGGTGAATTTATTAATGTGGGTTTTGAAATGTTTGGTTGAGTATATTGAGGTGGTCGAGAGGTTGAGCAGTGATGGTTGAGCGGTTGAGCAGTGGCGGTCAAGCGGTAGAACAATTTATCAGTGGTGGTGGTGATGGACTGGTGAGGTAGGTGGGTGTAGTTTGGTGTAGTGAATGAGGTTAGGTGAAGTAATTAATATAAGAATAATAATATAATATAAAAGGGTGTATTTGTAATTTAATAATAAAACAATAAAATATTTCACTTAACTTGTGCAAAGGATACGTGTCGAAAAAATTATGGAGTTGAGCAGTTGAAGCGATCGGCGTGGTAAAATAGGAAAAAAAAAAAAAGATGACCAAACAATGGACCATGACTTTTTGGTAGGGGTGTCAATCGAGTCGTGTTCGTGTTAACCTATTCGGGTTCGTGTGTTGGCGGGTTAGTATAGCAAACACTTGGGCCATTTAATGTCGTGTCAGCTGGCCTAACCCACACTGCATAATATACGTGAATTTGTGACCCGTTTAACCCATTTAAGTAAATAGGTCAAGCGGTGAATAAAAGGCGGTTGTTTGTCGATTTAACTGGTTTAAATCTTAAAAATGATATAAGGATACAAATATGATAAAATAACATCTGAATAACTGCGACAATTTTCGAATTATAAGCGTGATTTCGTGATATCTAGGTATAAAATTATAATTCACTCATCTAAGTAAATATGAAATATATTTAATCGCATCCAAGCGTAAAAACCAAGTTATATATTTTATTTTAAGATCTTATATCTTAAGCGGGTTCGCGGGTTGGCGCATTTATCTTCTTCAACTCCAGCAATGGTTTATTAAGCGGGTTAGGCAGGATGACCGTTTTGACCCAAACTTGTTTATCTTGGCCAACCTTATTTAGCTTGATGTCGGGTTCGGTATGGTTTATCGTGTGGGTGTAGAAAATTGCACTCTTTTGGCTTATTTTGAGAATTTTGTCTTAATAATTTTACATAAAGTTTTAGTAGTTTTTGAAAATTTTCATACATTTAAAACGTTTTAAAAAGTTTGAAACTGTTAAAAAAATAATAAATAAAAAAATAAAATTCCTAAAGCTACTATAAAAATGGTTAGAATAAGCTCGTAAGGTAGTCAATTGCTTCTAGTCGAAGACACAAAATTTAATAGTGACACCTCTTGAAATTAATGTACATTAAAAAGCTTTTAATTTTCGAAAAAAAAAAGTTTAGCATCACAAGCAAGTTCTTTAAAGCCAAAATCCCTTCCTTTATGCATTTGCTTTTATGGCAAACTTGCTAATAATGAATGCTAACCGAAAGTCACAGCATAGAATTTTTTTATTACGTTGGTTTATTGTTAAAGAAAGCTACTACTGAACTAAGAAAAACTTTTTGTGTACAATTGTTAGATGAGAAAACTTTAACAATGGATATAAATTAATATAAGATAAAATCTGTAGTTGGTTCAAAACATATCGGAGGATCGCGATGGGATGACATCACTTTTAAATCGCATGGCGGGTCAAACGATGGCGAATTAAATCTTAGGATTGGTCCTCGGCCAAGTCAAGTCGATTTTGTTTTGTAGTGAGGGTATTTTAGTCAATACACATTTATACTTTTATAACACGTTTATGTTTCTGCCTTCATCTTTCGCTCTCATTATCTACCCAAATCGTTCGTCTCACGATATTCATCATTCATCTCCTAGATTATTTAGTTATCTATTCATCATCTTTGCGATTATTATATAGGCGATTATTTAGTTATCAAGGACATTTGATATACATTCGCATTATCTAGATCACATGCACCTCGAATGACATTTAATATCTTCAGAGAGGTGTATCTTCAAGGAGAAAATTATTTTACGATAGTTCTGTATTGAACATTAGGCACACAAGTCGTGTTCCATCTTTTGTGATGGGTTAAACCTTGCACGTTCAATTTCTTCGTTGAACCAATTTATGAGAATCAATTTCTTAGCGGAATTGGTGATGGGTTAAACCTTTCACGTTCCACTTTGGTCCTATTTCCTGTCCCATTTTTATAAATAAAAGATGATAGCGGTTGTGTTAACATTGTTTTGCGACTACATACAATCTTTTATTGAACTTGTCGGCAATTTGCTTCATTGCGGAGATTTTGCATGGTGAAACCACAGAAGGAGATGAAATGTGATGTCGAGGTATGCATTTTTTCTCCCTTTTTCCATCTTTAGGTGGATATTACTCATATTCGATAATGTCAACATGTTTCTTTTCCAAGATGTCCATAAGCTCATTGTACATACAACACTTCTGTTGGGAATTATGTGAAGTAGGTTTACTGCTTGTCATTCTTCTTGAAGGATTCTTTGATAGAGCGGAATCTCTTGAAGAAGAGATTCTATTGAAGTGTGAAAGCCGTCTTGATATTCTTCTTTGAAGGGTGGGCGACTAGGATCGACATCTGTTGTATTATTTAAATGCTAACCCATCATTATTCTTGAGCGCCGAGGTTAGCATGGGTTTTATTGTCTTGCTCAATATAGTTTAGTGTATTAGTCATTAAATGCATGCTTGCATGTTTAGTCGATTGAGTAGTAATAGATTAGGGTTCTTGTCTATAAAGGAACCTCATAGTTTGTAATAGATAACTCATCCGAAACATAGAGTTTCGATTGAATAAAAGATCCATAGAGGATCTAAGTGTTCTTAGTTATAACAACTTGTATTTACATTCCGCTATAGAATACGAGTTGTAGAGACCGTCTATTAGTTTGCTTATGATTACATAAATGACCTTAGCGATCTCGAGTGCTAAAGATCATGTCAAGGTGCGAGTTTACAACAAGTGGTATCGAGCCTCGAGAGTCTCTACGATCTTGAGAACCTTATTTACCTCACCCCCATACTGACCAAAAACATATTCACCATGCACGGGCGATGATGAATCGAAGTCGCCAACAACAACATCAAAACACCACCTACATGCAACATTGAGTCTTTCCAACAATAATGGTAAGTTTCCTTATCCGAAAAGGAAGAATATGATCGTGGACCATGAAGATGCGAGGCTGGATCTCGATATTGATTGGAATCGTGGGAGATTGTGAAGAATGGCAGCGATCGAAGAAGACTATCGGATCTTGATGGTAAGTTTACCATTGCTCCTCCCAAAGCTAGCGAAGAGATTCTAGCGATGCAAAGAAGCACAAAGTAAGAACCATCCTTCTTGATCTATTCACGAAGATCACTTGGGTGATTTTCACCACATAGTTGATCTGAAGGACATCTGGATGGCTCTTAAAGCAAGGTTTGGTGGAAATGAAGAGTCGAGGAGAATGAGGAAGTCCATCTTTGAGACAACACTTCCAAGAGTTCAATATCTACGAAGAAGAAGGTATCCATGAGGATACGACGGGTTTCACAAGATTACAGTCGACAACCAAGCTGAATGCCAAACGACAATGATGATTGCAACTCCAAGTTCCTTGATCTGCCTCCATCATGGTTACATGCGGTATAGCTCTTAAGGCTAAAGGTGGGTTGGACATACTCACTTTTGATGAGCTATACAACAAACTCAAATCTCTTGAACACGATGTGAGATCTCCTACCGTGCATCCTCTTACGGTCTTCGACCTTTGTTGGGACATCTCACTCCAATATGATGATGCATGCTTCAAGGCCGTCTACTTACCATCATCATCCTATCGTCCTCCATCGCATCCTCGAGCTAAGGCTGGAAGTATATTGGAGAATGTTCTTCATTCATTTGTTCTTGATTATGATACTCGGCAACATCTTGTCTATGAAGATTTTGATCGGTGGACCCTCTTGAGATGGAGGAGATGGCGAAATGGCGGTGGCCATGCTTTGATTGATATCAAGAGGTTTGAGGAAAAGGTGGAAGAAAGTTTGGCTTCGAGGAAAGGATCCATTTCGCTTTGGCGGGAGAAAGGTCAAGTGTTTCTCTTGTCACGGATGGAGTCATTTCTCGAGGAATCAAAGGCGGGAAGAGTGGAGAGGAGCTAAATACAATTCCTATCGGTGAGAATCGAGAAGGAGCTAGCACTTGACTCTTGTCACCTTGGATGAGCAGGTCAATTGGGTTGCACATGAACACAGTGAATGAGGAAGCTGCTGAGATCTTGGGAAGCTTGGATTCTTTGGCTAGGTGTACTTGAGAAGATAGGCATGATCAATTTGCCTTCATGGGACTTTCTCGGTACACTGGCTGTTGTATATTTGGTTGTAGTGAAGATACAATGAACTTAAAGAAGCTTATGATACTATGAAACCTAAATACAATGATGCTATGTTGATAATGAAGCTTATAAACTTTCGTTAAAACATTAGAAAGACAAAGGTATGGTTTCAAAAGAATCGGATAGCTTATGAAGAAAAGATTAAGGTGCTACAATTTGATCTAGAAATTGCAAATATTAACTAAGCATATTTGAAAAGGAAAAAGGCGATACTATTCTTTGAGAATCTAGAGCTTAAAGAGAAACTTCTTTGAGGAAATAGCTAGACATAAACAATGGTTAATATCGGTGACAATCTAGCTAGAGCACTACATAGTAGTCAATCGGTGACCTCGGGAATAGGCTTAGGTTTTCAAAATATGTAGGATTGGAAGCCGAGGCAAGATGGGCGTAGATCTACACTGCGAGCTTAGAACATTTTAAAGGAAGGTGATTTACATGCGTCCCTGGACCTATTAGAGGTGAATTTATGCCTTGACACATGCTGTTACTATTGACTTTGATGGATCACACCATCTGTATGGCAAAAGTCAAAGACTTGCGGACAACGATGCCTCATCTTATGACTTTGTCTCTTTCTCGGCGGTGACAATTCGCCGGATCAAGGGTCTACTTCGGTATGATCCAAGTGATAAGTCGGACCTTCAGCCGCACGAGCCTACACTGACACTGCGCAAGTCGATCTACAAGCCTTCTAGGATGGCTGGCGAGGAATCCACTTCGAGCACTGTTTCCCACGAAGACTTGTCTTTTAAATCTTTGCATAATATATACATTAAAAACAATTCCTTTAATGTTTACGGTTTAAGTACTTCTACATATAATCGAACATCTTCTTTGTTGAATACATCTTCCAAAGGAAGACATGTTTTGTTGTGGAAGTAAATTTCATTTAATTAAGGATTGTGATTTTCATGAGCAAAGATTAGGTGCTTGTGCTCTTGGTGTGAAACCTAGACCGGTGTGGACCAATGTTAAGAATATTCCACCTTATGTCCCTGAGCTAATTATCGACTCTTCTTGGAGGTCGGTGATAGACCTTATGTGCGACCTACTAGCCCGTATTTTAAACATGGTTATTGTCCTGCATATGTTGACTCTATGAATAATGGGAAAGGATGTTGGGGCTCTCTTGTCAAATCTTCAACAGGTTGTTCTTGGAAGATAAAGGACCTAAATTTCCTTTGAAACCCAAGAACAATGGTGGATCTTTCTCTTCCCTTAGCGCAAAGTTTAAGGGAGGCATAAACCTCGGGGAGGCATATGCCTCGAGGAGAATTTCATAGTAAACTTTGTGTATATTACATTTGCTAACACTAACTTTCTAATAATTTGTTTTGGTCTATTTTGTCTCTGTTTTGTTCTTGTGTTTCTCTGAGTATGTTTTGCAGAATGCCCTGTTCAGTTTAAGTTCATCAGTGTGGTCCTTTGGTATATAGTCTAGTATGCTTATAAACTTGTTTCCTCGATAATAAAGTCTTTGAAGAAGTCAAATTGTTCATTCATTCATTGATTCTGACTTCGACACAACTTACAATCAACTTCAATGCAACTACAAGAAAAGAGCTATACTACTTATCCTAATCTAGTTCATATAATCTGTTCCAACATCTAACAGACATTGGTTGCATGATCCTTCGCATCTTTCACACTAGATGTTGGATATCGTTTGTGAAAACTTGCATAACCACCCATTCCTTCTATCTCGATGGTGGATATACTTGACCGATCTGACGAAGATGCTAAGGATCAAAATGGAAGATGGATTGATCAAGCGATGAAGATGGCGATGACCGCAAATGGTGTTGAAGAAACATATAGTTTCGTTTGTGTTTCATCTATCGATTTCAACCAAAATGCAATCCATCCACTTCCTTTAGCTCTTCCTCATCTGAAGTGTGAAGATGCACCATAGATAGGCGCGGTGAGCAAGCACCACCTCTCTTTCGGACGAGGCCTTGGTGGAGGTTGAGGTCTTTGGAGGTTGGGAGTAAGTTATCTCAATAGTGGGTTCCTACAGGTCATCGGAAGAATCACTTGGATCCCTACGCTATCATCTTGAGAGAAGGAGAAATGGGGATGTCAAGGGCGAGGTCGGTGGATGTGACCAAAGCGGAGGAAGTCATTTGGATGATGAAGATGATGGAGAAGAGTTTGGGTTTACAACCTCGGTGTTGTATTCATAGTTAATTAGAGGTGATTGGGTTTGTGTTGAAATTAGGGTTTGTGATGATATTTGGGGATTTTGATGAAGTGAGGTATGCAATGGGATGATTAAATAGGCGGATGCAAGGGTTAATGCAATTTAATGCGAGTTAGATGGCACGATAATTCTAGAACCCTTAGAAGATATTCTAGTCTTGGGTGGTTTACTGTTGAGTATAATATTTCGTGATTGGCTATGTGTTCTTTGAAGCTCTATTTGGTCGTTGGTCAAGATTAAAATACACGTAGGATATGGTCGACTAAAGGTCTCATCGTTTGACTATATTCTTGGTAGCAGTTACCATTCCTCTAATCACATTACTTCCACTTCAAAGAAACAATTCCCTTGACTCAAAATTCATAACCTAAAATCACATATCTCTCATGGCTCTTCAATTCAAGAAAGATCACAATAAAGTTGCTTTTACGGGTAAAGCAAAGGCGATGGTGTATGAACCAATGGTGGAGTTCTTGAGCGGTCCAAGATTCACTTTGCCCTAACACATTCCCCAATGCGATTTATGAACCGTTGGTTAAACAATTTTGGGAATCTGTGAAAAGCAAGTGAAGCAGAGATTCTGCGTTGGTTGATGAAGCGAGCACGTGGTGACGGAGGACTTAATCGGGAGAAAGCTTTGTTTGGATGATGCTAATGGGGTTTATCACTCAGTGCGGTGATTCTCTCGGGCTAAGGGCCATTGGGTATCAAGGTACAAACGGACATATGGTTGAAAAAGCATTTTGCCCTAAGTGGAGATTTTTAGTTCACACTCTGCTTGATTGCATTAGCAACAAATCGGGCGTGGGATCAATTTCTACACAATTGGCTTGTGGTATTGTGTGTCTTCTCGAGGCTAACTTATAATTTTGAAATTTATTTTTGATAATATGGTTGAAAATTTAAATAGGAAACAACATAAGTTCTTAATGTACCCTAGATTCTTACAAATAATCATAGACACCTCTACCCAAGTCGAAGCCTTTCATCCCATAGGAGCTCTTTCAGCTAAACTATTTGCTTCTATGAGAACTAACTTTGAGGGACGCATCATCCGTTGTCGTGACTATGTTACCTAATGGCAATGAAATTGGCGATGAGGAGGATGTTGCTAATATCCCACCTCTTCAAATGTTGCTCTTGATGGCAATCCATCGGTCGATATAGATAAGGGTCCTCTTTTCTTCTTGAAGCTTCTCATAGTGCCTGACCATACTACACTGTACCATCACCCGGACCAAGTCCACCACCTGCGGGGCTTGATTAATGATTTTGAGTCGACACGAGCAGGATGACCACACCCGGTCCCAGAGGGAACTGTTGATGTAGTACCTCCACATGTTGAGCATGACCATATTTCGGCTGAAGGTCCATGAAACTCCCATTACCGCGGAGCAATCTGCTGGTGGGTGAGGACCTATTACTCTTACTTACATCATGCTCTTGTTAATTGGTGTCGCGGTGAGGTGTCTAATCTCAAAAAGACTATGAAACCAAGTCTACTCTTGGTGATAAGATTGAAGCTGAGAAGAAAGTTAAGAACCTAGAGGGCGACTTGAAAGCAGTGTAAAGGAAGTTAGTCATTTCTTCCGATGAGGAGGATGAGGACCCTCGGCTTGCTTCTCTTAACATTTTAGGCGATGTGGCTCGGGAGATAGTTGTTCCTTCTTGACTAATGTTGAATCATCAAAGATAAGGCACCAATTCGGTTCACTAGGAAGAGGCGATCGAATCGCATAAGGGTTCTGCTGCGGTCTCCAAGAAACCAAATGTTGTCAACACTACATCTGCTGAGGATCAACTGGAAGACACTACATCTGAACCTTATCATCCTGCACCTGTTCAAGAACCATCATTTCACACCCCTTCACCCGATGATCAAGTAGTATTTCATGGTGGAAGATATTTTGATTTGGATCCTGCAACTGATGTCATTAACACACCAGTTGAAAATCTCTCTCAAAATGTTTCTTCTGAAGCACAAATTGGTGATTCTCCTTCAGCTGATGTTGTTCATGAGTCTACTAATAAAGAGAAAGGTGTATTGGTTGATGATGAGCTTGGTCAGGCGGTATCTGAACAAGAAAGGCAAGGACAAGAAAGGCGAGGACAAAGCGGTTTCTTGAGTTTGCGGATCGGAAGAAAAGTGCAGTGGCTAAGCAGTTTGAGATCTTTCTTCTTGTTTTGCCTCTGAGAGGCGAAGAATTGGATGTTTTAGCCACTCGGATACTGCTTTGCACAATGGGATGTTCTTATTAAGCAAACCACGCAAATCTACACTTGCTCAAAGTATCTTGGGTGGGGAATTTGATGGTGAAAATTTTGTGGCTCGGATGATGCGACTTGGAGAACAAAGGAAGCTAGAAGCGATGCGAAAAGGAAAGCCTTAGTCTTGCAAAACATAAGGCAAGAGAGAGACACATTCTGAAGCTCGGGAAGAAAGCAGAGATGAGGATTACGGTGAAAAATCAAAGTTGTCTTGTGCTTAACCGTGGTTTAACAATGAAGCAAGTCGTGGCTTTACGATGCGGATTGTTTTACTTGTACAATATGATTACGAAGACTTCTTCTACATTAACACCATCCTCCGGCTTGAAAAGAATTGCGAGAGAATGAAATTGCACCAAAAGGCCGAGACCCAAGTTTGTTGAGATAGTGGATAATTTTGATGATATTCCACCAAAGACACTCTCTCACATGGTTTCTTCTGAAGCAATTTCTGAAGCCACTCCTTCTTCTGACAAGGTTCCTTCTGCTGAACCATCAAATGTTTATCCTGAAGCACCAGTTATGCCCTCATCTAACCCAAATGTGGCATCTGCTGCTACAAAAGAAAGTACTTTGGTTAAGGAAGATGACCAGGTTGCTTCTGCTGAACCTACTGCTGAAGCTACTACAGAAGTCACTAGCTCGACTGACAAGATCTCATCTGCTGAACCAACCACCATTTCCTTTGACGCACCTAAAGTGCAAAATTCTGCTCCTTCTGTGGGATCTCCTGATACAGAAGGAGCTGGTTCGATTAAAGCAACTAAACCCACAACTGTCAAAGCTAAAAAGGCAAGAAAGGTCTTTGGAAAGAATGCATGCACCGTGATGATGACTCATCTAAATCCACATCTACCTCTTCTAGTCCTACTCACCGTGTTAATGAAGAAACCAAAGATATTCCATCTTGGAAATATATATGCTGGTAGAAGGAAGAAGAGGATGGCGAGAAAACTTCGCATCTACGAGAAGATGCATGAGAAAAGCAAGGGCTCGTGCATCAAAAATAATGTTCCTTTGGACCTAAAGGCGACGACTCTACCTTTATTCAAGAAGATGCTCGCTAATGATTTTCTGATGGATATCAAAATGTGTTGGTCCGGTGGTTTCACGATAAATGGTGAGATGAATGTCATTCATCGATTGGACAAAACTTCAATGGAGTTCACCTTTTTAAAGGAAATACTCCATTTGGTGAGCAGGCGATATTCTTACTCTATACACTCTCGTCACCAAACATTCTTGTATCTTGCACCACAATGTTACGGGATGTGCTTATTAGGAGATCTCCATGTCTGCTTGACTCTATCTCCCGATGGTAAAGGGCATTTCATTTGGAAGAACTCGCATCTATGGCGGGTTGAGTCACGGAGATATTATCCCACCTCGTGTGCATGTAGTTGAGACAAAGGGTGGAATCACAGATGCATGCTTCTTTGAAAAGAATTTATCCATTGTCCAATAGACTTATGGAAAGGATGCTATGTCGAAGTTGGAAATTCCTCCGGATCCGGTGGGAAATGAAAGACGGATCTTTGAGCAGTGGTTGGATTGATCAAGTCTCAACCACAAGCTCAAGTGCATCTTCATAATGAACGCGGTATTCTACATTGTCTTTTGTTTATTTGCTTTATTTTCTTTGTTTGTTTGTTTGTTAAATTCTTAGTTAAAAACAAAAAAAACTAACTTTCTCCTGCGAGGTTTGTTGTATTTTGTTGATGGTTTTAACTCACCGGATATACCTTGTGTATGTCAAAGAGTTGGCTAGTCAAAGTGCAGCTTTGGTAAAGACACATCAAATCATTGATAAATTGTAATGGTTTGCTCAAAATCATAGGGTTCGCAACCACCCATGCTTAATTCTTTGAGGTTGTATGGTCATCAATTCACCATGGTCTCGTCCTTGTTGGAATCCAATTTGCTAGCCACAAGTATATGGCTTGTGGTAAAGGCGGCGAATCCATATTTGGTTATCAATTCACCAATTCTAAAATTGACTAGTCACGAGCAAGCGGCTACGGTAAAGACAAGTCAAATCCGTTTATATAGTTCTTGATTTGCTCATAAATCGGATGGTTATCAATGTACCATAGTTTACGAACTTAAACATCTCGCTACTCGGTAGTAATGGCTATTGGTAAAGAGACATCAAATCCATTAATTTCAATGATTCACTCTCTCGGGAGTTAACACACCTAGATGTGATGAGAATAGTTTGCAAGCGATAAGTATTGATGTACATTATGTCATTTGTTCTTTGCGCAAAGATCTGGCGTTTCAAAGTTTGATCATCGTAGAGATGAGATTCTTATTGGTTCTTTGCTACTAATGTGTGAAAACAATCCTCTAAATCTGCGGTCTCTAAAGATCTTTCAAGGTCGAGGCGGAACTTAACCAAGTCAAATTCGGTTTAGGGAGGATTGTTGGGAATTATGTGAAGTAAGTTTACTGCTTGTCATTCTTCAGAAGGATTCTGCTGAAGAAGCGAGAATCTCTTGAAGAAGAGATTCTGTTGAAGTGTGAAAGCGTGCAGGTATTCTTTTTGAAGGGTGGAAGCGACTAGGATCGACAGATGTTGTATTATTTAAATGCTAACCCATCATTATTCTTGAGCTGCCGAGGTTAGCATGGGTTTTATTGTCTTGCTCAATATAGTTTAGTGTATTAGTCATTAAATGCATGCTTGCATGTTTAGTCGATTAGTAGTAATAGATTAGGGTTCCTTGTCTATAAAAGGAACCTCATAGTTTGTAATAGATAACTCATCCGAAACATAGAGTTTCAGTGAATAAAAGATCCATAGAGGATCTAAGTGTTCTTAGTTATAACAACTTGTATTTACATTCCGCTATAGAATACGAGTTGTAGAGACTGTCTATTAGTTTGCTTATGATTACATAGGCAACACTAACGATCCTCGAGTGCTAAAGATCTGTCAAGGTCTGAGAGTTTACAACACTTCCGTTTTTGGCAAAGTGGACAAGAAGGTAAAGAAGGGTTATCATGGTGCTAAACTGCTAATTACAACAGATTCTCATGTGTTGCTTAGATTAGCTTACTAGAAAGCATCTCGGTCTAAAATTACATCTTTGTTCATTAATAAATGCGAAAAACTAGTAACATATATAGTTCATGAATTAGAATCCTCCATTTGTCACTATTGAGGGTAGCTTGAGTACTTGAAATACATCCATGAACTATCGGATGTTACACATTTAATTTAGAGTGTGGGAACATCACATTTACTTTATACAACGTCTACATCTACACTTCTACGGTTTTCATTGCGTTTCTACTAATCGGATATCTGTTTTCTGAGAGAATGCATAGTACTCGTATACATTTTTCGTTGTGGATTGTACTAGTTTATTATTATTGGTTGCATAGATTGTTTTGAACAAAGAGAATTTAGCTAAAAATGGTTGCATATTTGTTTTGTACTATCATCTTCTTGACCAATAATTAGGCGTGATGCTTTTCCATCAAATTATGGCTACAAATGAGCTGAGTTGAAGTTACAAATATCATCTTCTTTAACCAATTAAGTTACTCTGTAATGTAAGGCAAAGCTTTACATTCCAAGTTCTTGGTGGTGGTGGTGCATCATCATTGCGATGATTAAAGGTCATTCATATTTATACGTTCTTTGTTTTGTTTAATGTGGGGACCAAATCATGAGCGATACATCTGTTGAATTCAACTTGTTTTGTTATTGCGAGATAGTGCCTATGAGATTACTGAATCAAGTGTAGAAACCAAGGCCGAGGGCTCATGCTCGAAAGGGTGACCATCGACCTCCGGACCACCAACATTATCTTGGATTCTACTTGGTGAGTACATACGGTACTACTTCTATGAAATTGATGCTTTTCTTAGACCTTGTGATCTTATCCGTTTATTAGAAAGCGTTATCCTATGAAAATTGTATATGTTTTGGGGGGTGTCTGTATTTGATGGCTTTTATCCTATGAAAACCGTTCGGTATAGTGCATGTTTATTTCAAATGGCCATACCATTAACTATATTATAAAGGAGTAGGACTAATAAGTTTTGCGAGCAAAACAATCCATTTGACCCGTACAAAAGGAACTTCCCTAAACCCCAAACCCAACACATTATGATGCATTAATTAACCCGCGCATCTTGCCACAACTAATGGAATTCATTACCCACATCACGGGTTTGATTACTGCATGTTATCGAGGGTTTGGCTTGCAAGTCAACACCGGAAGAATAGCGATACTTCAACGAGGCGATGTTGCTCAAATCTTGAACAAAAGCGGTTGTTGTAGGAAACATGACCAGTAAAGCCATAAATGATGCGAAGCTATCAATGCTTCAAATCTACGAACAACAAAGAGTTTATGGGCTTGTTACGAAGTGAAGAAAAATAGGCCGACTTTCTTCTTGTCCATGATATTTGCTTATAATCCAAGAAATCTCTTGTAATGTAGCCTTAAATCTTGTAAATGCAATACATGGGTATGCAAATATGATAGCGTAGTGTGTCTATGCTCATTTGTTTAAAAGATATTAAATGTCATTTGAGGTGCATGTGATCTAGATAATGTGAATGTATATCAAATGTCCTTGATAACTAAATAATCAGCTATATAATACTGTGCAGCATGATGAATAGATAACTAAATAATCTGAGGAGATGAATGATGAATGTTGGGGAGATGAATGATTTGGGTAGATGATGAAGAGGGTGAAAGATGAAGGGGTAAAACATAAATGTGTTATAAAAGTATAAATGTGTATGGACTAAAATACCCCGACTACAAAACAAAAATCGACTTTGACTTGGTCGAGGACCAATCTGGCGTTTAATAGCTCTTGTTTGGACCCATGGCGATGAAAAAGGCGAGGTTCGTCATCGCGATCCTCCGATCTGAGTTTAGGGACCATGGTGTATTTTAGTCTTAATATAATGAAGAAAGCTAAAAATTATTTATTTTCTTCTTGACTAAAATCTGCGTTGGTCCTAAACTGTTCAAACGCGATTAATGATGGGACAAACCGGCCATTATCATCGGGAGGTCAAAGCTTGGGTTTTAATGCTAACCTAGTCGCAGCAAAGTCGATGTCGATTTTGTTTTGTAGTCGGTATTTTAATCATACATATTTATCTTTGACAACACATTTATATTTTAGCCGCCATCTTTATTTGTGAACGTTTGTCGATTGCATATGGACTGATATCTACTCCAGCTAGGACACCTTTAAGGATCATAAAGAATCTTCGTGTGTGTGGTGACTGTCACAATGCTATAAAGATTATGTCGAGGATTGTGGGTCGGGAACTGATTGTTAGAGGCAATAAAAGGTTTCATCATTTCAAAGAGGGGAAATTCTCATGTGGGGATTACTGGTGAAGCTACCATTGTTCCGATATGATGGTGTTATAATCTAGCGGGTCCTTTTTCAAGCATCAGATATGGCCTTTTCATATTTGATGTTATGTTCGTATATTTGTTTTTTCTAGGAAAATTAAGAATGTTTGATGAGGATAGATCGTTGTTCTAGTGGTAGCAATGGTTTGGTATTATTATGGCTAAAACAGAACAGTTGGTGATGTTCGTTTTTTACTATTTACTACATACATGGTCATACACGGAAGGATGGCGGTACCTAGTTTAATCATCATATTACCTTTGTCATGTAATTTTCAAGTTTATCTTTGTCATGATATCCTAGTTTAATCATCATAAATGGGTAGTCTTTCTTCTTGCAGTTTACATGTCTCATCTTATGAGTTATAAAGTGAACTCAATGCAACAAGGGTTATGTCAGTGTCATAAGCCAGGGGTACTACTAGATATATGAAATCAGTATACAAGTATACAACAGTAGTCTGTATTGCATATAATATGGTTGTGACTTCTGATACATGTTATATGTATAGTTGGTATGTAAACTTGTAAAATAATTATCATGTATAATACGGAAAGTCTGACAGTTAAGCCACGTGCTTGAAGTTATTTTAAATCGCTATATAACTAAACGTGTAAACTGCTACTTTGAAGTTGGAGTGTCGAGCAAAATCCACAGCAAGGCAAGCACTTTTGTAACTTTGCCAGGGACAATGGCTCCCAGCACCGCCCCGCCCTGCCATTCCTTTTGCAGCTATTTTCTTTTGCCTAGCGGCAACATGACCAAAAAGCAACCTTTTATTGATAACTAATGTTTTGTGTGTGTACTGTTTGTCCATGTATATGTATTAGGAGCATCTTTTTTTAGAGAAATTGAGAGGATGAAAGGGAATGTGCTTTTCTGGCAATGGCAAGGGAAGGAAAGTTGATGAGCAAGAGGTGTTCCGCACCCTCCGCCCTCCCTTATCTATATGGACTAGTTTTTGGAGCACCCTCCGCCCTCCCTTATCTATATGGACTAGTTTTCGGTGATGTGTAGTATTTTGTGCTTTTAAATAAAAACGGAAATATCAAAGATGTTATTAACTGACACACTTTTTAGTTCTAAATAGGAATGTGTAACAAATGATAAATCTTTCTGGACTAGCAAGAGACAACTAACTGCACCTCTAACTAACATACAAAAAGATTAAAATCCTATAAATTAATCTTTTATTATTTGTACTTCAAAACAATTACATGGCTTGATTATATATCAGCATCTTCTATGACTAGGTTTACTTCACCATCTCAAAGAATCCCTGTCTTTTCTTGTACAAGCTTTACATAATACTTGGTTACTCAAAAATTACAACACCCCGTAGATGAATCGCGAAACTGTAAGCTCATCAAAACCCGAATACAACTATTATATTGAACAGTTGTGCGAGTTAAGGTGGTTTTCCATTTTCGATGTCCACCATTACTTCAATATCCTTGCGTGCTGTGAGCTTTCGAATCAGTTGAACTGAAAAGAGATGTTATCTTGGGGAGATGATGACGAGGATGATGTTGACGACGACAAATAAAGATGAAGAATTTAAAATATAAATGTGTTATCAAAGTATAAATGTGTATGGTAAAATACCCATTCTAAAAAAAAATATTGACTTTGTCGAGGACTAGTTGGCATTAAAACCCAGTTTTGGACCTCTGGCGATGATAATGGCCATGTTTGTCCCATCGCGATGCGTTTGAACAAGTTTAGGGATCGATAACGCCACACGCGTGGTTAAAGGTCAAAGGAACTTCCTTTTCGTCGACAAGTTTTTCAACACCCCAAGCGATGAACCTGTCGTTGTAGTGTAGTATTAGGGTAAGCCACGGAATTGATATCGTTCTACAGGGAATAGGAATGCTAGTGAGGAGTTCTACGCTAAGGTTGGGGTTGAGGAAGATTATTTTTATCTTTTTATGTTTTAGGAATTAGAAATGTACGAATCTCGGGGTTTGGATTTGGGGTTGGTATTTCTCTGATTACTCTACTTATCTAATTATCTAATCTAAGGTGTATGTAGTCTATGTCTAATTATTGTGTTCTCGTATGATGGTTTAAAGATGTGTTTACTTAGGTTTTATTACTCCTTAATTATCTCCTATTGATGGTTGAATTGTCACGTCCTTATTCTTAATCGCGTTGTGTGTCTAAAGTCGTAGGTTATGCGTTTGTCCCTAACTCTTTGAAACTACCAAAGGGTCTTGTCTACAAAATCTATAGGAATTATAAACTCTAACTCTAAGGTACTCTTTGGATGGTTTAGCCTACAACTACTCTAGGTGTTATAGTCTAAGGTTCGCAAAGATTAATCAAGCATTAACTACACAACGAATGACCTATCGCATTACTAGATCATTAACAATTAAGATAAGAGACAACCAATCAATATTCAATAGTTAAGTTTCATATTCCCTAGCAACACACAAGTAAATTAGGCTGGACATGGAGAACATGCAAGCATACACACAAGTAATTGAAGACATAATTGAATTAATGAAGTAAAACACTTATCTTGATGTAAGATAGGGTTTGGAACCTAAAATCTTGTACAAAACGACCTTGGTTCGGTTTAGGTTTTTATTCCAAAAGACTACCACCGAAAACTAAAAATTCGGATTCTATATATAAGATTACAATCGCGCGGCGTCACCTTATGATTTGTGGCGCCGTCGGTCGCCGTCATTAGGGTTTCGTCTTGCGCGTTAGTCTTGCGGCGGCGTCACCTAATGCTTGTGGCCGTCCCCCGATCTCGGCGCCGTCTCGGATCAAATCTAGGCCGTGCGAGTTGCGACGACATACTCTTTTAAAAGCGACACCGTCGGCGAAAATAAGAATTTGGCTCTTGGTAGTCACAAAGTGATGCGGCGTCCTGAGATAACACTGACGCCGTCCCTTGTATTTTGACTTGAGTGTCTCGATTCTTGACTTTTGCCATTTTCTTGGTATATCCGCGCCTTTTCGTCCAAATAAGTGCCATTCCGACAATTTGCCTTCAAGAGACCTAAAAGTGAAAAGGAGCGATATTAAGTAATAACGAATACAAAAGTGATCAAATAAGGGCTTAAACGACCCTAAAAAGGTACATTTAAAACCTTATCAAATATCCCTACACTTGGTATTTGCTTGTCCTCAAGCAAATGTGCATTAGCCAATTAATTTATAAGTTAGGGATCATGAAGCATTGGTTTAAAATAATCCATAACACATATAAGCTCAAAAAAGTCATAACAAGCACGGAAATACATACTAGCACTTCACATGGGGTGTTTGGATACTCGCATCTCTCGGTGTATATGAAATATAACAAGTTGGAAATGGAAGATAAACACTCATTAACCGGTCCTAGTACATAGATTACCATAGGCGAGAATAGATCAAACCTCCATCGCTTTGGCGTAAGCACCTAGGAAAGACTATCAAAGAGGACTTTAAAGGGTTGTAATGTTAGGCTACGGTAGGAAACAAAGGGTTTGGTGAGATAGGCTATTTAAGCGGTGGCAAGTCAAAAATCTCTATGTTACAAGCATCGAAGAATGGCGTTGCTAAGCCAAGACTCGACACTCTAGATTCTAGATAACTGAAACAAACAAACATAAATTAAAGATAGATGTAGGATAGTAGCCCTTTTTTTTTTTTTTTTTTTTTTTCAACACTCTATTTTTTTTCTTTTCACTTTTCTATTTTTCTTTTCGATTTTTTTCATACACTTTTACTCTACCATCCTCTCGGTAACATCAAATGATAGGGTTTATAGGCACATCCCTACACTTGAGTTTTATTACTCTAACACTAATTTGACCCGAATTGAAAAGATCAAAACACTTGGAGTACATTATTACGCAAATAAAGGAATTTGAATTTAACGTTCCCTTCCCGTCATTTATAAACTTTAACTTTTCCCATGAGTCTCAATCGTCCCAAAGCGTATACAAAGGATATGACTCGACTTAGCAACTTATGCAAGCAACTAGATAATTAAGCTAAGGGTTTAGGGTGATAACAATAATGCACTAAAGTGAGTGCATACAAGGTAGGCTAAAGGCGATTTGGGTGTACATTTGGGGTGGGGTGTAAACAATGCTCTTCATTGATATTCGGAAAACCGAAACATCACGAGAACCGCGAAAAGGATAGGCTCGAGGTGTTAACTAGGGTATCGTGTACTAAAGATGAGTACAACGCAAAGGGTGTGGAAATTACTCAACCGATGTGGAAGAAGTAATTATATTACGGGTGTCAAACAAGGGTTATCCTAATGCCTCTTATCATTTAGTTATTCCTAACTACATAAGTGTAGTCTTACTAGCGATCTCGAATGCATCGCAAAACAAGTTCTAGAATCTAATATCTGCCGGTTCACACTCTAAGCATTAAAGATGAATGCTTTAATTCTACTTAATCTAAGGCGATCCTCGCATTTTGGGTGGAATTTAAGTGGTAAAGGGTTTTGTGCTAGTCATATAACTTCCTATCAGTGAGGCGCTTTTGTTAAGACTAATGGCCCCTCCTATATGTCATGAAAATTTTTAAATTTGGTGCCAAAATTACCCTAACCGACATTTTCTCATGGTTTATTACACAAATACAATTGGACAAAGCAAACAATGATGGATAAGCATAGTTTCAAAGTTCCATTTTATTTTCCTCCCTACACTTAAAGCGGACATTGTCCCCAATGTTCCCGAAAGTATCAAAGTTATGATAATGGAAGGTAATTAAAAGCGAAAGAAACTAGTACTCCCACGAGGATCCGTGTAAAGTGGTGGTTAAATCCTTTTCGAGAAGAATGTATCGTGAAAAGCTCCTTCGATCTTATGTATCTTCTTCTTAATAAATTAAACACGCACATTTGAAGAAAACAAAGCGAAACCTTGGCGTAAAATCGGCGGTAATATATATATAAGACTCTATTAAACTAGGATATAATGCTTGTGGAATGGATGTTTCTGAATTTCTAGAAAATTAAGACACGAAAATTCAAAAATTTATAAGTAGCTCGAAAGCGAGAAAAAAGTAATCTGTTGTTTTACTCCTTCACAGCCGTCGGTTGCGATCTGACCGTCGGTTATCATGACAAAAAGCGGGTGCGATTTTACGGAAAAATTACGGAAAATTTACATATTTAGAATCGGAAAAATTTCGCAAAACATCCACTATGACTCGATACAAGCATTTGACTCGAACAAACACACAAATATATCTTTTAATTAATTGCAATTCTCAAGTTTCGTTTCTTTTGGCGTGTGTAATCCTCCTACACTTATCCTTTATGTAAAATACCTTTATATGTAATTAAGGCGAGGTTAAAAACAAAATAAAGCATTTTACAAATTTAAACATGAGAATAAGCAATCAATAAAGATATATGACACTAACAACAAACAATTAAGAATGGGTTGCTTCCAGCGCTTTTCTTTATTTATGAGTCTTGTAGCTAGACTCGTAGTCGTGCCCTTACGTACCGATATAAGTAAGCCTATCCTTAACAATGTCATAAGGATCAAGCTTATCATTTAAGTTCCTAGTAGTACGTTTGGTTTGATATGCCTTTTCAAACTTCTCTCCATCGGGATCATAGATTGTTATCCTAATGTGCCACTCTCCATTACCATCACTAGGCGGTCTATCCCAATCCCATTTATGTTTAGGCTTCTCAACTTTCCACTTATTCATGACAAGGTTGACGGCAAGCTTCCTAGGAACTCGGTCATCTTCCTAAATACTAAAGCGTCCTCGAGCGGGTTCACTTCCATGTCCTAGCCATTTCTTTTTCATGGAAAGTTGCTTTACTAGCAAAAGCTTCATCTAGGTAAAAGGTCGTTGGGGACCTATGAGGTTCTTATCTATCCAAGGTCCATATCTAGAAGGCGTTCTATCCAACCTAATCTCATGTGGGATTTCCTCTTCTTTGTAGTACGTATGCTTTTGACATCGTAAATTGACCTAGCACTCCCTCTCCTACCACTATCTTGGACATCTTACAATCGTTGATGGCACTAGCGGTAGCTAAGAATCTTGTTCCTACTAGTAATGGGCATCGGGTCCTTATTCATGTCTAGCACATGGAAGTCGGCCAAAAGAGTCAACTCTCCCTCGTCTACTACTATGTCTTTTATTATCCCTACGGATATGCAACACTACCGTCCGCTAGACCTAAGATGGTTTCCATTGGTTCTATCTTACCTAAGTTAAGGCTTCATGGAGGACAACGGAACAAGATTGATGCATGATCCTAAGTCGGCTAGAGCATCGAGAGGTTTGGAAGTTCCAAGCCTACGGAAGAGTAAATAGCCGGGATCGTCTAACTTCTTAGGTAGATTATTTCGCTGAAAAGCGGACCCATGTTTTCAAGTTTAAGTTCTAACTCATATTTTTCTTTTAAAGCATTATAATAAGGTGCATGAGCTAAGACTTCAAGAACCGGTTTTTCTTAATGGAGTTCCTTGTACTCCTCCTCTAGATTAGGTTTGGGTTCTTGGTTGTGGGTTTACGAAGAGTAGGTTCTACCAATGGTGCGGGGCCTTGGTACCTCATTTTGGATTGCTTGGAACCCTTGTTGATAGCATTTACCGAGTGAGCCGTTGGGTGTGAGGGACATGGATGTGCACTCTCCCATGGTGAACAAGAACATGAAGTCGAAAGCGAATTCACTTTTGGGTTCTTTATAGTATCACTTGGGAGTGCTCAATTTCCGTTCATTAAAGGCTTTTAAGAGGGCATCAAGCTTGTTTGTCATCTCGCCTTGTCTTCGCTTAAAATCGGCTTCAAGCTTAGTCAATCGAGTCTCTTGAGATGACATGAATCTAGATGCAATTGCCTCAAGATTAGTGGGGTTCCGGTGTTTAGAGAATTGAACCTATTAGGTGGACTAGATGAGCTTTGGGGTGTGCTTGAGTTTTGGTTCCACTTAAGGTTATGGTGATTTCTCCATGAGGGGTTGTAAGAGTTTCCTAAGTTGTTTTGTTCGGGCTTGAAAGTGTACCACTTCTCCCGCTCCGTCGATGCACGCGTGGGCGTAGTCCAAAAGCTTGTTCGGGAGTCTTGTGCAATCACGAGTGTCATGGGGACCACTACATAATTCACAAGGTAGAGTGATTTTATTCACTTGATGTGAAGACTTAGGATTTTCATAGGAACTCATTAGGAATTTAACTTGATCTTTGAGTTCGAGCATCCTACGGTCGGAAGGTTGTGAGTCAATGGGAGGCAAGGAGATTGCCTTAATGGTTTTGGGCAACTCACGGGGTCATTCCAACTTTCGTTGTCATAGAGCAAGGTCCTCTATTATACCCCATGATTCTTCAGCGGTGAGATCGATAAGTTTTCCACCGGCCGCTTGGTCAATGGATCGCTTTGTGGGAAGTTGACATGATCATAAAGAGTTGGACTTGGAGCCAAAGATCAATGCCGTGATGAGGACTTTATGAAGTAAGTCCTTGAATCGAGTCCATGCTTCGTGAGAGATTCACCTTGGCGTTGTTGGAACATCAAGATGTCATTCCTAAGCTTAGTGGCTCTCCGGTGGGAAAAATTGAGAAAGGAAGAGAGGTAAGATCATCCCAACTTGAGATGGAGCCGTGAAGTCGCTCGAGCCAATTACTAGCTTGGTCCCGTAGAGAGAATTGGAAGAGCCGCAGAGCGTGGTCTCCCGAGTAGTAGCATCAAGGTCGATGGGATCGGCAATTTTAAGGAAATCCTTAAGATCTTGATTAGGATCTTGAAATGAAGTCCATGGAATGCACATCCGTTTGCACCAACCGGATGGTGTCGGATCGCAGGCCGTAGTTTGGGCTTGATCGGGAAGCTCAATGGTGTTCCTATAGCCTAGGTGGCTTGGTCTCAGTATTCACCAAATGTACGGGCTCTTGGCGGGTCATTGGTGGTAGGTTGATGAATGGTGGTTGGTTATCACCTTCCATGATGAAAAGTGATGGGGTTACGAACAAAGGTCACGAAGAAGGGATAGACTATGAGGAAGCTAAAAATGAGAAAAATTTACTTGATAGGAATCAAGCAAAGAAACCTAAGCGAGGTGGACTACTAACTAGCTATTCTATTCCCGGCGGTGCCAAAAACTTGATAACGCTACGCGTCGTTCGGGGTCAAAGGAACTTCCTTTTCGTCGAGCAAGTTTTTCAACACCAGGCGATGAACCTAATCGTTGTAGTGTAGTATTAGGGTAAGCCACGGAATTGATATCGTTCTCTGGGGAATAAGAATGCTAGTGAGGAGTTACTACGCTAAGGTTGGGGTTGAGGAAGATTATTTTTTATCTTTTATGTTTTTAGGAATTAGAAAGGTACGAATCTCGGGGTTTGGATTTGGGGTTGGTATTTCTACGATTACTCTACTTATCTAATTATCTAATCTAAGGTGTATGTAGTCTATGTCTAATTATTTTGTGCTCGTATGATAGTTTAAAGATGTGTTTACTTAGGTTTTATAACTCCTTAATTATCTCCTATTGATGGTTGAATTGTCACGTCCTTATTCATAATCGCGTTGTGTGTCTAAAGTCATAGGGTATGCGTTTGTCCCTAACTCTTTGAAACTACCAAAGGGTCTTGTCTACAAAATCTCTAGGAATTATAAACTCTAACTCTAAGGTACTCTTTGGATGGTTTAGCCTACAACTACTCTAGGTGTTATAGTCTAAGGTTCACAAAGATTAATCAAGCATTAACTACACAACGAATGACCTATCGCATTACTAGATCATTAACAATTAAGATAAGAGACAACCAATCAATATTCAATAGTTAAGTTTCATATTCCTAAGCAAATACACAAGTAAATTAGCGGACATGGAGAACATGCAAGCATACACACAAGTAATTAAAGACATAATTGAATTAATGAAGTAAAACACTTATCTTGATGTAAGATAGGGTTTGGAACCCTAAAATCTTGTACAAAACGACCTTGGTTCGGTTTAGGTTTTTATTCAAAAGACTACCTGCGAAAACTAAAAATTCGGATTCTATATATAAGATTACAATCGCGACGCGTCACCTTATGATTTGTGGCGCCATCGAATTCGCCGTCATTAGGGTTTCGTCTTGGCGCGTTAGTCTTGACGGCGTCACCTTATGCTTGTGCCGTCCCGCCCGATCTCTCGGCGCGTGCGGATCAAATCTAGGTCGTGCGAGTTGCGACGACCTACTCTTTTAAAGCGACACCGTCACTTGAAAATAAGCAATTTAGCTCTTGTTTGTCACAAAAGTGATGCGACGGCGTCACAGATAACACGACGCCGTCCCCTTGTATTTCGCGACTTTAGTGTCTCGATTCTTGAATTTGGCCATTTTCTTTGTATATCCGCGCCTTTTCGTCCAAATAAGTGCCATTCCAACAATTTGCCTTCAAGAGACCTAAAAAGTGAAAAGGAGCGATATTAAGTAATAATGGATACAAAGTGATCAAATAAGGGCTTAAGCGACCCTCAAAAGGTACATTTAAAACCTTATCGGGGACCAACGGTGTATTTTAGTCTTTCTTCTTTTTGGTGATTGATAATGATAGGCACCACCAAAGCCAATGATATGGTATTAAATGGTGACAAACACATTTGCCCGTTACGTGCATTGTCATTAAGCTTTCAATAATTGCTTCCGCGCTAATTAACTAAAAGTTAATCAATTGTTTTGGTTTATCTAATCCGATCATTAGTTTAACTAAACGTGATTGATCATATGTGATTAGGTCTAATAAAAAATATGTTTTTAATGTACTTAAAACCAGTGTTTTAGAAATCAGACCAAAGCGGTGGTTCTTTGGGAACCGGATCAACGAGTTCGACGGTGAATTGGGAAAAACCGAAGAACCCGGGTTCAACTGGATAAACCGTGAGCTGGAAAAAAATCATTAGATGTCGGTTCAACTTTTATTAACGATTATTACAACCATGAAAACACACCTAGTAATTACACCTATGAAAATCAACACAAAATGAAGAAGCTTATCGATAATCATCTTGATATTCCTTGTAGCAATATACACCAAAATGCCCTTGTACTCATTCACTAATCAAATTAAAAACCCTTACAATATTTCCTCTAAAGTACATTTAGCAATTGCCCCAACCCGGTCCCGCTTTAGGTCCGACACTTATATTCGTCCGATCTTGCTTATATCGTCGTGGTTTGTTGATGTCCGCCCGATCCCGGCTATTGAACATTAAAATGTACTCATGGTTAACCCACCTCCTACTTTAGGGTTTGTCATGTTTTAGTGCACTCCACCTCCTGCTTAAGGGTTTGTCATGGTTTTGGTTGTATCAACGCCACCTGTTGCGGTTTGTTGGTATTTGTTGTTGTTTATCTGTGTGGAGGTTTCTCTCTTTGTTAAAGGTTTTTTTGTCTACATGTTCCTTTCTCTCCCTCTCTTGCATACAATTGTGTCTCTTTCATTGATATGTGAAGGTAATGAATCGATATTCAATCATAATTAGTTTGGTGTATGTAATAGCAATGAGTTTGGCTATGGTTTTTTATTTTTAAGCTTTTGTGATATGGGTTTTCTTTTATTCGGTATAAAAACTGAATTGGTGTGTTAAAGTTTGTGGGTTTTATTTCTTTTTATGTTACTTAACTCTATTTCTGTTTGATACAATTTGTGTGTGCGATAAAGGTTATGCTTTTGGTTTGTATGTGTGATAAAGATTGTGTTTTTGTCTACTTTGTTATACGTGGGTTAATTGAATTTCTTTTTGTTATTTGGTATATGTGAAAACATATACCTTTTTCGAGCACTACATTAAACACATAATAAAAAAAAAATTTACGAGCAAGATTCGAACATGGGTCTCAACATTCAAAGCCTTACGCCTCAACCAGCGAGGCAATCCACATATTGTGTATTATCTTCTACTTCCAAAGTAATATACTTCAATTTATAGTCATATACACAACTTTTACACTAAAAATTCAATGCCAGTCAAATGTTCTTCATAACCTCCCCTTTTCAATCGCACATTCCAAATTCTTATCAAAACAGAATATTCATCAAATCAAATAAACGTGAATCCAGGGTTTGATTATATGATTTTTAAAATTATGACAGAAAATCACGGAGTATTTGAATTTCACAATCATAATCATCAAATCATCAATCTGCCTTTCAAAACCCTACTATATATCTATAAATACCAACTTCAAAGTAAACCCTAAATCACACCTACAATTTGTAGTTTGTAACATAAAGTTAATCGGAAAAAATGCAAAGGTTTCCTAAGGGTTCCAAAATGGGTTACAATCACCCATTACTCAGTGTGATTCGATTTGGTTCCAAAATAGGTTACCAGTAATCACCCAATTTTCCAGGTTTGATTCTTTGATTTTTCGTATTTTGTATTCAATTTTATTTTTTTATGGTTAATTAATTTGCATTACTCGATGAACAAGCCTTTATTATGATTTCTATGGTGTCATTTGGCACATAATATGTATAGATTAGGCCTGATTCCTTATTGCCTTTTAATGCAACTTTCAACGAGTTTACTTGACTCATAATACTATTAGTTTGTGATTATTTTGTTGACATACCCATATCCGGTCTTCGTGGCTTAATTAGTACCATGTTTCTCATATTCTACAATCAAGTGTTCATGATTAGAAGCCTTTATTATGATTAGAAGCGTTTTCATTTTATTGTATTGCTATTTTGTTTTGATAGGTTCAATGTTCAAGCCCTTGAGAAACAATATGAGAAACTAAATAAACTACTCAAAAAACTAAAGGTCCCAATCTACTCCCTCCATTTGAAAATATATTACTTTTTGAGATATATATCGGAATCAAAATATGTTCTCGGCGTTATGTTAATCATCTATAAAGTAATTAGGTAACAAGGCTGCTGTTATGAAAGGTAACTCTCAATTCTTTGTGCAATTTAGTTTCTGGCCTTTTTCATTTGAGGTCATGTCTTCTGCAATTATCCAACCACTGCCTTATAGTTTCTTTTTATTTATTTATTTATTATTATTTTTTTGTTTTTTGTAAAGCTGAAGTATAAAAATGAAAATTACTCTGTACAAGATGTGAAAGCTCATGATCTACGACAAACGTTTCTAGCCATGACAGAGGAGGTGTACTATGTTCCCTTCATCATGACACCTTTGTGATTTGGTTGTGGACTATGTTCATCTATAAGCGATTTATCTCATTCCATTTCGTTGGCAAAAGATAATCAAATGCGTCAAAACTAAAGTTATCTAATTAACCATGCGGATGCTTGTGCGGCTTTGATAACAATTAGTGTTTAGGTGATGTTTTGTTTGTAACATTGTTGGTCACCGATCATACATAATTTGTTCCAACGAGATTAGGTTTTATTTTATTGACATATAAGCAAGTTCATTGAAATGCACGCCTAATTTTATTGACTCATTAGATCTATGTGATTACTAGAATCCTCGCCACGATCACTTAAAAGACCTAATGAAGCTTTTTAATTTTGGAATCCTCTCGGTTAAAGATTGATGAATTTATATGCAAGTCAAAGTTTCATGTAAAAGAAGGATTGTGCTATGTATAAATCAACAACACTACCATCTTTTTTATCCTTGTACTCTATTATCTCTTATATATGACTAGCTTCATCCGGGCGGGCTAACTTCTTAAGATTACTTGACGAAGTTTAGGCGGACATAAATAAATATCGAATGACAGAAAATATTATAATAAAAAAAATGAGTGTTCATATAAAAGAAGAATGAAATACATGGTAGTTATTTCATTCTTCTTTTTACATTTAATATATGAACACCCATTTTTTATTATAGTTTTGGTTTCTAAAATATTTTCCGTCATTCAATATTTATTTATGTCCGCCTAAACTATCGTCAGTAATCTTAAACTAACCCGCCCATCGGCGAGCTATGAAGCTAGTTTGGTATGTGAAAACATATACCTTTTCCTTATTAAACGACCCAAATAAACCGAAAACAAGCCGTTAATGCTTAATATCTTTGTGTTTCTTGAGTTTATGCATGTGCGGGTACGAATATCACAAAACGGACAAAGAAAAGACAAAACAAAAGAAAAACGAGCACGGGAAAGAGAAGAGTACAAAAAGCGGGCGGGAATCGGTTTCGAGTTTTGGACTTTGATTGCTCATGTTTACCATTCACACCTTCACTTTACCATTATACCCTCAGCTTTGCCATATTTGCACTTTTCACCCTCCATTTTTCCATTAGTAAACTTTACCCAAATTACCCTTTATACCCTTATCCCCTACCAAATTTACCTTATGTCCCTATATCTAACTTTGCCAATTTGGTGAAGTTAGTCCCTAAACTTGTAAATAAGTTAAACTAAAAATCCTTAAACCTTAAATATATCCAATTTTAACTATAACAAATCCGATCCACTAACTAATCTTATCCTACACCCATTGACTACAAGCCCAAGATCCCTTTTACCATCCACCCATACCGTTTTCCCATTTTATCCCATAAAATACCCAAGTCAACCTTATCCTATCGGTCAAACTAACAATAATAAATTCCTATAATATCCTTCCCCGCCAAAGCTTAAAACACTGTTCATCTTCCCTAAACCCAATTGAAATTCCCGGTGCCTCTCCAAGCTTAGTACTAGCATCTTTCTAGTCGACTTGGCGAGGGAATGACATGAGGGAAGGAAGCATTTTGATTGGAGAAATACCTCACCAAAGTAATCTAAGGGCTATGAGGCGTTTTGATGATGCAACTGAAGAGGAAGAGTTGTGATGAAGAGATTCTAGACCATTCTGTAACCCTAATGAAGACCCAACTTCAGCTATAAAAAGCCCTCTCCTCACAAGAATTAGATTGTCCAATTTTTATGTTTTAGAAAATTGTTACCGATTTAGTTTTGTAATCAATTTACAGTTTTCTTAGTTAATTAGTTGTTTTAAATTCGGATGTAATTTTAGTTTGGTTTATGATATCACTTTTATTAAAGCAATTTGTTTTTACCTTTAATTACCTTGTCATTTTACATGTTATTCATTTAATTTGTTAAATCTTTTATTCTTGCTCTCGATAAGCTCACATAAGCTTCTAATAGCTTTTGTGAGCTTATTATGTTAAGTTGCTTAAATTTCAAAATTATTTAAAAAGTCAAAATTGGTCAAATAGAAAATTCAAAAACAATTTAGCTTGATTGTAGTTTTTAAAGTGTTAAAGTTAATTAAAATAATTAATTTGGTTATATTAAATCATCTTCATTCAAAATCCTTTAGGTTCTCTAGCTTTATCTCGTAAAAATGCAAATTCAATTTCAAAAAGTGTTTGCATTAGTTGTTTTTAAAGTTTTGGTAATTTTTGGTTCATGAATCAATTTGTCAAAGCTAGTTTGCAGTCATATTAGAAGTTTACAAGTTGTCTAAAGCCTTTTCATAAAATTTCAAAGGTTTTCAATAAAATGCAAAATGTAGTCTTGATTAACTTGTTTAAATAAGCTTGAATCGAATTGGTTTTAAAAGGTGTTGTTAGTTGTTTAATTTGAATGCATTAGAGTCTATTTAGTACGTGTCATAAGGGTTTAGTCAATTTTCAAAAGTTTTCAACCAATTAAGTAAGTTTCATGTTACGTGTTATAGGTCCAAGCGATAATGTATGCTTATTTTGCATTTCGGTTTCATGTTTCAAATTAAGTCCAAATTCTTCAAAAGTTGTTTTCCTTAAACCTTATTGTTTATACTAAATCTTTTTTTGATCTTTGTAGAATTCCAAAACCAATAGCTTGCTTATTATTTCTCTCAAAATATGTCCCTCAAATACTCATAACTCAGAAAGTTCATAATAGTCCTTAAGTTCCAATATTCTCAGTTTAATTTTAGCTTAATTATAACAGATTATTGTCTGAAATTTGGTTTGCAAGTAGTTCATAGTATGATATTTATCTGTTTTGCCTTTATGAGGTTTCTAGTGCTTATTTGATGCTTATTTCCTAGTCTGCAAGTAGAGCAAGTAGGCTGTTGAAGACTGTTGATCCCAGTTGAGCAAACGATTTAATATAGAAACTGACTTGTAACAAAAGCTTATTAAGTATTACGCGGAATTTAATACTTAATCTTAAGAAGAAGAACAATTAACATTCAACACCTCAATATTATTTATTAATCGAATACTCTTACAAGTATTAGGGTTTTGCAACCTTGAAGTGTATCAACCTTAGATATAAAACATCATTATATCTAACATAACCTAGGACCTCCTTTTATAGGCTAAGGAGTCTATACAATATACAATACGTAACCTACAAGATAAATATCTTTCCATATTTATCTAACACAATAAACTAACCGACTATACAAGACTAGCGGTGCTTACTATATACTATCGGTGGTTACATAATACTACTAGCCATGGTTGTCTTCATCCGTGATTATACTCTTCTATCATTGGTTACATCAAGCACTGTCCGTGGTTCCGATTACTTAGAGTAATTCTTTATCCAAGGAACCTAAAACCCAACAATCCTCCCTAAACTTGATAAATTCCAACGAAATTCTTCAAGTTTTCTTTAAACTCAAAACATACGAATTGGAGGATGTAGCCAAACACTTACTAGCTTTAAGTATCTTCTCATACTTCTTCAACAAATCATAAGCTTGACCATCATAGGATACTAACATCTTGATACAACCAGGCTTCAACATCGAGCAATTATTCACGGATGCTTATTCAATTTTGGATAATCACCTTCTACAAGCATATGAATAACCTTTCGAAATAGTTAAAACATGAACTCCACAAGTTTGATATAAAACCATCTAGTAACTTGACCATTGTAGAGTCCTTGCCATTCGGGTTCATCATGAGTAGGCTCAAATAGAATCTTCAAATTATGATACATCGCCTCTCATGATAATCATCTGGATGTACTTCACCAAATTTATTCTTGTAAAGTATCCAAATATTCAACAAATCATCTCTATCAAAATCTTGAAGCATTTGTGAAAATTTATTATACTCGAAACTTCATTGTTGAGTCTTAGAATTTTCCAAACCCTTCACTTCCATCTAAAGCTTAAACTCACAAGAAATGATTTGATTTACATCTTCAACAACTTTCAATCTTTTAGAATCGGATGTCACCGAACCTCGATTTTCTTTTTCTTTTACTTTGCATCCATTCATCATGTTCTTTAATCCACTCTTCTTCCTTTTAGAATTCATTGGATGAAATCATCATAATTAATTCTCATACATCTCTCATAAATCTCAAAAATTCTTGCAAATGTACAACCACCGAGATTATCGAAACATATATGCTCAATTCTTGATAATCTTCATCAATGTATTCCTCGGTTTGAGCAATAGTAGGAGGTTTCCTTCTTACAACTCGCTTCTTTTCTTTACTAACCTTCCTTGCGGTATACCCAAAGTCTAGCTTTTCTTCATCATCAAACAAAGCCCATTCTTTTCTGATATACTCATCATTTATTAATTGAAGCTTTAAGATAGTTTTGTGATTCATACCATGTAGCTAACAATTTCGACTAGCTTCCTCTTCATCTTGCTTTCTCTTCATCAAAATTGCTTTATCCTCGACTTCCATATTTTAGCATACTCTTCATCATAAGCTTCTTGTTACGCTTTATTTTTAAACTTAAGACTACCTCTTTACCTTTTCAACATTAGATTTAACCACTTTCTTCTTCAAAGGTTCACCAATAACCAAACTTTACCTTTTGGTTTAGTAGCGATGGTGAGCAGATAAAGCAGGTGCAATGATGGGTGTAGGTATAGATGATGTTTTGCTCAGATTAATCAATGTACTTGCGACTTCTTTTTCTACTTCTTTAGACTTAGGTGGTATTCTTGAGAGTTGTGACAACGGTGGAAGTGGTTGTGATAGCGATGGGTGTGTGATGGTAGGAACAATAGCTAAGTGCGAAACTACATCGGTGGTTACAAGAGTACTAACCATGGTTTCGGTATACTATCGGTTGTTATGTTACGCACTACTTCAACATTCTTCAATTTTTCAAGAACAACCTCATTCCCATCTTTATCGAAACCAAAAATCTTGATCTCCACTATCCACATCTTCTTCCATAGGTACACTACGGATACATCATCCACAACCTCCCACAATTCATGCCATCACTCCTCCCTGTTTGGATACATCATTCATATTCGGAGAAGCGATAGATGAGTCCACCTTCTTTTCTTCGTGCGAGCTTTCAAACAAAGCAACCGGTCTTTTCACTTTCTCCAAAACCAAGACCCTATGCTTCAACCTCGAATATCCTTACCACAAGCACGAGATAACTCCTGTAAACACGAAATGGTACCCTCCGGTTTAGCACACTTATCCGTCAATTCATTTAAGCGTTCAAGAATATCCTCCCAGCCCGACTGTGTGGCTGGTCCGAGAGGTGGTTCATTGGAAAAGTCATCATGTACAAAATCATTAACCGTCGATTCAATGTCGGGGTTCCAATCTATCCTCATCACTTGATTTGTGTTAAGCGCTCAGAGGTGAATCCTTGGATATAGAAAACATAGCACGGGCGAGGCACGATCATCTATGTACCTGTAGCATCCGGTTGGCTAGGGATACCTCCGCTGTGTTAAGCTCAAAGAACCTTCCACATTAGGAGTTGCCAAGGTTGGGTCTTATTGATGTTTCCACTATATCGACCGACAACAAAACATGAATCGATGGTGGAAGCCCTTCCAATCATGTCACCTCCACTCCATGTGATGACCTCATTAACCATACCACTAACACTAGCACGAGGAAGCTTAGTGCCCTGTGTTCGCCTAGTCCATGATGCAAGACCTTCATTAAACTCGAATCGGTAGGCAAAGCAAGCATGTGTGGAAATAAAGGAACATCTCTAATGACAACATTCTGTGGCTGATTCCTCATATGTGCAAACACTCTAGGAAGCATACGATGTACTTCATACTCTCTAGCATGTTCAATAGGTTCCTTTATTTGATGTTCCACAAGCAATTGAACAAACCTAGGATACAAATAGTATTTACCCTTCTTCCTAATATTCTGCACTAACCCCTCATATATCATCCTAGACCAGTTAAACTTCCTCCCATCGGACAAACAAATAATAGCAGTAGCAATTTTGGAAGGAAAGTCATTAAATCCTGTGGTCTTGTTACTCATACACATCAACAAAGTGTGAATCAAAAACTTCCATTGTTGTGAAAACAAACTCTTAAAAAATTGTACCCAAAATCCGAGAATTGATTACGAATCCAAAGAACTTGACCACGAGTGAACTAGCGTGACCACATATTTAGCTTGGTTGTAGAATTTGCCACAATAGTTTGCTTTTTACACCGCCAAGAAATTGTCGCTTCCCAAGCTGACATCCTCCGGTGGTAGACTTCTATCCGGACTAGCTCCGGCATAGTCACTATCGATGTAGGCCACCAAATCAAAAGGAGAATCCTTAGAGTACCAAAGGCCCAATTTAGGATGACCTTTCAAATATCTAAAGATCCTCTTATGACATTCATGTGTGAGGTATTTGGTGTTACTTGAAATCTTGCACACACACATACTAAGAACATAATGTCGGCCTAGATGCGATAAGATACATCAAAGATCCAATCATGGATCATACAATTTCAAATCAACTTTGGGACTTCCATCATCGGTAGCATAGGTTTACGAGTCTCCATAGGTGTACTTGCACTTTTACATCTTGAAACCCAAATTTCTTCAACACATCGCTACATACTTGTCTTGACTAATGAAAATACCATCGGTCCTTTGTTGAACACAGCCCCAAAAGAAAGTGAGTTCTCCCATAGAACTCATCCGAAACTTATCATGCATAAGTTTCTCAAAATCTCTGCATAGCTCCTTGTTGGTAGAACCAAAGATGATGTCATCTACATAAACCTCGAACCGATAAAATATCATCTTTGTGCTTTCTAATGAACAAAGTTTTATCAATCGATCCTCTTTTAAACCCATTGTCCATCAAATAAGTAGATAGGCATTCATACCATGCCCTAGGAGCTGATGCAATCCATACATAGCCTTCCTCACCATGTAAACCTTGTCGGGATGATCGGGATCTTCAAAACCGGAGGTTGACAAACATAAACCTCCTCATCAATAGTGCCATATAAAATGCACTTTTAACATCCATCGATACACAACAAAATTCTTGAATGAAGCATAAGCCAAAAACAATCTAATAGCCTCTATTCTTGCAACTGGTGCAAATACTTCATCATAGTCCAAACCTTTAGTTTGTGTGTATCCTTGAGCAACCAACCTGGACTTGTTTCTCACAACAATTCCTCTTTCATCCCTCTTGTTTCTAAACACCCATTTAGTCCCAATAGCCCTCTTCCCATTTGGAAGATCAACCAATGTCCAAACCTCTTGAAGTTTGAACTAAAGAAGCTCCTCTTGCATTGATTCTACCCATCCTTCTTACATTAAAGCTTCTTCCACTCTCTTGGGCTCCTTTTGAGACAGAAAACAAGCAAACAAGCAATTTTGCAGATCTTTATATTTGTTTCTTTTGTGAAGAGATCTTGCAAAGAACCCGTATTCGTGAAAGGGTTACATGTTCTTTACCTTGCTTCTTGTTTGAGCTGGGTATTCAAATTACCAAGAATCATTCCTTGGGATGAATCTTGTGAATTCAGTAGTAGTAATTGGACTTTCATTAATTACGGTTTCCAAATTAGTCAAATTAGCATTGAAGAATTCATCCATGTCTTCATCATCGGTAGGAGTATCAATCTCTATTAATTCGGGCATATCGGGATCATGTGGATACTCCTCATCACCAAATAGTGGCTTTAGATTAGGTCCAAAGAAAGTACTATCACCGTACTTGTGGCGAATTTCGCTTGAACTATCGGTGGTAGAAGATGGCTTGTCAACGTTCTGGATGGCTATCGGCACTTTTAGTAGGCTTAGCGATTGCTTGCGATCGCTTTTCTTCTTTTCAATTTCTTCTACCGACTTTGAGTTATCTTGCAACAACTCATCCTTATCTTGATGATGATCAACATTGCCTCCGATTGTTGATACATCATCACGGATGGACCTTGCTTGTGAATGATGGAAGGAGCAGAACCGACTTTCCACTTTTCAACCAAATAGAACTCCTTTGGAGAATCGGCTTCCTTTGAAGATGTATCTACTTGAGAATCCTTTTGTATACTGCATCGGCATTAGTGGAAGTTCACCGCAATGATAGGCTCATAATTCATAGATTTGGTTAGCATATCAATGTTAAGCGACCGATCGGTCCTTTGGTCTCAACACTAGGAGTCTTTTTCTTGAATTGAACATGAAGGTTCTCTTCAACAAGTCTAGTCCTCTATTGTATACTCTAAAGGCTTTGCTATTTGTGGAATAGCCTAAAAGTATCCATCATCCGCTTTTCTTGAAACTTGCCTAGGTAGTCTATGGTATTCAAAATGGTAACAGGACACCCAAAAGGTTTTAGGAATGCAATCATTGGCTTCCTATCATGTAACGACTCATAGGGGTCTTGTTATGAGGCTTCACTACCTTACTACATTTTGCACATAACATGCAATTCCTACGACTTGACCCAAAAGGTAGTTGGTAACTTAGACTCGACAACATTGTCCTAGCGACCTCAATTAGTGTTCTATTTTTCCTTTCACTACACCATTACATTGTGGTGTTCTAGCAACACTAAAGCTGTCTTTCAATACCTTTAGCTACAGGCGATTCATCACATCATTCTTAAACTCGGTTCCATTATCACATCGATTACTTTGACCTTATGATTTACTAGATTTTCTATCTTAGTAATGAAACTCTTAAGAATCTCACTAGTCTCACTCTTAGTGGCCAAAAGTATACCCAAGAAAATCTACTATAATCATCGGTGATAACTAGGCGATCTTGCTTATGATTCAAGCTTCTAACAAAGGTTGGTCCAAATAAGTCCATGTGAAGCATAAGCGATGGTTGTGTTATGGTGTTTCTGATTTTGGTCTTACAAGAAGCTCTATGTTGTTTTCCTTTTGACAGCCACACACAGTTCCTTACACTCAAAAACCTTTGAAGGTAACCCTCTCACTAAGTTTCCTTTTACCGGTTTATTGATTGTTTTGTAATTGAGATGACCTAGCCTTACATGCCACGTTTTGACTCATCAACGGATGCTTTAGCAAACAAACATAAGGACCTATTAGGAAGAACATTTTTAAGATCAAAACAATATATATTTTCCTTCCTAGGTACCCTAAGTTGTATAAATTTCTCATCGAGGCATCTTAAACTCGAGGAGATAACACCACACACTCGGTCTCCCAAAAGTACCCAGTTTTCTTATCACACATTTGAGAAACTCTTGAATAAATTGTACTTAAGTCCCTGTACCAAATAGACCTTTTCAAAGTCTAGATTCCTGATTACGATTGTGCCTCGCCAAGTATCTTTCCTCCCTTTGGATCATTGCCAAATACCACATATCCTCCATCATAAGCTTCAAAATCTTCCAAATTGCTTCCATCCCAAGTCATGTGCCCGAGCAACCACTATCAAAAACTCCTTTATCTTTTAGCTCGGTTTGAAGATTGCCTGCACATTAAATTACACAAATTAGTTCCTCTTGTGGACCCAAGCCGATCTTGACTTGGGTGCGCCTGTGCATCAAAATATTAAAATTTCTTTAGGTCCATTGATGCACAGTTGACATGTGGTAAAACCTTGGTCTTAGGCTTCCATTGCCAACTTCTTTGAGGCCTTAATGACATAAAATGATTTCCAACCATTGTATCGGTTATCACCTTTGGAATTTTTAAAACTTCTTTTGAATCATTGGTGATATTTTGCTTATGATGGTTTGACATCGCTAGCCATGTTTACATTTTGCTTAGCGATGGTTGGAACCATTTAGGTGAAGCGGTGACAATAGATTTTGTATTCCCATTCCTCATCAAGACCTTGCTCTTGGAATCATATTAATGTTAGGATGAGGGTTTGTGTTTCTTGAAAAGTTTTGATGATTTACCCTCCTCCAATGATTCCAAACTTGTGAGTGCATTTTTGAGACAATTTCTCTGTAAGTGTTCAAAACTACCACACACAAAACAAGCCTTTTAACATATTGAAACTCATCACCTAATCTGTTAGAAATTAGACCATTTAAGCTTCGTTGATTACCCCTAGGTTTATATTGTTTCATCTGTTCCCTAGGAATTTCCACATGCTCTACAACTTTCTTGGTAACTTTAGCTCCAAATCTAGGTACAAGGTTGACTTGTTTAGAATCAACTTTCTTAACTGTCTCTATCTTTTCGATTTAGTTGATTCGGTTCTATCATCCTCGAATCGATTCCCAATCTTCAATTATGGGAGCATCGGATAACTTATCGAACTTATCTTAGGTGTTTCAATCTCTTCAACAGGTTTGTTAAAGCCGAATTCACTACTAAATGCGGTTCTTTAGCGGTGGTGCATGTTTCATCAAAGGGGTGGTGGCATATCATTGTAACCTAAACCGGTACCATCTTTAAGCAGTTTTGACCTATTGGTTTCCTTACTAGATCGAAGCATATTGTGTTTTAGCAACCCTAACAACATGTTTTCTTTTTCATCTAGGGCTGTGTTTTACACTTTACGCCTCTGCTAGTTTATCTTTAAGCATTTTAATCTCTCGTTCTTAAGATCAATTTCACCACCTAGAATATTGATCTTTTCTACATCTCAAACTCACATTTAATACTGAATTTTAGCTTCTCTTCCACACCTTCTAAACCAACTCTATATCCTAAGTTATCTAGAGTCAATCTTTCTACTTCTTTTCTCATGCTTTCGGTGATAGCCTTTTGAGACTCTAAGTTATCGAACATGATTTAAAAGAACAAGTAGATGTTTTAGAATCATTAGATACCTCGAATCGAACGGAAGATGAAGCATAGGCCATTAGAGCAAAGTTATGCTCTTTTGAAGCTTCACTAGCAAGAAAAGTTGCATTTGGACCTTCTTCTATCGATCACTCCAATCATAATCACCAAGTCCATCCCGAGCAACCAAAGCGAAGAAGTAGCAGGCTCATCGGTTGTCTTCTTTATGCCTTCAATTCTTTTAGGAGCTCGACATTCCCTAGCAAAGTGACCTTTCTTCTTGCGTTAAAGCACTCCATCTTGCTTTTGTCGAATCCACTCTCCTTTGACCATCATACTTAACTTTGTCTTCCGGTCCTCCTCGAAACTTCCTTGCTTGGAGAGTCAACATTGCCATTTGCCATTGAAGATTAATCTCATCAAGATCATCGGATCAATTTCATCCGGATCTTGATTCGACCTGATAACTGCTTGGTAGTTAAATCGACCCGAAAAGCCTGATTGCACCATCGACATTATCACCTTGATGGTATTGTTTGCAATAGCCGTGGTTATACCATATCGTGATGGATACATCTTGTTGGCTTTTGTGATTAGTGGATACAAAAGCAATGTTTTGATTAGAAGAAGGCGAGTTAGAAAAGTTATTCTCGGACTCATAAACCTTCAAGTTATTGAAGAGATTGTCTAGAGTCATTGTTGCAAAGTCCGTCTTATTTCTCCACACAATTGTATGAATAGCCCAATCGGATGATAAGCTCTAATGAACTTCAAATTAATATCTTCTTGAAGGAACTTGTAACCCACTGCCTTGAGTTGGTGATAAGTTTCAAGTCTATTGTATGTTCCATCAATCTTTTCTCCACTAAGAAGCGGTGAAGGTTTCAAGCGATGCTTGAGCATGTTCATCCTTGACTTCTTAGTAGCTTCATTACCGTGAAACCTTAATTCAAGAGCATCCAATAATTCTTTAGCAGACTCATATTGATCAAAGTCCAATGCAAACTCATTAGGTATTCCCATGGAGAGAATCTTGTGAGCTTTGATCTCCATCTTCCTCTTAGCTTTATCGGGTTCACTAATAATAGCAACCTCCTTACCATCCACACCCTTCAAAGGAAGAGTGTCTCCTTTTCAACAACATCCCATAGAGCATAATCAATCATACGAATGTATTGCCTCATTCGCATCCTCCGGTTTAATACTCACCATGTTTTAGCATGGGCACTTTTAAGCGATCACCATGTGAGTTTCTTGAGACATCTTAACTTACTTGAGTAAAGATTAACAGACTTCTTCTTGGTTACGGTTTCTAGATCACAAGCTCGATACCACTTGTTGATCCCAGTTGAGCAAACGATCTAATATAAAACCGACTTGTAACAAAAGCTTATTAAGTATTACGCGAATTTAATACTTAATCTTAAGAAGAAGAACAATTAACATTCAACACCTCAATATTATTTATTAATACGAATACTCTTACGGTATTAGGGTTTTGCAACCTTGAAGTGTATCAACCTTAGATATAAAACATACGTATATCTAACCTAACCTAGGACCTCCTTTTATAGGCTAAGGAGTCCTATACAATATACAATCGTAACCTACAAGATAAATATCTTTTCCATATTTATCTAACACAATAAACTAACCGACTATACAAGACTAGCGGTCTTACTATATACTATCGGTGGTTACATAATACTACTAGCAGCGGTTGTCTTCATCCGTGATTATACTCTTCTATCCGTGGTTCCAGTACTTAGAGTAATTCTTTATCCAAGGAACCTCATTAACTCTCCAACCACATTTAACTCGCCCCATCTTAACTTCAATAACCCTAAACTTCACTTATAAAAAGAACCCGAATATCACATAACGCCCAAACCAATCAAAAGTTAAAACAACCTTAATTGATCCAAAATCCCAAATCAACTACAATCAAAATGTGGAACCTAGTTGGAACAAACCGAGTGGTTGATCTAACCTCCTCCTCATCCTCTTCATCATCTTCATCATCAAGTGAAGATGGAAACCCATGGTCGACCTACTTTCCTCCACTAGAATCAAGACCAAGAAAATCTCCATTTCTCCCATCATCGAAGATGATAGTGTGGTGAATCCAAGTGATGCTTCGAAGACTCGATGACTCTTCTAATAAGAGGACTTCAAACCCCAAACCTTCATCATCTAACCCCCAACCAAGACCACGAGCAAGAAACCCACCACCCCTAATGACGAGAGGTGGTTCTTGGTCTTAGTGCACCAAGTCATGGTGCTTCTTCACACATCGTAACCGGGAAGGGAAAAGGCAAGATGGAGTAAGTTCTTTGAATGGTGGTAAGAGAAGATGGAGCACAAGAAGAATATCATATCATCCATCTATACGCCACAATCGACTTGACTTCTTCGTTTGCATCAATCCATCCTTTCCATTTGATCCTTAGTCGCCGTTTACATATGATAAATGCATATCCAACATTCAAACGATATCAACAAGGATAGTAGTAGTAGAAATATTAGGAGAAAATCATGTATAGATGTAGTCTATAATTAGCACTTGAAGTTTCATTGTAAGTGGTAAGTAAAACTATTTTGTTGAATGAACAATGTAACCCGTGTTTCTTGAATCTCTATAATGACTTGTCTTTTATCTGCACAATAGTTAGTGAAAACACGAACAACTAGCGATGGATAGACCAATTCTATCGATGGTTAGAAGCAACACTATCGGTGGATATAAAAGAAATAGCAATACTAAGATTACATACTAACGGTCCAATACTTTTACAAACTTATACAAAACAATTTGAGAGTTTTAGAGATTAATCATTCCAATACTAACAACAAGATCTTGAAATCTTCCCACATCAAAAGCTTTGGTGAGAAGATCGACAACATTGAAATCGAGATGGATTTTTACCATTTGAATCAACCTTTTCTCATTACAATCTCTAATAAAGTGATGTCTTATCTCAATATGTTTAGTTCTAGAATGTAAAACAGGATTTTTGATAATGCAAATTGTACTGTTATTATCAATGTAAATCTTAGTATGCATAAAATTGTATAAGCTAAAACCCAACAAAGACTGCATTTACTGTTATAAGCTTTAGTGCTTATTTGGCTTTTTCTTGTGTTCCCTTCCTGTTCCATGTAGCTTATTTTACTCATCTAGGTCTCCTTATAGCTTATTATACTTTCTTGCATCTTTTCCCTAGCTTATAGCTTTTAGTCACTTTTCCTTAGCTTAATTTGATGTTGCCTTAGCTAATAATTAGTTTGCTCAACTTATTTTTGTTCCAATAAGTTTTGCCCTTAGCTTAAACTTGTACCTCAGTAGCCTAATTCCCATGTTTTAAATTAATTCTGTTTTAGCTTATTATTCCCCATGTTTGTTTTAGCTTATTTCACTTATTTGTTTGTTTAAAGCTTTTAATCCATTTCTGTCAGCTTTTAATGTCTTAATCCAGCTTATTTTTGTGTTTTAAAAACTTTGGTTTTGTAAAAAGTTCATTGCATCAGCTTATTTTCAAGATTGTTCAAAAGAAAAATCAATAAAAAAAATAAAAAGAGTGGTCCAGGGTAAGCCAGGCTCGAACCCTGGACCTTCTCTTCAGCATAGCACACTTAACACACATCCCCGTACCAACTGAGCCTTTAATTGTTGCGTGTCATAACTTCTTTCCTTAATTCTTTTAAACACTTTTTTGTCTCATAAGCCTATAAGCAGTTTTCTATTTCTTACAACTTATTTGTTGAAGTTAATAATTTGTTTTCATTTTTCCTAGATTAAGGACAATTAAAAGTACTTTTCTGAATTTTTTGACAATTTCTCATAAAAGTTTGCTATTTTTAATAATTAGTTTTTATAAATTTAGTTTTTAATTCATAATAAATTAAAGAAAAGTAAAAAAAAATACTCGGCTTTTTCTCAAAATTTTCTTCTGTCATTTAGCACGTAAGAAAAATAGTTTTACGTTTGTAGGGTTAATATTTCTCATTTTCAATTTTAAAGCTCGGGATTAGCCAGAGATTTTGCGTTTTTAGGTTTTCTTTGCGTTTTAGCCCCAAATTGCTTCGTATTATTGTTTTAGATGCTTATTAAGTTGTTTTTAGTTTATGTTCATCAATTTTAGTGCAAAAACCCAAATTATCACCTTTTTCACTATTCAAATTCACGAAAACGTGATTCGAATTAATAACTCCATTAATCCTTCTTTGGGAAACAATCCATGGATAAAAACTTCACCACTTGTATTCTTTTGGAATATATAATTGTCAACAAATCAATTTTTGGCCCCGCTGCCAGGGAAGTGTTGAAGTGAGTTTTGATTTCCCGTTACGATCGCGTGTTTTTGAAGAATTTTCCCCTTAAAGTTATCGTTTCTTTTTGTGAATATATTTTCTTATCAAAACCTAAACAAATTAAAAAACCACAAACATTCTTCCTAGAGTGTTTAAAATACCAAAAAAATTAAACAAAAAAAAAAAAAAAAAAACAACGAACAAAAGAAATCGAGAAACAAATTGTTCACTTAGGTCACCGAACTTTGAAAGCTTACCTTTAGAGTTACAAACTATAAGAGGGTATAAGGAAGATTTGAACAAAGCATTAGATTGTGGCCATAAAGAGACGGGTTTTAATACGCTACGCCGCACGACCTTTGTTTCCCGCTCCTTTGTGCGTGATTCTAGAGAGCTACCGAGCACCAGTTGGTGAATCAATTTACAAAAAGATTGTTTTTCAAAGTTTTCTAAATATTAAAAGCCCACAAATATTTTCTTTTGCAAAATGTATTTCTCTTTTATGTTTTCTATTTCTAAAAACTCAAAAATAATCTTCTTTATCCTCTAAACTGATAATTCTATCTTCTCAACCCTCTCATTATTTAATTCTTATGGCGACGCTCGATTACCGTCATTGTTTTCATTGTCAAAGCCGTATGAAAGATGATCAATATCGTTGTCCAAAAATGTTTGTGTGAATGGTGTGGAAATTACAGTAGAAACGGATCTTGTTATTGGTGCAAATTATCCGTTAAAAAGTCTCTCGATGATTCTCAAAGTTTCTCTGATTACGCTCCACAACCCCAGATGGGTTCGTACAAACGACATTATCAACTTATCGAAGAGTTAATGAGTTTTCAAATTTTGTGATAATTCTCCGAGTGGCAATCCCCTCCTGTTTGTAACCTATCATTTATGACTCTTCCCCTTCGCTCACATCGATTGAGGGAAGTAACTTCATTTTGGAAGAGGTCGATGTTTTTCTTAATAATGATCCAATTTTTTCGGAAATTGTTGATATCGAAGAACCCGTTGACTCTCTCAAAATGGGGGACGAGCCTCTTAGCACTATTCCGAAGCGAGAATCGAGACAAAGTAATAAAGTCTAGTGTTAAGAACCTTGTCCCAATCCCAAGTGAGTCCGAGGTTATCTTCGATGATACGTGTGATGAGCCTTCTTTTGATATCCCGAATGATCACGTTGAGATGTTCTCCGATTCGATGACGATTCTTTATCTTATGGAGACATCGATTTTGTTGAGGATTTACCTTACGAGCTCGTCGATTAGAGGAAGAAAATAATTTTGAGCGGAAGATGGAGAGATTAACACGGATGTTATGCAAATCGAGGATGAAGCACTTCGTGAAAAATTGTTGATTATCAACCTTCATTATTTCTAAGATCAAGCACTCAATGAAAATCGACTTCATCTCCTATCCCCATTGAGGATAGTGACTTTTACCCGAGCTTGAGACTTTTAAATTTGAAGAAGAAAATAGTGGCAATACCACTATTAAAGCGGATGTCTCCTCCGATTTATGAGTGTTTCTACTTTGAGAATGAGTCCGATATGAGAAAAGTTGTTATGAATGATATTTCTGATAATCCGACAAGTGACCCTCTCATGGAGGATGCCGACTTATTTCTCACTCTTGATGACTCGATACCACCGGGTATTGAGAATCTTGAGTATGACCAGAAGGGATATGTTGTTCTTGAAGGATTACTTAACAATGACTCTCTCTCTCGATGAGTCTACCCTTGCATATCCCGTTGAGCCTACTTGTGAAGACAAAGTTTTAAACCCGGGATACTCGTTAAAATGAACTTCATGTTCTGAAAAAAGTAATCCAAAGGAAGGATCCTTGTTGGTTACCTTAACCGTTGAGCTTTCAAAAAGTCTCCTTCCTAACCATGGACTCCTTTCTTCTATGGAGTCATTTCACTTTGATCCATATTATGACAAATACGGGTGTGGTGGAAGAGATTTCTGAACCTTTTGTGCTTATGCCTAATATTTCACCCACACAACCCACCCATTTTCTTTCCTACGAGAATGATACCATTTTTGATCCCGACATCTCTACCATTTGCTTCCACAAGGACAAATGAATTCGGGGACGAGTCAAGCTAGCGACTCGTTTAACAAAAACAAAAGCGCTTCTTAGGTGGCAACCCATGCTTATCCTTCTATATTCTTTCTATTTTCTAACAAATGATGTGAGGGGTTCGCCTCTTCAATTTGTCATGTTTGGTTTTTGATGTTTATGTCCAGGATTTCCCCGATATATGAAGACTCTCGTGCTCTTGGTTTTGTCTTTTCTCCACTAGAGTTTCATGTTTCGATGCTTATGGATATCCGATATCCGAAATCTTATCGACTAACGTTTATCTTTTAGCATAATTAATAAATGGCTTTTAGATTTCACGCGAGAACCCTCGCCTTTAAACATTGAGGACAATGTTTCGTTTTAGTTTTGGGGGTAATCTTGATTTGATTTGACCGCACTTGTTTTTGCCTTACACTCGCAACCCGTTTTCCTAAAAATGCAAAAAATGAAAAAGTGAGAAAATTTAAAATTTTGTAGGCTTTGCTAGTTTTATGATCGAAAAGCCTTTATGAGTCTCTTAGAAGTTACTTTAAATATTCGATTCTTGAAGAGTTTTTGCTAATTGCTTAGACAAGAAGCTATAATATATGAATTCTAGCTCACAAGGCCAAAAATTTGCAAGCTTCCCTAAGTGATTTTAAATATGCGAAGCTTTGAAAGATTTGCTAGTTTCTAATAAGTGATTTTAAAAATGCGAGACTTGAGATGATTTGACGAGGCATTTTCAAAATAATGTATATGTTTTGAGACCTTGTTGACTTTCCGCTGGTTAGAGTAGGAATAGAATTTTGACTTGACCGGGTGTGTTGAGCCCTAGCTTGTTCCCTTAACCTTGATAATTAAAATCTTTCGCTAGTTTTTCATATAAGGAGCTATAAAACGCGAATTATAGCAAAGAGTTTGCAAGTTCCCATGATTGACTTTAATTTGCAAGAGCTAAATTATCGGCTAAGCATTCGCGGATCTTATTATTTAAGATTTTTAAATTTGTAGAGATCGAGAAATGATAGTGTTATATAGAAGTTAGATGCTAAGCGTGGAGTAGTTGGATCTCTTTAGAGCTCGTAGAGGTTACTTGTGGCTTTTTCCTCCCAGCAGCTAAATAAACCCCAAAAACAACAATTTCAAAATAATTAATGGTGTTTGGTTTTGGCGATTCTTAGTTTTCAAGCATTCTTGAGAGAATTCTTGATTATGAGAGCTGGGTACACATCAAGGTAATGTCAGTGTTGCGGTATAATAGACAACTCATTCATGATAGTACGTGCTATTGTTTCTATTGTTATAATGGCCGTGGGACTCGGAGTTTGGCAAATGATTAACATGAAATAAAGCTCAAATGTATAAATGTGAAAATACAAAGCCATAAAAGTTTTCTACGTTTAACGGTACCCCCGTTGCCATGGACTTAAAAAAGGTTGAGGAAAAATTCCAAAGTCATAATAAGACTTCTAATAAAACGGTAATCCCGTTGAATTGGTGGTTGAAAAGACCGAGGGCTAAAATTGCATATGTGCAAATGTGCTAAAATAATGTTAAGTCAAGCTTCGACTCCGGGGATGTCCTAATAAAAAGTTTCTGTTTTGAGTCTCAAACATGGTATGTCTTGGTTATAAATAAAAAGGATGTCCCATAAATCGTGTGAAATTAGGACCTTGATGTGGACCTCATTCTTGTGAGCAACGGTTTTCGAGGGAAGGTTTGGAAACTACTTAGCATCTAAACCCGATGCTTTTATCAGAATAAAAATCGATCGCAACAAGAAATGAGAAAAAAAACAAAAAAATCTTGATTTTCGAAATAAAATCCTTAGAGGAATTAGGATCATGGGAGTGAAAAGTAGCTAAGCGTGCACAAGTATCATCTATGGGTAGTGTTAGCATTTAATTTGTATATAGCGAGTTATTTCAATTTTAAGCATAGTTTGAGAACTCGTGAAAAATCAAGGACGATGAATTCAATCCGTATAGTCACTTCTTTATGAGTTGTGTTTCCTACTCCGTGATCCTAAAATGTCTATCAAAAATATGTGAGAGTTATTGATGGATATGAAAGTTCAACAAACCGTCACACCAAAATGGAAAGTGCTTAAACGTTATATCTATACATGTAATAAAATGGTTTAACAGGCGTTTTAGAACTAAGGATTTCTTAATCTCTTTTAAGGAACCCTTTGCTACTTTTCATAGCTTTAGTATAAAGAGGTTGAAATCTTTGGTTTTAGAAGCGTGAGTTGATGACATTGCGTGAGGACACAACAATACTTTAGTTTGGGGGATTTTGGTATATATGAAAACATATGCCTTTTTCCTTATCAAAACGACCCAAATAAACCGGAAACTAGCCGTTAATGCTTAATATCTTTATGTTTCTTGAGTTTATGCATGCGCAGGTACGGATATCAAAAAAAGGGACAAAGAAAAGACAAAACAAAAGAAAACGAGCACGGAAAAGAAGAGTGCAAAAGGCGGAGCCGGAATCCGTTTTACGGATTTTGGACTTTGATTGCTCATGTTTACCATTCACACCTTCACTTTACCATTATACCCTCATCTTTGCCATATTTTTACTTTTCACCCTCCATTTTACCATTAGTACCCCTTACACCCTTAACTTTACTCAAATTACCCTTTATACCCTTATCCCCTACCAAAGTTTCACCCTATGTCCCTATATCTAACTTTGCCAATTTGGCAAAGTTAGTCCCTAAACTTGTAAATAAGTTAAAGTAAAAATCCTTAAACCTTAAATATATCCAATTTTTAACTATAACAAATCCAATCCACTAACTAATCTTATCCTACACCCAGCCCAACTACAAGCCCAAGATCCCTTTTACCATCCACCCATACCCGTTTTCCCATTTTATCCCATAAAATACCCAAGTCAACCTTATCCCTCTCAGTCAAACTCACAATAATAAATTCCTAAAATCTCCTTCACCACCAAAGCTTAAAACACTGTTCATCTCCCTTAAACCCAACTAAAATTCCCACAGTGCCCTTCCAAGCTTAGTACTAGCATCTTTCTAGTCTGACTTGACCAAGGGAATGACATGAGGGCAGAAGGAAGCATTTTGATTGGAGGAAACACTTCACCAAAGTAATCTGAGGGCTGTGAGGCATTTTGATGATGCAATTGAAGATGAAGGGTTGTGATGAAGAGATTCTAGACCATTCCGTAACCCTAATCAAGACCCAACTTCAGCTATAAAAAGCCCTCTCCTCACAAGAATTAGATTGTCGAATTTTTATGTTTTAGAAAATCGTTACCAGTTTACTTTTATTGTCAATTTACAGTTTTCTTTGTTAATTAGTTGTTTTATATTCAGATGTAATTTTAATTTCGGTTTGTGATATCACTTTTATTAAAGCAATTTGTTTTTACCTTTAATCACCTTGTCATTTTACATGTTATTCATTTATTTTGTTAAATCTTTTATTCATAAGCTAATCTCAATAAGCTCAAAATTATTCATAAGCTTCTAAGCTTGATTGTAGTTTTTTAAGTGTTAAAGTTAATCAAAATAATTAATTTTGTTATATTAAATCATCTTCATTCAAAATCCTTTAAGTTCTCTAGTTTTATCTGTAACAAATGCAAATTCAGTTTCAAAAGGGAGTGTTTGGCATTAGTTGTTTTTTAAAGTTTTGGTCATTTTTGGTTCATGAATCAATTTGTCAAAGCTAGTTTTCAGACATACTAGAAGTTCAAATGCAAAATGTAGTAATGATTAACTGTTTAAATAAGCTTGAATATGAATTGGTTTTAAAAAGGTGTCGTTAGTTGTTTAATTTGAATGCATTAGAGTCTATTTAGTCTGTGTCATAAGGGTTTAGTCAATTTTCAAAAGTTTTCAACCAATTAAGTAAGTTTCATGTTACGTGTTATAGGTCCAAAACCAAGAATGTATGCTTATTTTGCATTTCGGTTCATGTTTAAAATTAAGTCCAAATCCTTCAAAAGTCATTTTCCTTAAACCTTATTGTTTATACTAAATCTTTTTTGATCTTTGTAGAATTCCAAAACCAATAGCTTGCTTATTATTTCTCTCAAAATATGTCCTCAAATACTCATAACTCAGAAAGTTCATAATAGTCCTTAAGTTCCAATATTCTCAGTTTAATTTTAGCTTAATTATAACAGATTATTGTCTGAAATTTGGTTTGCAAGTAGTTCATAGTATGATATTTATCTGTTTTTCCTTTATGAGGTTTCTAGTGCTTATTTGATGCTTATTTCCTAGTCTGCAAGTAGAGCAAGTAGGCTGTTGAAGACTGCATTTACTGTTATAAGCTTTAGTGCTTATTTGGCTTTTTCTTGTGTTCCCTTCCTGTTCCATGTAGCTTATTTTACTCATCTAGGTCTCCTTATAGCTTATTATACTCTCTTGCATCTTTTCCCTAGCTTATAGCTTTTAGTCACTTTTCCTTAGCTTAATTTGATGTTGCCTTAGCTAATAATTAGTTTGCTCAACTTATTTTTGTTCCAATAAGTTTTGCCCTTAGCTTAAACTTGTACCTCAGTAGCCTAATTCCCATGTTTTAAATTAATTCTGTTTTAGCTTATTGTTCCCCATGTTTGTTTTAGCTTATTTCACTTATTTGTTTGTTTAAAGCTTTTAATCCATTTCTGTCAGCTTTTAATGTCTTAATCCAGCTTATTTTTGTGTTTTAAAAACTTTGGTTTTGTAAAAAGTTCATTGCATCAGCTTATTTTCAAGATTGTTCAAAAGAAAAATCAATAAAAAAAAAAAAAAAAAAAAAAAAAAAAAGTGGTCGGGGTGAGCCGGGCTCGAACCCTGGACCTCCTCTTCAGCATAGCACACTTAACACACATCTGCGTACCAACTGAGCCTTTAAGTGTTGCGTGTCATAACTTCTTTCTTTAATTCTTTTAAACACTTTTTTGCCTCATAAGCCTATAAGCAGTTTTCTTTTTCTTACAGCTTATTTGTTGAAGTTAATAATATGTTTTCATTTTTCCTAGATTAAGGATAATTAAAAGTACTTTTCTGCATTTTTTGACAATTTCTCATAAAGGTTTTCTATTTTTAATAATTAATTTTTATAAATTTAGTTTTTAATTCATAATAAATTAAAGAAAAGTAAAAAAAAAAATACCCGGCTTTTTCTCAAAATTTTCTTCTGTCATTTAGCACGTAAGAAAAATACTTTTGCGTTTGTAGGGTTAATATTTCTCATTTTCAATTTTAAAGCTCGGGATTAGCCAGGGATTTTGCGTTTTTAGGTTTTCTTTGCGTTTTAGCCCCAAATTGCTTCGTATTATTGTTTTAGATACTTATTAAGCTGTTTTTAGTTTATGTTCATCAATTTTAGTGCAAAAACCCAAATTATCACCTTTTTCACTATTCAAATTCACGAAAACGTGACTCGAATTAATAACTCCATTAATCCTTCATTGGGAAAGCGATCCGAGGATACAAACTTCACCACTTGTATTCTTTTGGAATATATAATTGTCAACAAATCATAAGCAAAACTGCTTATCTGATAATCTGTGAGGGGTATAAGCTGTTTTGGATAAGCAGTTTGGAGTGGTAATTTATATGGATTTTTCTTCCATTTTTTTATAAGACTTTTTCTTCCATTTTTTATACATTTTTTATGCCACTCGAACAAAATTTTTTCCATTTTTTATACGTTTTTATTCTTCGATACCAATCGATTATTTTTTTTTCTTCCATTTTTATACGCGATCGGTTTTTTATCGTGATCCATCACATATACATTTTTTCTTACATTTTATATCGTGATCGATCACGATACGGATCCTCGGGGCTTCATAAAATTTATCGTGATCAATCACGTTTTGCTTCGATAAAATATATACATGGCGATACTCTTTCATGAAAACGTATACATGATCAATCACGTTTTTGCTTCGATAAATTTTTTATCGATCACGTATAAAAATTTGCAACCCGGGCCACATTTTTATACTTATACGTATACAAATTTCATCGAAGCAAAAACGTGATCGATCATAAAAAAAATTGTACGTGTACGTATACATTTTATCGAAGCAAAAACGTGATCGATCACATATACGTTTTCATGAAGCCCCGAGGATCCGTATACGATCATGTATATTAACATATAAAATGAGTGATAAGTTTCATCGATTTGCTTAAACGTCGTAAAAACCTAAAAGCATAGGCTTAAAACTGTAAATCGTGTAAAACGCAAAATCAGAAAATGTACAAATCTAAAACTTGTCAAAATGTCATATGATGTGAAAAACACATATTTCTCTTGTTTGCAATGTCATATAGAGATATAGGGATTCTCAAAAGTCGTTTAAACCTAGCGAAAATCTCGACACGGTTTTGCGAAACCGGTTCGAATGGATTCTCGACGTCGTCATGACAACCCGTCGAGTATCAACTCTCTTGTCATGATAAATGAAAAAAAAAATTCGGGAATGAATAGTAAAAGTGAATATTAAAAGTGAATAGTAAAATTTCGAGAATGGATAGTAACCTGAAAATGCGAATTGTTACAGATAAAAATTTCATCGAAGCAAAAACGTGATCAAGTTGCAAATTTTTATACGTGATCGATAAAAATTTGCAACTCGGACATCATTATAAGCTACAAACTTTTAATTTTCATATAAAATGATTAAACTTTCTTAAAATGTATACGTATACATAAAAAATACTTTATGATCGTATACGCATCCTCAGGGATTCATAAAAGCGTATACGTGATCGATCAAGTTTTTGGTTCGATAAAAATGTATACTTATAGGTAAAAAAATATTTTATGATCGATCACGTTTTTGCTTCGATGACTTTTGTATACGTATAAGTATAAAAATGTAGCCGGGTTGAAACTTTTTTTAAGTGATCGATAAAAATTTCATCGAAGCAAAAACGTGATTGATAACGTACACGTTTTCATGAAGCCCGTGAGTATCGGTCAGGTATACATTTTTATCGAAGCAAAAATGTGATCGATCACTTATACGTTTTTATGAATCCCCGAGGATCCCTATACGTGACCGATCACGTTTTTTATTCAATGAAATTTTTATCGATCACGTATAAAAAAAATTGAAACAAAAAATGCATACGTAATCGATCACGTATAAAAAATTGATCACCTACAAAACATGGAATCAAAAAAAATTGATCAAGCGGTATCGAAGAAACAAATGTATATAAAATGAAAGAAAAAAAGGTATAAAAATGGAACCAAAAAAAATTGATCGAGTGGCATCGAAGAAAAAAAAACGTATATAGAATGGACGAAAAAGCTGTATAAAAAATGAAAGCAAAAAAATTTGATCGAGTGGTATCGAAAAAACGTATAAAAAATGGAAGCAAAAAAATCAATCAAGTGGTATGGAAGCAAAAAAACGTATAAAAATGAATGCAATGATGATTTATGCAATTTATATGTATACGGACGACTGAAGTAAATTTTCAGAGCCATAAGGACGATTTATGTAGTTTATTTTTGATTAAATGATATTGAGGACGACCGGTGTAAACTTTTTGAGCCACAAGGACGATTTATGTGATTTATTCTTGATTAAATGATAATGAGGACGATTAGTGTAAATTTTTAGAGCCACAGTTGAGGTGGAAATTTATGCCCCAAATAAAAAATAATAGGCTAAATGGGCAAATTTTTAAAAGATTTTGGCACATTTGGCATTCCTCTATTTTTTGAAATGGGCATGTATTGCCCATTTAGGTGTTAAATGGGCATTAATACGCACATGTTTTTCTCAACATTAAATTGTTTTTATTGAAAAACTTATAAATATAGTATATTTAGTTACTTAAATATAAGCAGTTTATTACGTTTGAGATTTTTTTTTTCGTTTTAGGTCTTTTCTAAAGCGATTAGTATAACATGATGCCGTTTAGCCGTGCTGTTTGACCCGTTGCTTATGTCCGCTCGGCCCGCCTGTTTGCCACCTCTAAGCCACAAGGACGATTTATGTATGATAAGGATTTAAAACGTACACTTTTAAGAGGTCATTTAAGCCCTTAATCGCCCACTTTTATATCTTTTACTGCTTAATTTCGTTCCTTTTCACTTTTTAGGTCTCTTGGAAGCAAAATACTGGAATGATGCATTTTTGGACGAAAATGAGTGAATATGTGAAGAAAATAGCTAAGTCATGATCAAGGCACTCAAGCTGCTGGAATTACACCTGACGGCGTCCCAAAGAGAGGGCGACGCCATCCCTATTTTGTGAAGACACAATAGCGATTTTGTTAATTTGCACCTGACGACGTCAGGCTTTGAAGAGTAAGGGTGTCACGAAGACTTTTCTCGATCGCCTAGATCCAGTTCGACGATGTCCTGCGAAGACCGATGGCGTCACAAGCACAACGTGGCGCCGTCCCAATGATGACTTGGCCAAGACGAAACCCTAATGGCGGCGATCGACGGCGTCCCAACTATAAGGTGACGTCGTCGCGCTTGTAAAATTATATATAAAATCGAATTTTCAAAATTTGAGAGGTAGATTTGTGGAGTAAAAAACTAAAAGCGATTTTGGTCCGGTTTGGGCGATATCTTAGGGTTCTCATACCTATTTTACATCAAGATAAGTTATTTACTTCATTGATTTCATTATGTCTTCGATTGTATGTGTGTATGCTTGCATGTTTAACATGTCGGCTAAATTTCTTGTGTGTTTGCTTAGATCAATGAAACCTAGTTATTAATTATTGATTGGTTGTCTCTTATCTTAATTGTAATTGGCTTAGGATTGCACTAGGCCATCGTTGTGTTTTAATGCTTGAGTAATCTTTGTGAACCTTAGTTTATAACCACCTAGCGTAATTGTAGGCTAAATATCCAAAGATAACATTAGTGTTAGTTTATGAATCCTAGAGATCTCGTAGGCAATAAACTTAAGGTATTCTCAAAGAGTTAGGGATAAAAGCATACCCTACGACCTTAGAAAACACAACGCGTTAAGAATAAGGATGTGACAATTCAACCACCAATAAAAGATAACTAGGGAGTAATAGTATCTAGGAAGACACATTTTTAATTATCATACAAACACACATCAAATAGACATAGACTACCCCTTAGTTTAGATAATTAGAGTAATCAGTAGAAGTACCAAACCCCCAAATCCAAACCCCGAGATTTTACCCTTAGCTTTATAAAAATATAAAAGCTAAAAAATAATCTTCCTCAACCTCAAACCTTAGCATAGTACATCTCTCACTGCATTCCTATTCCCCTAGAGAACGATATCAATACCCGAGGCTTACCCAATACTACACTACAACTATTAGGTTCACTGCCTAGGGTGTTGAAAAACTTGCTCGACGAATAGGAAGTTCCTTTGACCCCGAACGCGTTATACGCGCATCAATGTAGTTTATTCTCGATTAAATGATAATGATGTCTACAATAGGATGATTAAGAAAGTTTAATGTTTTAATACGAAAATTAAAATTTTGTTGCTTATAATAGGAAAAAAGTGGCAAATTTGTTGATTTTTAGACCATTTGCCCTAATAAACAAAGCTTTTTTTGAAATTTGACATGTCATTAAAGCCATTTGGACAAAACTGCCACATCATGAATCCACGTCACTTAAGCCACGTGTAAAAGCAGTCGGACATTGTTGCATTCAAAATCTGCTAAATAAAGAAGTTGTGTTAAATCATAACTGTAACGTCAAAGTTATGTGTTTGGATATTTTTAAGCGTGTCAACTTTGCACTAACTGAGATTTGGTTTGCTTTATTCCAGAAACTTCAGGTAAAACAATTGCTTCATTGTTTTTAAACTACAAATGCATATGTTTTGTTTGTAATGAATTTGAAGTTGACATTGATATTTTGAATCCTTTGATGGGATGTTAGTCAAGTAATTTAACAAGTGTGTGAAAGGTGTTCGGAAATGTCTTAAAAGAGTTTTACTTAACATGTATGAATAATCACTTATTTTCAAACAACTTTGATTTTGAAGGTTATTACTTGGATTTAATTCATTAGTCAAGGTTTATATATTTTGTATACATAATAAATTCCTATATTTCTGTGATTTATGTGTTCATAGTTAGAGTTAAAGAAATCAAGGATTCTACGAGATTCTGTTCTCATTTAGTTGCTTTGATACAATTTTAGGCTCTCACATAGCTATTTTGGTGTAGTGCATGTGATTGATTTTCTCAAGCCAAAATGCACTTTCAAGTTAATGATACGAGGCTTAATGAATTTAAATGGTTCTGGTGTATTCATGTCCATCTCTTTTGCCATATTTAGTAGCATTTGGTACATGTGAATTAACCATCATATATAAACCAGTAAATGAGTTTGTTGAAATCTACAATATATAATATCTTAATAACATTTCCCTTTTCACTGCAGGTTCTGAAAACCATGCACGAGTCTTGTGGTACCCTGATGTTGCTGCATATCTTTAAAGTCATTGTGATTTTGGGGATGTGAATAATGTTGTACATGTAAGAACCATATGCGTTCCAATGAGTTTTAAAAAAATACTTGTATACGACCAATTTGGCTAGTGTTTCTATGGGATTTTATGTTTAATTGATTCAAAATTAAGTGTAAAACGCGTCAAATGAGTGGCAAGTTACTCAAAGTTTACTTTTACTAAACACACTATATGTTTTTCTATTCAAAAAATGACCCATGAAAGAAACACATATTCTGACCTAATATTTGAGCAATTGGCTACCTTTAAAATGAAATCTACAATGTATAGCTTTTGGTAACTTTACCAAGCAGTTTTAGGTGTGAAGAGTTTAATCTTTGGTTAGAATGAATCTATGATAAATAAAATAAAAACAATAGCTTTGTGTAAAACATAGGGATAATTTGCGTCTTCAGTGTATGCAAATATGAAGAATATCGAATACTACCGATATGACGAGGAAATATGACTTCCCTAATTAAATTTATTATCATTTCATGGCAAACTACTATTACATTATTTCCATTTGATCATGAATGGAAACACTAGTAATACCATTATTTTCACTTCTTATTGCAGGTTCAATTCTGCAAAGATGGAGGTTTTCATTTTGCATACACGTACATTTTCTACCTCGATTAACTCTATTATAATCAAATTTTTATTGCATGTAACTTTCTTCTGTTTTACCACTTAAACCATGGTGAAAGGCTTGATCAATTCATTTTTAGTCTTGCCGTTACACCAAAGGATCGAGTGTTTCGTTAATGAGGTTTTATTGCGGAACCGCTTTTCAATCAAATGTATGCATTAAAGTTAGTGTTAAGATGGTGGCTTTTTTTTACTTGATCTGCATGTATCATTCCAAAGATATTTGCGTTTATAATATTTTGTTAGAAAAAAATAACTCACATCGGAATATTCATAATTTGATGCTTGCCGTTCTAAGTGAAACATAAGAAATGATCTTCTAGCGATTCAAAAGAACTTCTTCATGAAGAAACACAAACATGAGAACTTTTTCCTAACTAAAGTGAAACTCAAACCGAGTAGTTGGCGTCGACTAGAAAGTATATTTTTACATCAAACTTTTTATTAGCTACCGTGATTTATAACGGGTTTATAAACTAGTTATTACATACACATTTACATATACATCTCAACAATACTTCCCTTTTACTTTTAGAAAAATGCTATTGATCCCAACAACTATGATCAGTACGATATTTACTTTCAAGACGATGAGGAACGGTATATGCGGTATTTTCAAACTTATCAACAATTTCAAGTTTCGATTTGTTTTTCAATTACCATATACAAAAGCAAAAGGTACACGTTATCTCTGGTTGGTTTGTTTTTACCCGCTCATTTTTTTCACATGGCCTGTTATATGTACCTGATTAAAGAGCAAGCAGGGACTTAAAGTCTTTTTTTCGACAAGAATGATAATTACCCCCAAAAAACCATCAATCCGTGTAATAATCATATACTTATGATTTATTTAAACTAATTTTACATTATGAATGGTATATATTCAATTCTTCATCAACATTTACATGAAATACTAATCTGAGAATGGTAAAAACAATAAGTTCATGGAAACTAGTCTGTCCATCGAGCGGGTTTTGGAAGCTAGTTATATGTATAAGACCATTAAGTATTGTTAGTTATTATTGTTGAGTTTAAGATATATGATAACCAATAAAACCATATAGACACCACAGAGTACACAGCGGAAGACTTAGAATCATAACAATAATTAATTAACTGAAAGTAATGCGTAATATACCTCTTGCAATTGGCTAGATCTCTTCAATGAATGTGACAAAGTGGTTTAACGAGTTATCCTCACCGTTTATAACTCAAACCAATTGATGTAACAATAGTGTGTTACACCACGTTCTTGTACACACGAATTAACAAACGAATTAAAGAGATTGCTAGATCTACAAAACCTTGTTTTAGAAAAACAAAACCAAACACCCTAATAAAGATGTTGGCCGATTTTTTCAAGAGAGAAATAAAGAAAACTTTAGGTTAATGTGTGTGCACAAAAGTTATGAAAAACATTAACCCTAGCCTTTGTATATATAGTGAATGAAAATCTTAGGGAACAAGTTAGGGTTTGGGTTGTGTAAACCCCCCTATGGCCGGCCATACTAAGCCCCCAAAGGGATACCCATATCTTTTCCATTTTAAGATTTTTCACTACAAGTCCTTCTCTTTACATTTAACGGTCGTTAGTTATTTTCCGTTTAATACTTAACGATCGTTAGTCGAGTTTTGTTTAATAATTAATCGTAATCAATTAACATTAATTATTTAACTTTAATTCTCATTCGTAATGTGTGCAATCCCGTGGTCACGAGTTCGAATCCGGACATGTACGGTTTTATAAATATATACATTTCCAACAGCTCCCACTTGGATATGTTTACAAAACGTGTAATGACATTGCTTAGCATTTAGCAACACACCAATGCCCCCGGTACAACACGTGTATGGTTTTCTGAAGAAAAACCAATTTTGATGATTCATCATCAT